>JANAVB010043419.1:645121-1022621 GCA_029216955.1 Iris pallida | reverse complement strand
ATGACCTAGAATCATGTAGATTGTATTGTAAACTGTATTTATTATAAATTAAAGTCTTTATAACCTGTATTGCTCTAATTAGGACTCTGTGAATCTAGTTTAGACATCTATACATATCAGTTGCATAGGATATCAGGCGAGTACATTCTCTGATCCTTTTCATTCATGATAGTATCAATATTGCCTGTTTTAGACTACTTTACTTGATGTTGACACATCTTTAACACGGATTGGTACTGTATGGATCTTTTCATGAGATATTATCCCCTCAACAGGTGCATCGAATATTTTATGTTCATGTACTTATCATGTGCATGATGTACTCCTTGTACTCGAATCTCTTTATGTACACTCATGTGCTCTTATGTACTCTCATGTTCACATGTGCTTCATGTATAACTAACTATCATGTACGTAACGCAACTTGACAAGATCCTTGTGTATTGATTAGGGTAGGGGTGAGTAGAAGTGGTTATGTGTTCAATTCCCAAGTAGTTTCGCCATGTACAACTCTGTTAACTTAGGCATGTGTAACCCAAATCGATTACATAACCATCTCGTGTTCTAAATCACTTATATTTACTTACAATTCTTATTTTCTATAAAACTTTCACGCACTTACATTTTTCTATTTATACTGTTCATGTACATCTCTTTCTACGAAGTTTCATGTATTTTATGTTCTTCATGTACATCTTTCTATAGCGTTTTATGAATTTTATGCTACTGCTCATTCTACATTTCCTACCATGCTTTGGAACTGCTTTCAGAGATATGTGCTCGTTCCCATCCTGACAGGATTACGTTGAAAATTTTACAGATAACTTGGAGGATTCTAGCTAGTGTAGAGGAGACACCAGTAAAGCTTTGAGTAGATTGTTAGGTTCTTATCTAGTTGTAGTTTTCAGTTATTTCATGAGATGTACTTATTTCATACTCTGTGTGTGTGGTGATGTTAATACTTAAACTTCTTTAAATCTGGTTTGTATTAAACTTTGTGATCCTACTATCTATCTCATCTTGTGCTGATATCCATCTTAGTTATTTTGTGATTGTGTTGTATCCTTCTAAGATTGTCATCCGTTGGGAAAGTATATTTATATTAGACTGGTTCACTGACTTGTGTTAGATGTCGTTGAGACCTAGGACAACGTTCTACCGTCAACACTGCGACGTAGGCTGGACGTAGCCACGGTCTCGTACCCATTTACTGGGTGTGGGTCGTGACACATTTTTAGTGGTGGCCCATGCAGGTCGAGATTCGCATTAGTGCGATGTCACAGTAGCGCAACGACTTAGTTGTACTACTTGTAGAAGCATGGAAAAGAATAAAGAAAGATCCATGCAGCCAGGAAGTCCCATGCGGCTCAGAGAGTTTATGCGGCTCAGGGATCCATGCGGCTCAAATGTCTATGCGGCTCGATAAGTTCCATGCGGCTCAGAAGAGAAGCCACGTGGCTTGTAAACAGCCCTTCCCTTCGTCCTACACTGCATTAATTGCCTTGACGGCTGACAGCCCTGACAAGGTGACAGTTCTGACACAAAGATGTAATTATGACTCTGTCATAATGGTAGACTCCTAGGGAAACAAAGGAAATCTCTGACACAATCCCCCGAGATCCAGAAAATGCCACGCGGCCTTGACACGTGGACAGTCGTATGCGGCTCGAGCAGAGACTCCCCATGCGGCTCAGGCCGAAGCTGTCCTATGCGGTTCCGGCCGAGGATGTCTTATGCGGCTCAAGCAGAGGCTCCCCCATGCGGCTCACGAGGACTATCTCCATGCGGCTCACGAAGAAGCTACCTATTATGCGGCTGCATACGCTCATGCGGCTCAGATCATGAAGTTCAAATAATCAGGGTCCACTCCCCAATCAGCCTTGACACGTGGCCAACCTTATGCGGCTCAATCCTCATGCGGCTCAAATTTTCTCAGGGGCTCGCAGTTGAGCCACATGGCAGGACACGTGTCATAAAGCCAATCAATCTCAATAACCCAGATTTACTACAATCAAAGATTGGGTCAAATCCCAATAATCTGGGACACGTAGCGGAAGAATAAATTAAATTTATTCATTCAGATTTGCAGACATCAGCAAATCATCATGATGGAGATTTATTGCAATCAGCATTAATTACTGATAGGATTTGGCGCAATCTACATTAATGGCCCAGATTCATCACACTCAAAACTAATGGCCCAGATTGACCAATCAACAGGCCGCCGCCACTTCAAGAAGGAACAATCATTACAAACCCTAACGACGACCCCATTCCTATAAATAGCAAGGTGCTATTCCCTTGCAAAAGAGGACGGACAGACACAGAGAGACATACAGAGAAAGAAAAGAGAGCATTTCCTCAATGCCAAGCAGTTCTTCTCCAGAGTCAAGGCTGCATCCGATCGTCCAAGGAGTGAGGCAGAGCTGCCGTCGTCGCTTTCCCGAGCCTCTATCGTCACCCCCCAGAATCTAAAATAAACAATTGTACTTAGATTGTTGTACCTAGGTTTTTGTCCCTAGGCTTTCTTTGTACAAGCGAGTTTGTATTGTGAAGTAAAAGTCCAGTCCTCCGATAAGTGTTTTGTTCTTTTATATTTTATGGCAAACACGATGGCGACTCTGCTGGGACAAACTTCTCCACGGCTGAGGAGTTGGTGACGCAATCGGATGCAGCCAAACTTGGCTCCACGCAACAGAAGATGGTCGTCCGCTTCGACCAACAGGCGTTTGAAGAAATGCTCTCCGACGGGAGCGCTGGCCCGGTCCCGAAGCAAACCCGTACAGAAAAGGCTCGCAAGAAGTGGAGGCTAAAATCATTTTCTCCTCCCTAAGTCCTGGACGGAGTACTCTCTGCTACCCAAGATGGCGAAGGCGATTCTCATATGGCCTCTCTTCGAGCCATAGAGGACTCTACTGTCCCCAAGTCCGACAGAGAAAAACATTACGATGCTGGACTTGCAGGGATAAAGAGTGATTCTATGGGCTCCAAGAAGAAGCCGAACACTCATATGGCCAAGACTGCCAGCCGCATGCAAGATGTTCATGCGGCTGAAACTGCCAGCCGCATGAAGGATGTCTATGTGGCCAGATCTTCCAGCCGCATGGAGAAAACTCATGCGGCTGAGACTTCCAGCTGCATGAAGAAAGCCTATGCGGCTATGACTGCCAGACACATGAAGACTGCTGACTCCAGCCGTATACTGCCTACTACTCGCAGCTCAGGCTCAGTCTTCGATCGCCTCTCCTATGGTCCCGATCTCTCATATGCTCAAAAAATATATCTAACTCTCTGCAGCATCACTTTGACATCTCCTACTATGCGCCTTCGAGTGCTCAAGTAAGGAAGTCAAGGGCAGCGCAAGCTCGGCGAGCTCAGTCGACTGTCCCAACCTCTGACCATCCGAGTGCTCCACATATTGTTATGCGGGCCTCTAATGGAAAGTTGTACAGAACCACTCGAGTCAAGCCCCCGGCGGTAAATGGACGAAGTGGTTCCCAAAATTCTCCCAAAACCAAGGGAGCAAACATGGTCATTCCAGACCCGTCTGACTTGCGTGAGGTTATCCTCCACAAACGCAAGGAAAGAGAAGAATCCTCGGCATGCAAAAAGTCCTCCCACGGACGTCACTGTACTCAAATTATTGTCAATTGCTGTTGCAACAACGCGACAGCAAGAGAAGACCGGCAATCTGTTTTCCAAAGGCTACAACGATCTAGCTCAGAGGACGAAGAGCCTCTCATCGCCTCTTGCAACTCCACTCAGAAAATTCCCGCTGATGGGAGGGAAAAGAAGATGAACGTTTCTAGCCCGAAAATTTCAACCACTGCGGCTAAGAAACTGCCGTCTAAACGGTTGTCCACCACCGGAGTATTTCAAGGCACCCGTTCAAAGACAAAATCTGCTACAACCGGAGATTCGTCATCCGCACCACTGGGGGTTACTGAAGCAGAGGGTAGCACTCCTCAGAACATCCATGATAATCCGATGTTCCAAGCAGACGAGCCCGAGGAAGCAACTCTCCTGACAGATACAACAAATGCCGACGTCCCCGATGACGTCCACGACTCTCAAGACGAAGCAAGCTCCGAAGTTGGGGTACTATTCCTTCCGAGTCCGAGCCAGAGGAGAACATTCCCACATATCCCGATGACTTCTCGGTACATAGGTATGACTCGGAGGATACATCCTCCACTGTTCCTTCCGTCTCCCCTCACGTGAGGACGGTGTTCATGACAGACAGCAACCAAGGTGGTTCCAATGATCGCCAACGCATCGACACTCTGAAGGCCATACTGCATGCCCTGGTCAAGTCGGTAGACGAGATCAAAGCGACCCTTCCAACTCTACAAGGAGGGACGCATGGCCAAACAAGTACGGGTCCTGCGGTCAATGCGGACTCGAACTCAGCAGTACCGAACCCGGGCAACAATCCTCCTGAAATGATGGCCCCCACCACTGTGGATGAAGCCCAAAAAGTGAGAAGAGAGGTCCAGGAGCTCCGGGCCATGTTTCACGCTCGAGAAAACTCTCAAGACCTTAGAATACGACAACTGTACCCTGCTGCATGGAGGGATGTCCCCTTCCCGCCAAGATATAAGCCGTTCAACATCAACCCTTATGATGGCAAGACCTCTGCAAGTCGGTACATCACTTACTTCGAGGTCACCATCGACCGTCTGCCCCATGACGATGCCATCCTCGCACGATTATTCATTGGGGCATTGGAAGGAGTCGCCTTCGGCTGGTATCGCAACCTGCCAGACAACTGCATCCATTCCTTCGCCAGCTTCAAGCGCATGTTCTTGGAGAGATTCTACGAGGTAGGGCAGGACATCACAATGTCCACCCTCATGGACGTCGTCCAAGGAAAGAAAGAGCTGACAAGGAACTATATCGAGCGGTTTTGCCAAACCGCAATGAAGTTGCCGTCTGGTAACCCAGATTCCTCCTTGATTAAAATTTTCCAAAAGAGGTTGCTCCCGACAATCAGTCTCTGGATGGGCGAAAGTCAATTTAAGGACTGGAAGACATTCATCATTAGTGCCACTAGTGCCGAAGAACGGTTGAAGAAGGCTCGCCAACTGGGATTGCACATCTCGGACGGAGAGAACAAGGACAAGCGTCCTAATACCAACAATGACAATGGGGGTAGCCCCTCCAACAATCGGGATAACAGGGGTAAGCAGGCTATGGTGGCCGACACAGCCAGAAACCTGAGACAAAACTGGCAGACAAACAATGGCCGTAAATAACCTACTCCTTCGAGGACGGCCACGTCAAGCCCATCTTGGACATGCTCATACAACGGGACAGAATTCAGCTCCCTCCACCAAGACGGGAACCTCGGCCGACAGAAATGGAGAGCCCGAATTACTGTCATTATCACCGTTACGTCCACCATGCTACGCACGACTGCTACCAACTAAAGTGATACATCCAGCATCTCATCGATTCGAACGCTCTGGCCATCGATTTCGAGGAAGTAACTGTGGCGGCCAACATGGTGTTCGTACAATTCGGCAGCTTCCCTCCAACAGAGACTCAAGACGGGGTGGTACCCATCCCTCTGGCGACAATAGAGATTGCTAATCTTCCACCTCCTCGGGATCAGGTTGCGGGTCTGGTGCCCCTCACCACATCACGGAGGGAGATCATATGGGTCCATCCAGACCTGGTACTTGAAGTGACTCAGTCCACACCGCCTCCCACTCGCGTGAAGAAGGGTGGAAAAGTCAGATCCTGCCGCACAATCTCGGTGGATGTCGAAGAAGTCACGGCTGTCATTACCCGATCTGGGGCACAGGCCCAACCCGTGGCTGAAAACTCAACTGAAGATCATCAACCAGCTACTGCTGACGCTCCAGGACCTTCTCAGCCTCCGACGACCGACAAGCCTAGGCCGAAGGAGACTCGCTTTGACAAATCCCTCAGAAAAGAGACACCTCAAGGGCTGGAAAGGCCCTACAACTTCGACATCTTGGCACAGTTGGCCAATACACCGGCTAAATTGTCATTATATGAACTCCTGAGGCTCTCAAAGGATGTTCGTGCAGCTTTGAGCGATGTACTCTAAAATGTTAACGCGTATCTGGCTCAGGTCAACCTCACGGGAGAAAGCCCGCCTGCAGATCTCCAAGACCGCGCTTGCACAGGAGCTATGCCCAATATCGTCTTCACTCCACAGGACATGCTCATCAAAACCAATCTCCATGATCGTCCGTTATACTACACCGGATACATCGGGGACGTGAAGGTGGACCGGATGCACATTGATCCGGGCTCTTCCGTCAGCTACATCATCTCCACATTCCGATGCATCGCCTGACGCTAACAAGCACCGCCATCAGCAGTTTCAATTCGGGCAGGAGCTACCCAATTGGGAAGATTCGCTTGAAGTGCCAAATTGGTGATCTCCAGTCAGAAGTGACCTGTTACGTCATAGATGCGGACACTTCTTACAACATCCTCTTGGGGCGCCCTTGGATACACGATTACATGATCGTGCCGTCCACTCTGCATCAGTGCTTCAAATATGTCGACAAATACGGCTTTGTGAGGACAGAATTTGCCGACATCGATCCCTTCAAAGGAGTCGAGTCCTACTACTCGGATTCCTGCCTATACGAGAAGTCGAAGAGGCACCTGGATGAAGATGTACAAGCTCAAACTGAGACGGCCTCAGGATCAGAAGAACCTCTGACAATCCACCTTCAGGCTTGTAAACCTGGCAGATTTGCACCCCTTACAGCCGCTCTGCGTAAGAATACAATCAGCCTCTCGGCACAAGAAGGGCAAATGATAATTCGGCTGCCAAGGTCCGGCCAAGCGCCAAGACCCACAACGGAGCCACTGACAATCAGGTTACCGAGAGTCTGCCAGCCACAAGCAGAGAAGTTCAACCCCTCTGACAAGCCAATGATGATTCGTCTTCCTAAGAAGAATCGTCACCCCAATGCAAAGTCTGGGGCTTCTAGCGAACCAACTACTCCCCGTCCAGCATCAAGTACCAAACTGGGGGTCACTAGTTTGCCAGCAACTCCACGTTCGGCTCCACCAATGGAACCCCTTATGATCAAACTGCCCAGGTCATTCTCTCAGTCCTCATTTATACAGGGGGTGGCCGAAGAAGAACCGGAGCTGGCCAAGTATGTGGCTACCCATACTGATGTTTTCTCCGTAGATGATGTAATCTCGCTAGAAAAGATACCTTACTTCATCAATAAAGGGCTATCTTTGAACTACCTCGAGCTTAATAAGCTTTGTACAATGTATGCTATGGAACACAGTATAGGCACTCACCTACACACACAGGTGACAAATGTTTATACCGCGAACCAGCTTATTCCAGTAGAAGACGCCTATCGCATAATCGAAGGAGGGGACCATCCAATCATCTTCGGTCGGAAGGAAGACCCACAGCCCTTCACCCTAGAGAAGGTCGATCTTAAATCAGATGCCGGAAGACTGCCTCTGTATCTTTATAGCCCCCAATCCAAATACCTCATACAAAAACAGGGATATAATCTGGAGGCTACGCCAGGTTTAAACTACGACACCGGTCGACGATTGCCTTTGAAGCCACCAGTCCCAGCTGGCAAACCACGGGACTACTAAAGCAAGACCCGATGTGGATTAGGGTATGTTACGCTCGTGACGACCCCTGAAAGTTCAGATGAGGAATGCGACTGGCATTCACATTCAACTGGGTCACCAACTTCTGATTCGGACACCAGCATCGGGGACATATTCAGACAAGTCCTGTCAGTAAATATGGTATTCGTCGACGCCTACGAAGAAGATGAAGACATTCTCGAAATCCTCGAGTTAGAGCCGTGGGCCCAACAGCTGGATGCACAATGGGAAAAGCGGTTCGAACAGAGGGAGCCTCCTACTGAAGACAAGGTTATACAGGTCGACCTCGGCAGCGAATCTTCTCCAAAACCAATCTTCGTCAGTAAAAGCCTAACACACGAAGAGCGAGAATCACTACTCAAACTTGTCAAAGAATATATTGATGTATTCGTCTGGAGCTATGAATACATGCCATGATTAAATCCCGAAGTCGCCCTTCACAAGCTCAACATTCGGCCAGACGCAAAGCCGGTCAAGCAGCAACAACGACGCTTTCGCCCGAGCATCATGGATGCGATCGAAGCCAAAGTCAACAAACTGATAGCCAGCGGCTTCATTCGTGAGGAACAACATCCTGACTGGGTCGCCAATATAGTACCAGTCCTCAAGAAGAATGGGAAGATTCGAATCTGAATCAACTTCCGCAATCTGAATGAGGCATGTCCCAAAGATGAATTCTCCCTCCCTATCATAGACATCATGATTGACAACATATACGGCTTCGAACGCATGTCATTCATGGATGGTTTCTCGGGGTACAACCAAATCAAGATATCTTCTGACGACGAAAAGCACACATCATTTCGAACACCGATTGGCACATACTGCTACACAGTCATGCCTTTCAGTTTAAAGAATGCTGGCGCCACATATCAAAGAGCCATGAGTATCATCTTCAGAGACCACCAGCTCAAGACTGTGGAGTGCAATGTTGACGATATCGCCGTCAAGAGTCGCTATAAGGGAGACCACCTGCATGATCTGAGGACAGTGTTCGACCTGATGCGAGCACACAACCTGAAGATGAATCCCACAAAATCCTTCTTGGGCATATCCATCGAAAAATTCTTGGGTTTTATTATTACTGCCCAGGGAATTCATGTAGACCCAGAGAAGACGAAGGCAATTATGGAGATGGGTCCCCCGAGAAATCTCTGCGAACTCAGAGGTCTTCAAGGGAGGCTGGCCTACATCAGGAGGTTCATTTCTAACCTCTACGGACGATGTCGGCCATTCACCCACCTCATGAAGAAAGGCGTTTCATTCGTATGGTATGAAAAATGCCAACGTGTCTTCGACAGCATCAAAGAATATTTGTCGAGTCCTCCAGTCCTGGTGGCTCCGGTTGCTGGGAAACCATTCTTGCTATATGTACGAGCAATGGAGCATTCCCTCGGCTCTCTGCTGGCACAAAACAACAATGCAGGCCATGAACAAGCTATATATTACCTCAGCCGAATGATGATTGGGCCAGAGCACCGATACACCATCGTGGAGAAGGAATGCCTCGCCCTGCTGTTCGCCATTCAAAAGACGCGACACTATGTCACAGGACAAACCATACATGTGATCTCACGGGTCAACCCTCTCAGAGTCCTCATGACTAAACCAGGGGCACTCAGCTCCTGCCTCGCCACATGGGTAATATTGCTGTCTCCTTATCATATGATCTTCGTCCCGCAAAAGGCTGTTAAAGGTCAAGCTCTGGCAGACTTTTTAGCAGCCCACCCAGGCTCGGAGTCGTCCATAATATATAAAAGAATCCCATATGAGGTCGCCGACTCACATGTGACCTCCCATAATGATATATAGCGAATGTTCTTCGACGGTACTTCGAGAACTGGACCCAAGGGCAATATTGTCGTTGGAGTCGGGGTGGTGTTCAATCGTGCTTACTCCCTCACGGAACCCTGCTCCAACAACGTGGCTGAGTACAACGCTTTGGTCATTGGCCTCCAGCTCGTAAGAGAGCTGGAGGTAGAATATCTTGAAGTATACGGCGATTCGCAGCTAATCGTCAATCAGATCCGGGGTTCGTACGAAGTCCACCATGAAGACATGATCCCCTATCACCAAATAGCGATCAACATTATCTCGTCATTTGAGGGATTCTTCATCGAACATGTTCCCAGACTACAGAACATCGAAGCCGATGCCTTAGCAGGCCTTGCCGCTTCCCTAGCAGTGCCGAACCATACTCATCATTCGGTTGACGTGATAGGCCACGAGCTGGTCTGTCCCAAGAACAACGTTCAAGTCGTGGCGAGTTATTTTGCCCAAACGATCGACGAAGCACCAGACTGGAGACAACCGTTCATAGACTTCGTCGTCTACGACATCCTGTCCGAGGACCCAAAAGAAGCAATTCCCCCTACGACGGGTTACTGCTTCGGTGATCTCATATTCTTCTACGATACAGAGACGAAAATGTTGTATCGACGATCCTACGACGGGTTACTACTTCGGTGTCTGTCAAACGCAGAAGCCAAAGAAGCCGTACGCGAAGCTCACGACGGTGTCTGCGGGGCCCATCAGTCTGGCCCCAAATTACAAGACCGTCTTCGCCGAATGGGCTACTACTGGCCCACGATGGTTGCAGATGTAATAGACTATGCAAGAAAATGCAAAGCCTGCCAAGTCCACGTGGACTTCATCCCCCAACCATTCGAGTTTCTACATCCGATAGTGGCGTCTTGGCTATTTGAAGCGTGGGGAATGGACATCATCGGTCCGATTACTCCACTTTCCTCCCGTGGACATCGCTTCATACTCGCGATCACGGATTACTTCTCCAAATGGGCGGAAGCTATTCCACTCGTAAAAGTAAAGACTTCAAACGTGATCAGCTTCCTCAAATATCATGTCATCTATCGCTTTGGACTGCCCCGAAGGATCATCCACGATAATGGTCCGCAGTTTGCAAGCCACGTCTTCTATCGATTCTGTGATAAGCACCGTATCCAGAATATTTCTTCAACACCATACAATCCAGCAGCCAACGGATTCACAGAGGCATTCAATAAAATAATTATCAAACTCCTCAAGAAGTTTGTCTCTTCCAACAAATGCGACTGGAACGAGATGCTTGGTGAATATTTATGGGCGTACTGTACTACAGTCCGAATAGCCACTGGGAACACACAATTTTCCCTAGTATACGGGAGTGAGGCAGTTCTCCCATTAGAGACTCAGATACCCTCACTCCACGTCGCCCTTACTTACCAATTGACGACAGATGATAAATACCGTCGTCAGCTACAAGAGCTGGAGGCCTTAGATGAAAAGCGCCTCTTGGCTCAGCAACGAATCGAGCTATACCAAGCACGTTGTAGAAGCATGGAAAATACTAAAGAAAATGACTCATGCGGCCAGGAAAGACCCATGCGGCTCCGAAAGCCCATGCGGCTCGGGGCATCATGCGGCACAAGGAGCTATGCGGCCCAAAGCATTCCATACGGCTCAGAAGACACGTGGCCTGATAGTGCTCCCCTCCATCCATGCTGCATTAATTGCTATGACGGCTGACCCCTCTGAAAAGTTGACAGCCCTGACACGAAAGGCAGGTAATTATGGCTCTGCCATAATGATGAATCTCTAGGGAAGAGGAAAGAAATCTCTGACACAAATCCCCCGAGAGCCATAAAAATGCCACGTGGCCTTGCCACGTGGGCATTCGTTTGCGGCTCGCTTCTCATGCGGCTCAGAATAAATCCTATGCGGCTCAGGCCATAGGAGCCTCATGCGGCTCGAGCAAAGGACTTCCCATGCGGCTCAGAAGTGAATCCATCCTATGCGGCTCAGGCCATAGGAGCCTCATGCGGCTCGAGCAAAGGACTTCCCATGCGGTTCAGAAGTAAATCCATCCTATGCGGCTCAAGCCGTGAAAGCCTCATGCGGCTCGAGCGAGGACTTCTCATGCGGTTCAAGAAGATCATATCCATACGGCCCAGGCGGATATATACCTATGCGGCCCACGAGGATTACTCCTCTGTGGTTAGAGGATTCAAATAAAGGCCACTGTCCACACAGCCCTGACACGTGGGCTCATATTCATATGCGGCTTACTATTCATGCGATCCAGATTCTCCCCAGCAGCTCTTAGGACACATGTCCTAAACCGATTAATTCCTCAGATTGGCTGCCATTAAAGATTGGGTCAGATCCCAATAGATCTGGGACACGTGGCAGAAGAATAAGATCTGATTTATTCGCAGATATCAGAAGATCAGTATAAGGAAGATTTATTCCAATCAGCATTAATTGCTCATGGGATTTGGTGCAATCTACACCTAATGGCCCAGATTCATCATAATTAAAACGAATGGCCAAGATGGACCAATCTCCAAGCCGCCGCCATCTCCAAAAGCTAATCATTGGCAACCCTAATGATGAGATCCCACTATTATAAATAGCAAGGTGCCATTCCCTTGTAAGATATACAATTTCAGAGAGAAAAATACGTATATACAGAGAGACCCCCCCCAATAGTCAAAAAAGAAAGAATACACAGAGAGAGAGAGAAGCCAGAAGAGCAACAGAGGAGCAAGAAGAGCATTTCTTCGTCAACGCCTACCATCTTTTCACAGGGAGCCAAGGCTGCATACCGATCGTCCAAGGAGTAAGGCAGGGCTGCCGTCGCCTTCCCGAGCCTCTATCGTCACCCCCCAGAATCTAAAATAAACAATTATACTTAGACTGCTGTACCTAGGTTTTCGTCCCAAGGCTTTCTTTGTACAAGCGAGTTTGTAACGTGAAGTAAAAGTTCGGTCCTCCGATAATTGTTCTGTTCTTTTATATTTCATGGCAAACACGATGGCGACTCTGCTGGGGACAAACTTCTCCACGGCTGAGGAGTTGGTGACGCAATCGGATGCAGCCAAGCTTGGCTCCACTCAACAAAAGATGGTCGCCTGATTCGACCAACAGGCGTTCGAAGAGATGCTCTCCGACAAGAGCCCTGGCCCGGTCCAGAAGCGAACCCGTACGAAGAAAGCCCGTAAGGAGTGGAGATCCCGATCCTTCGTTCCTGCTGAAGCTCTTGCAGAGACACCCTCTGTTGTTCAAGATGGCGAGCAAGATTCCCCGGCAGCCCCACTTCAGATCGTAGACAACTCTGCTGTCCCCAAGTCTGGCAGAAGAAAATACTATGATGCTAGACTTGCAGGGGAAAAGAGGAACTCTATGAGATCCGAGCCGCATAAGGGTATCAGCCGCAGGAAGAAATCTCATGCGGCTACATCCTCCAGCCGCATGAAGAAAACTCATGCGGCCGTATCTGTCAGCCGTATAGCTTATGCGGCTACAGTTGCCAATCACACGGATGAAATTCATGCGGCTATGGGAGTCAACCGCTTGCAGAAAACCCATACGGCCATAATTGCCAACCGCATGCGGCCAGCCTGTACGGTCGTGACTCCTAGCCGCACAAAAACAATTCATCCGACGGCAGAAGACAACCGCATGCAGACAGCCTGCACGGTACCCAACCCTAACCGTATAGCATCCCTTTCACGCTTCTCTGGATCAGTCTTCGACTGTCTCTCATGCGGTCCTGACCCTGATACTTCTCTAGATGATAAGCCAGACTCTCTGTTATTCAACTTGGACTCCTCCTATTACGCACCCGCAGGTGCTAAAAGGAGGAAGTCTAGGACAGCGCGGACTCATCGGGTCCAGTCAGCTGTCCTAACCTCTGACTATCGGGGCGTCCCATTGACTATCACACGGGCGTCGGATGGGAAGTTGTGTGCAACCGCTCGAGTCCAGCCCCCGGCGGCAAATGGACAGAGTGGTTCCTCTGACCTGCGGGAGGCGATCCTCCACAAACGCAAGAAAAGAGAAGGAGTGTCGGCGTGCAAAGAGTCCTCGCTTGGACATCGCTGCACCCAAAAATATCGTCAATTGCTGCTGCAATAACGCGGCAGTAACAGAAGATCGGCCGTCCATCTTCCAAAGACTACAGCACCCGAGCTCAGAAGATGAGGCACCCCCTGTTGTCTCCTGCAATTCCGCTCAAAAGGTCCCCACCGAAAGGAGGGAGAAAAAGACCAGCATCTCCAGTCCCAAGATATCAACCACTACAGCTACAAAACTGTCGTCCAAACGGTTGTCTTCCACCGGAGTATTCCAACACACCCGTTCAAAGACAAAATCTGCTGCAGTGGGAAATTCATCATCCGCATCGCTGGGGGTTGGGGGTAGCACTCATCCGAACATCCGTAACAATCCGATGTTTCAGGGAGCCGAGCCCGGGGAAACGATTCTCCCATCAGACACGACAGGCACCGATGTCCCCGGGGACACCCGTGATTCTCAAGATGAAGTAAACTCTGAGGCTGGGGGTACTGCTCCCTCCGAGTCCGAACCAGAAGATAATATTCCCACATATCCTGATGACTTTTCGGTACACGGGTACGACTCGGAGGGCACATCCTCCACCGTCCCTTCCATCACTCCTCACGTAAGGACGGTGTTCATGACGGACAGCAATCAAGGTGGTTCCAGTGATCGCCAGTGCATTGACAGTCTCGAAGCCATATTACTTGCTTTGGTCAAATCTGTAGACGAGATTAAAGCGGCCCTGCCCACTCTACAAGGAGGAACGCCTGGTCAAAAAAGCACGGGCCCCACGGTCAATATAGATTCAAACTCAGCGGCACCAAACCCGGGCAATAATCCTCCCGAAATAACAGCCCCTACCGCGACAGATGAGACCCGAGAAGTAAGGAGAGAGGTCCAGGAGCTCCGAGCCATGTTCTATGCCCGAGAAAGCGCTCAAGATCTCAGAATACGGCAACCATACCCTGCTGAATGGAGGTATGTTCCATTCCCACCAAGATATAAGCCATTTAATATCAACCCATATGATGGCAAGACCTCAGCAAGTCGGTACATCACTTACTTCGAGGTCACCACCGACCATCTGCCCCATGATGATGCCATCCTCACACGGTTATTCATTGGGGCGTTAGAAGGGGTCGCCTTCGATTGGTACCGCAATCTACCGGACAACTGCATCCATTCCTTCGTCGGCTTCAAGCGCCTGTTCTTGGAGCGATTCTACGAAGTAGGACAGGACGTCACTATGTCCACTCTCATGGACGTCGTCCAAGGGAAGAAAGAGTTGACAAGGAACTACATCGAGCAGTTCTGCCAGACCGCCATGAAGCTGCCCTCCGGAAATCCAGATTCCTCTTTGATTGAGATCTGCCAAAAGAGACTGCTTCCTACGATCAGTCTCTAGATGGGCGAAAGTTAATTCAAAGACTGGAAGGCATTCATCATCAGCGCTACAAGCGCCGAAGAACGACTAAAGAAGGCTCGCCAATTGGGGTTGCACATCTCGGAAGGAGAAAATAAGGGCAAGCATCCCAACAACGATAATGGGGGTAACCCCTCCAACATTCGGGACAGTAAGGGAAAGCACGCTATGGTGGCTGACACAGCACAAAAGCTCGAGTCACAACCAGCAGACAAACAATGGCCGCAAATCGATTACTCCTTCGAAGATGGCCACGTCAAGCCTATCTTGGACATGCTCATATAAGGGGGTAGAATTCAGCTTCCTCCACCAAGACGGGAGCCTCGGCCGGCTGATCTGGAGAACCCAAAGTTCTGCCATTATCACCGTTATGTACACCACGCTACACACGACTGCTACCAACTAAAAAGGTACATCCAAAGCCTCATCGATTCGAATGCTCTGGCCATCGACTTCGAAGAGGTAACCGTAGCAGCCAATATGGTGTCCGTACAATTCGACAGCTTCCCTCCGACGGAGAGTCAAGACGGGGTGATCCCCGTCCCTCTGGCAACAATAGAGATTACCAATCTTCCCCCTCTCCGAGATCAGGCTGCCGGTCTAGTACCTCTCACCACCTCACGGGGGGAGGTCAAATGGGTCCATCCAGACTTAGTATCAGAAGTAACTCGACCCACACCATCTCCCACCAGCAAAAGGAAGAATGGAAAAACCAGGACCTGCCACACAATCTCAGCAAACAAAGAGGAAGCTACAGCCGTCGTCACGCGGTCCGGAGCGTAATCCCAACCTGGGGGTGACAACCCAGCCGAAAATCATCAACCCACTACAACTGATGCTCTGTGACCGGCTCAGCCTTCGACGATCGATAAGCCTAGGCCGAAGGAGACTCGCTTCGACAAATCCCTCCGAAAGGACGCAGCCCAAGGGCTAGAGAGGCCCTATAACTTTGACATCTTAGCACAATTGGCTAACACTCCGGCCAAATTGTTACTATACGAACTCCTAAGGCTCTCCAAGGACGTTCGTATTGCATTGAGCGAAGCACTCCAAAATGTCGATGCCTATCTCGCTCAATCCAACCTCACCGGGGAAGACTCACCCGTGGATCTCCAAGACAGTGCCTGCACGGGAGCAATGCCTAACATCGTCTTCACTCCGCAGGACATGCTCATCAAAACCAACTTACATGATCGTCCGCTATACTACACGGGATACATCGGCGATGTAAAGGTGGATCGGATGCACATTGATCCTGGTTCTTCCATAAGCATCATCCCGAAGGGTCTGCTACATCATCTCCGTATCCCAATGCATCGCCTGACACCTACAAGCACCGCCATCAGCGGTTTCAATTCGGGCTGGAGCTACCCTATTGGGAAGATTCGTCTGAAGTGTCAAATTGGCGACCTCCAATCCGAAGTCTCCTGCTACGTCATAGATGCAGACACTTCTTACAACATCCTCTTGGGGCGCCCATGGATACACGATTATATGATCGTGCCTTCCACGCTATACCAGTGCTTCAAATACGTCGACAAACACGGCTTCGTGAAGACAGAATTTGCTGATATCGATCCCTTCAAAGGGGTCGAATCCTACTACTCAGACTCCTGCCTATACGAAAAGTCGAAGAGGCACCTTGATGAAGGAGACGCACAAGCTCATACTGAGACAGCCACGGGATCAGAAGGACCCCTGACGATCCACCTCCAAGCTCGCAAACCGGGCAAGTCCGCACCCCTCACCGCCACTCTGCAGAAGGACGCAATCAGCCTCTCGGCGCAAGAGGAGCAGATGATAATCCGGCTACCAAGGTCCGGCCAAGTGCCGAGACCCACAACAGAACCACTAACAATCAGGTTACCAAGAGTCAGCCAACCACAAGCAGAGAAGCTCAACCCCTCGGACAGGCCCATGACGATACGCCTTTCCAGGAAGGGTCGTCACCCCGATGTAAGGTCTGACACTTCCAGCGAACCAGCCACTCCTTGCTCCACATCAAATACCAAACTGGGGTCGCTAGTCTGCCAACAACTTCCCGCTCTGCGCCATCAACTGAACCACTGACAATCAAGCTTCCTAGGACGTCCTCTCAGTCTTCGTTCACACAGGGGGTAGCCGAAGAGGAACCGGAGCTAGCCAAGTATATGGCTACCCACACCAATGTCCCATCCACTGATGATGTAATCCCCCTAGAAAAGATACCTTACTTCATCAATAAAGGGTTATCTTTGAACTACACCGAGCTCAATAAGCTATGTACAATGTATGCTATGGAACACGGTATAGGCGCTCACCTACAAACACAGGTGACAAATGTGTACAACGCGATCCAGCTTACTCCAGTAGAAGACGCTTACCGAATATTCGAAGGAGGGGATCATCCGATCAACTTCGGCCGGACAAATAACCCACATCCCCGCACCATAGAAGAAGTCGACCTCGAGTCAGATGCCGGAAGACTGCCTCTATATCTCTATAGCCCTCAATCCAAATATCTCATGCAAAAATAGGGGTATGATCTAGAGGCGACGCCAGGGTTGAACTACGGCACTCGGCGACGGTTACCCTTGAAGCCGCCAGTCCCGGCAGGCAAACCACGGAACTACTATAACAAAACTCGATGCGGGTTAGGGTATGTAACGCCTACTACGACCCCTAAAAGTTCAGATGAAGAATGCGACTGGTAGTCACATTCAACCGGATCACCAACTTTCGACTCAGATACCAGCATCGAAGATGTGTTCAGACAAGTCATGTCAGTCAACATGGCGTTCGTCGACGCTTACGAGGAAGACGAAGACATCCTCGAAATCTTCGAGCTAGAGCCATGGGCCCAGCAATTAGACGCGTAATAGAAAAAGCGGTTCGAACTGAGAGAACCTCCTACTGAAGATGAGGTCATACAAGTGGATCTCGGCAGTGAATCTTCTCCAAAACCGATCTTCATCAGTAAAAGCCTAACCAACGAAGAACGGGAGTCGCTGTTAGAACTTGTCAGAGAGTACATTGATGTGTTCGCCTGGAGCTATGAAGACATGCCTGGGTTAAATCTTGACATCGCTCTTCATAAACTCAATATTCGACCAGATGTGAAGCCAGTCAAACAACAACAGCGACGCTTCCGCCCAAGCATCATGGACGCGATCGAAGCTGAAGTCAACAAACTGATAGCCAGCGGCTTCATTCGTGAGGAGCAACATCCCGATTGGGTCGCCAATATAGTACCCGTCCTCAAGAAGAATGGGAAGATTCGAATCTGCATCGACTTCCGCAACCTGAACGAGGCATGCCCCAAAGATGAGTTCCCCCTTCCTATCACAGACATCATGATCGACAATACCTGCGGCTTCGAACGCATGTCATTCATGGATGGCTTCTCGGGGTACAACCAAATCAAAATGTCTTCTGACGACGAAAAGCATACATCATTCCGAACACCGATTGGCACGTACTGCTACACAGTCATGCCTTTCGGTTTAATGAATGCTGACGCCACATATCAGAGAGCCATGAGCATCATATTCAGAGACCACTTACGCAAAACGGTAGAGTACTATGTTGACGATATAGCCGTCAAGAGCCGTAGCAAGGGAGACCATCTGCAGGATCTAAGGACGGTATTTGACCTAATGCAAATGCACAATTTGAAAATGAACCCTACGAAGTCCTTCCTGGGAGTATCCAGCGGAAAGTTCTTAGGCTTCATCATCACTGCAAAGGGTATCCATGTAGACCCTGAAAAGACAAAAGCAATCATGGAGATGGGTCCCCCGAGAAATCTCCGCGAACTCAGAGGCCTTCAAGGAAGGCTAGCTTACATCAGAAGGTTCATTTCCAACCTCTCCGGGCGATGCCGACCATTCATGCACCTCATGAAGAAACGAGTCTCATTCGTATGGGACGAAGAATGCCAGCGCACTTTCGACAACATCAAAGAATATTTGTCAAATCCTCCGGTCTTGGTGGCCCCAATCCCTGGAAAACCATTCCTGCTCTATGTACGAGCGATGGAACACTCCCTCGGTGCCCTGTCGGCACAAAACAACGATGCAGGCCACGAACAAGCCATATACTATCTCAGCCGAATGATGGTGGGACCTGAGCACCGATACACCGCGGTTGAGAAGGAATGCCTCGCCTTGGTGTTCGCCATTCAGAAGACGTGACACTATGTTACCGGACAAACGATACATGTGATCTCACGGGTCAACCCTCTCAGAGTCCTCATGACCAAACCAGGGACACTTAGCTCTCGACTCGCTACATGGGCAATATTGCTATCCCCTTATCATATGATCTTTATCCCACAAAAGGCAGTCAAAGGTCAAGCCCTGGCAAACTTTTTAGCAGCCCACCCAGGCTATGAGTCCTCCAGAATATACGAAGAGATCCCAGACGAGGTCGCCAACTCGCATGCAACCTCTCACGAGGCTATATGGCGAATGTTCTTTGACGGTGCTTCAAGGACCGGACCTAAAGGCAATATAGTCGTCGGAGTCGGGGTAGTGCTGGTCTCCCCTTCCGGATTGGTGATCAACCGCGCCTATTCCCTCACAGAACCCTGCTCTAACAATGTGGCCGAGTACAATGCTCTGGTCATTGGCCTCCAACTTGTAAGAGAGCTGGAGGTAGAATACCTTGAAGCATACGGCGATTCCCAACTAATCGTCAATCAGATCCGGGGTTCGTACGAAGTCTGTCACGAAGACATGATCCCTTATCACCAAATAGCGATCGATATCATCTCGTCATTTGAGGGGTTCTTCATCGAACATGTCCCAAGACTCCGAAACATCGAAGCAGATGCCTTAGCCGGTCTTGTCGCTTCCCTAGCAGTTCCGAATTATGACCGCCAATCAGTGGAAGTGATAGGCCATGAACTGGTCTGTCCTAAAAACAATGTGCAATTCGTGGCAAGTTATTCCGCACAGACGATCGATGACGTCCCAGATTGGAGACAACCATTCATCGACTTCGTCGTCTACGACATCCTGCCCGAGAACCCAAAGGAAGCCACTTCCATCAGAAGGCGTTCTCTCAGATTCTTCTACGATACAGAGACGAAGATGCTGTATCGCCGCTCTTACGACAGATTATTACTTCGGTGTCTGTCCAACACAGAAGCCAAAGAAGCAGTACGAGAAGCTCATGACGGTGTCTGTGGGGCCCACCAACCCGGCCCAAAACTACAAGATCGACTTCGCCGAATGGGCTACTATTGGCCCACAATGGTGGCAGATGCGATCGATTATGCTAGAAAGTGCAAAGCTTGCCAAGTCCACGTGGACTTCATTCATCAACCATCTGAATTTCTACATCCGACAGTGGTGTCCTGGCCATTCGAAGCATGGGGAATGGATATCATTGGTCCAATCACCCCACCTTCCTTCCGAGGACATCGCTTCATACTTGCGATCACTGATTACTTCTCCAAGTGGGCATAAGCTGTCCCACTCGCCGAAGTCAAAACTTCGAACGTGATCAGCTTCCTTAAGCATCACGTCATCTACCACTTTGGACTGCCCCGAAGGATCATCCATGATAATGGCCCGCAGTTTGTAAGCCACGCATTCTACCGGTTTTACGATAAACACCGTATTCAGAATCTCGCTTCGACGCCGTACAACCCAACAGCAAACGGGTTAGCAGAGGCGTTCAATAAAACGATCATCAAACTCCTCAAGAAGTTCGTCTCCTCCAACAAGCGCGACTGGAACGAGAAGCTCGGTGAATGCTTATGGGCTTATCGCACCACAGTTCGAACAGCCACCGAGAATACACCATTCTCCATGGTGTACGGGAGTGAAGTGGTTCTCCCGTTAGAAACTCAAATACCCTCACTCCACGTCCCCCTCACTTATCAATTGACAACGGATGATAACTACCGACGTCGACTGCAAGAGTTAGAGGCCTTAGATGAAAAGCGCCTCCTAGCTCAGCAAAGGATCGAGCTATACCAAGCACGCATCTCAGGATCCTTCAATAAGAAGGTCAAAATCAGAACATTCTGAGTGGGTGATCTTGTTCTGGCAGTCCGGAGGCCGATGGTCATGACTCACAAGACCGCCGGCAAGTTCCAGCCAAAGTGGGAAGGTCCATTTATCATAGAGACAGTATTCTCGAACGGTGCTTACCGCCTCGCAAAACAAAATGGAGACTTGCTCATGCTGCCCGTCAACGGCAAGTTCCTGAAGAAATACTATGTTTAAATAACATTTTCCAGATTATCGAGTCATGTATCCGCTGATACCACTGAACTCACCCTCATAGTTTTCCAGATTCTCGAGTCATGTATCTGCTGATACCACTGAACTCACCCTCATAGTTTTCCAGATTATCGAGTCATGTATCCGCTGATACCACTGAACTCACCCTCACAGTTTTCCAGATTATCGAGTCATGTATCCGCTGATACCCCTGAACTCACCCTCATAGTTTTCCAGATTATCGAGTCACGTATCCGCTGATACCACTGAACTCACCCTCATAGTTTTCCAGACTATCGAGTCACGTACCCGCTGGTACCACTGAACTCACTCCATGAACTGTCAGATTTCCGAGTCACGTACCCGCTGGTACCACTGAACTCACATTCACCATAATCTAAATTTTTGAGTCACGTACCCGCGTGTACCGCTGAACTCATGCCCTTCTTCCACAAAGATATCCCAAACTTCCAAGTCATGTACCTGCTGGTACCTCTGAACTTACACTTTGATTCCAATATTGTCGAGTTATATACCCATCGGCACCCCTGAACTTACATCCTGGTCACTCTTTTGAAAGAAAGTCATGTATAACCATACCGCTGAACTTTCTTCCTATAAGAGATCCCCCCTCATGATCTAATACCTGCACTCCCGGTGCACAACAAAGATAACGGGTCCACAAACTTCCAAGACGGCCATGTCCTCATTACCTCTGAGTTGTCCCACTTCCGCCAAAAACAAATCACCCCCTACATAGAACTTCCATGTCCTTATTACCTCTGAGTTGTTCTATGTACCCCCTGTCAAAGAGACCCTCATGCTCACCATGTCCTCAGCACCGCTAGTCAGTATGATTGGTTTCTTTCTTTTAAACTTATTGTCCGTATCCAAAACCAGGGTACGTCAGGGACAATGGGTCCACGCAAAATGACCCGATAAAAGAATTATTACAAAGCAAAAGAGTGAAGCAAATATATATTCCATTCAGCCAGAAATTAGTTACATCCACACGGTTACAGGAAAGTTCTTCATTACAGACAAGAAACCTCAAACCCCTAGTTACAGAAATACGTATACAACTCCTTCAACCACATTACGTATGAAGGATGTAACTGAGGAAGATCCTCGTCCAGAATAGGAGAATCAGGATTCCCAGTGGTGTCACCCTCAGCAGTCTCGACAGTGGGGAGGACGTCGTCCCTCTCAGGCTCCGATTCTTCTTTCATTGTCTCCTCCTTAACAGAGGAAGGCCCCTGATTGACGCCAGGGAGCGACGGATCCTCTACCACTGCAATATCAGCACTCGGGGGAGACACTATATGAACCAAAAGACGAAAAAAAGTGATGAGAAATGATGAAAACAGTCAGAAGATATTCAGAAGTGTTCATGCGGCTCGTTTAAAGATAACTCTTATGCGGCTTGGGCATGGAATATATTCCATGCGGCTCATAGGACGTGTATGCGGACCAGTAATCTAAAAAGCTCGCATCAAAATGATTATACACGAAGCAATGCAGCAGAGCAGCATCTTTTAGGGTTTCAGAGCACCCAATCTTCCGCACAGTCCTTACCTTCGATGACAACATGAACGTCAAGACGAACGGGGAGTGCGGCAATTGAAGACGAAGCCGACTTCCTGCTCCTAGCCACAACCTTCTTCACTGCCTTGGAAGCCCTAGGTGCCATCGTTGTCTGTCAGTTGGAAGAAGAAAGCAAGATAGAAATCTTAATCAGAAAGAGTCTAAGAGAGAAATCCTTCTAAATACCCTTCCATTTATAGAGAAAGGGGGACCAAGACCGACGCTTCGTACAAAGTAGTCGACTCTTCGGCTATCGATACGGACTAGTTAATTAGAGGTCAGAAACTCCTAGGATCCTGCCCCAAAAGGGTTTGCATGCATGACATAATGGCGTGGCGAGAAGTTATGCGGCTGAACAATCTATGCGACCAAGATCTCTATGCGGTCAGAATTCCATATGCGGCTAGAGGAACCTGGCCATGCTTCTTATTCAAAGTATTTCAATTTTACAAATTGAAAACTTTGAAGGGGGTCCTGTAGAAGCATGGAAAATACTAAAGAAAATGACTCATGCGGCCAGGAAAGACCCATGCGGCTCGGGGCATCATGCGGTACAAGGAGCTATGCGGCCCGAAGCATTCCATGCGGTTCCGAAGATACGTAGCCTGATAGTGCTCCCCTCCATGCACGCTGCATTAATTGCTATGACGGCTGACCCCTCTGAAAAGTTGACAGCCCTGACACCAAAGGCAGGTAATTATGGCTCCGCCATAATGATGAATCTCTAGGTAAGAGGAAAGAAATCTCTGACACAAATCCCCCGAGAGCCATAAAAATGCCACGTGGCCTTGCCACGTGGCCATTCGTATGCGGCTCGCTTCTCATGCGGCTCAGAATAAATCCTATACGGCTCAGGCCATAGGAGCCTCATGCGGCTCGAGCAAAGGACTTCCCATGCGGCTCAGAAGTGAATCCATCCTAAGCGGCTCAGGCCATAGGAGCCTCATACGGCTCGAGCAAAGGACTTTCCATACGGTTCAGAAGTAAATCCATCCTATGCGGCTCAGGCCATGAAAGCCTCATGCGGCTCGAGCGAGGACTTCTCATGCGGTTCAAGAAGATGATATCCATACGGCCCAGGCAGATATATACCTATACGGCCTACAAGGATTACTCCTCTGTGGTTAGAGGATTCAAATAAAGGCCACTGCCCACACAGCCCTGACCCGTGGGCTCATATTCATATGCGGCTCACTATTCATGCGGTCCAGATTCTCCCCAGCAGCTCTTAGGACACATATCCTAAACCGATTAATTCCTCAGATTGGCTGCCATTAAAGATTGTGTCAGATCCCAATAGATCTGGGACATGTGGCTGAAGAATAAGATCTGATTTATTCGCAGATATCAGAAGATCAGTATAAGAAAGATTTATTCCAATCAGCATTAATTGCTCATGGGATTTGGTGCAATCTACACCTAATGGCCCAGATTTATCATAATTAAAACGAATGGCCAAGATGGACCAATCTCCAAGCCGCCGCCATCTCCAAAAGCTAATCATTGGCAACCCTAATGATGAGATCCCACTATTATAAATAGCAAGGTGCCATTCCCTTGTAAGATATACAATTTCAGAGAGAAAAATATGTATACAGAGAGAACCCCCCAATAGTCAAAAAAGAAAGAATACACAGAGAGAGAAAGAGAAGCCAGAAGAGCAACAGAGGAGCAAGAAGAGCATTTCTTCGTCAACGCCTACCATCTTTTCACAGGGAGCCAAGGCTGCATACCGATCGTCCAAGGAGTAAGGCAGGGTTGCCGTCGCCTTCCCGAGCCTCTATTGTCACCCCCCAGAATCTAAAATAAACAATTGTACTTAGACTGCTGTACCTAGGTTTTCGTCCCTAGGCTTTCTTTGTACAAGCGAGTTTGTAACGTGAAGTAAAAGTTCGGTCCTCCGATAATTGTTCTGTTCTTTTATATTTTATGGCAAACACACGTATCTCTGGAGCCTTCAACAAGAAGGTTAAAATCAGAATATTTCAATTGGGCGATCTCGTTCTGGCAGTCCGGAGGCCGATGGTCATGACTCACAAAACTGCCGACAAATTCCAGCCAAAATGGGAAGGGCCGTTCATCATCGATGCTGTATTCTCCAATGGAGCTTACCGCCTCACAAAACAAAACGGAGACTTGCTCATGTTGCCCGTCAACGGCAAGTTCCTGAAGAAATACTATGTTTAAACGACATATTCCCGATCATTGAGTTATGTACCCGCTGGTACCACTGAACTCATCTTTATAATATTCCCAATCATTGAGTAATGTACCTGCTGGTACCGCTGAACTCACTCTTACGATATTCCAGATTACCGAGTCATGTACCCGCTGGTACCGCCGAACTCACTCTTACAATATTCCAGATTACCGAGTCATGTATCCGCTGGTACCGTTGAACTCACTCTCATAATATTCCAGATCATCGAGTCATGTACCCGCTGGTACCGCTGAACTCACCTTCACAAAATTTAGATTATCGAGTCATGTACCCGCTGGTACAGCTGAACTCACTTTCACAAAATTCAGATTGCTGAGTCATGTACCCTATCGTACCGCTGAACTCATGTCCTTCTTCCACAAAAATTCTAGATTATCGAGTCATGTAGCCGCTGGTACCTCTGAACTTACATTTTGATTCCAAAATTCATGGATTATCGAGTTATGTACCCGTTGGTACCCGTGAACTTACATCCCGATCACTCTTTTGGGAGAAAGTTATGTATGATCATGCCTCTGAACTTTCTTCTTAAAAGAGCCCCTTTCTTATGATCTACTACCCGCACTTCCAGTGCACAAAAGGGTAACAGATCCACAAATTCCCAAAACGACCATGTCGATGTTACCTCTGAGTCGTCTTAATTCTGCCAAAAAAAATCACCCCTCTACATAGAACTTCCATGTCCTCATTACCTCTGAGTCATTCTTTATACCCCCCTTCATTGAGCCCACTCCTGCCATGTCCTTATTACCTCTGAGTGGGAATGCTCTGTCGAAGAAACCCTCATGCTTGCTATGTCCTCATTACCTCTGAGTAAGTATGTTGATCCCTTTCGACTTATTATCTGTACCCACAACCGGAGTACGCCAAGGATAGTAAGTCCACAAATATTCGCCGTTGAGTCCACTCCTGCCATGTCCTCATCACCTCTGAGTAGGAAGATTCCGCGGTAAGAAAACCCTCATGCTTACCATGTCCTCATTACCTCTGAGTAAGTATGTTGGTTTCCTTTTCATCCTATTATCCGTATCCTAACCCAGGGTACGCCAAGGATAATAGGCCCATAAAATGTCCCGTGCTAAGTTTCTCAGTACAGGCCCACCATCCCTCATCATGCCCCGGGAGCCCAGCTGCTCCATGGCATTCTTTCTTCCGATACCCGGAACGTCCACGACCACATTTTCTCGGAACCATTCTGGGTATCCCCAAATCAAACTTGTTACCCGTACCTAAAACCAAGGTATGCCAAGGGTAACAGGTCCACAAACAAGTCCCCCATACGGGGCAAACACCACCACAATACCACAAGCACCACAAGCAAGACAAATGAAGGATAGAATGGAAAATACTCCTTATTTAAAAGTCGAAAAAAGCATTACATGTTTTGGGACCGCGTCCCTTTCAAAAAGAAAAAAAGAAGAAGAGAGAACAGAAACAAAAGAAAGAAGAGCCGATTATAGTTCGACATTACACAATTCTAGGAGACGGTTTTTCACTGAGGTGGTCCCCCGCTCAAGCCGCTGTCGAGCTCGATGTTTAGCCTCCTGGGACAACCGCTCCCCATTATCCAAATCCATGAACGCCCGACAGTCGTCTTCCAACTTCCTCAGGGCAATCTCCAGGTCAGCCGAAGCTTGATTAACCCTGTCAGACTCCTGGATGATTAGCCCCCTGTCAGTACGGGCAACCTCAAGTTCAGACTCTAGGAAAGTGAACTTCCTCTGAAGCACAAGGATATGCTCCCGCGTGTCAGTAATCTCATGGGAGGCAGCCTCCTCCTGAGCCGTAACGCCTTTACTCTCGTGGCTCAATTGATCATATCGATCAAACAAATCGCTAAGGTCCTTCAGTATGGCTGGCCTGGTTTTATCCTGAGCAGCCTTTGTCTTCTCTATGGCAGCAATAAGGGAACCCCGCTTATGGTCTATAACAGAAGACAGATCATCCTGCTGCAATACCTGAAGCTGGGCCACCAGCTGATCAGTTTCCAACAATTTTGCCTTCAGAAGTGCTGCCACCCCTACTCCACCAAGAAGAGTCTTGAGGATATCAATTTGACCCTGGGCGCATTGTCGGGCCAAGACGAAAGATGTCCCAATTTCTACAGCAGCCAATATTCTCCTCTTCAAGTGACGATGAAAACTGGCAACCACGTCCTGTAATGCGTCATCCAAGACCTCTACAGAGGATGACGTCAGAGGAAGCGTGGCCGGCAACATCGGAGTGGTGGTGCTAGAACTTGCCACAAAGGGGACAGAGTCCGAGCAGAACGAGACGTGGATAGCGGCTAACTCTTCCTCCGCCATCCGAAGAGCTCGGACACTTGGTAGGACAGAGAAGTCGACTATCGGAGCTGCCCGAACAGAGGAGGATGCAAGGACCATCATCCCCTGCCCCGGCTGACCCACCCACCTGACTTGCCGAACTCGAGCCCGTAGGAGGCCCATCAAGGCGAGTCGAAAGGGGAGGGGGTACGCTCCTCTCCGCCAGTGCCCCTTCGCAGAGTTTGTCTCAATAATGTCCATCCTCAGCACGGGAGAGGAAGGACCTGTATGCCCAGAACAACAATCAATTGACGTGACCCAAAGGACGTGATGATAGAGCAGATAGGCCTTCTCGCAGGTTAAAATTCGGCTTATCTTACCAGGAGAGGAGCATGGAGACTGCAGCTCATTGGCAGCTGTCATGGTCCCCTCACCCACGATCTCCAAGTTGAATTCAGCCGGCTCCTCTGTCCCAGCCATCTCGAAGGGAGATACGGCTCAATCAGCATCATCTCGAGGAGATTCACCGATTTCAAGGACAGGCTCACCGGAGCCCCCGTCATCCCGAGTCACAACTTCGGCAACTTGAGACTCCTCTTCTTCGGACACCTACAAGAGGGAAGGAAGATGATTAAATCAAAGCTTAGAAGAAAGAAAGAATCGGGAGTAACTTGTTTACCTCTAACGCAAAACAAATTTCCTCGCCGCTTTCCCTTATAGTTAGCTGGCGGTATCTGGTCACAGTCAGCTTTCAAGAATGAGGAATCCCACCAACAGAAGAAATGTGCCTGCTACGCTTGTGTGCAGGGCCAGGCACAACGAATGGCTGATCTCCCACCATCTCATCTAACAAAACAGGCGGCTGATCCGTCCCTACGTCTGCCACCGGAAGGAAATAGTCATCTCCATCATGCTCGTTGCCTTCATCATCCTCAGCAGCGGAGTCCGAATCTGGTACTTTGACTCTATTCTTCCTCTTCCTCGTCTTGGCCCCCTGGGACCCCTCCTCCAGGCCGGTACCAATGATAAAACTGGCACCCGGGTTAAAACCAACAGGAAGCTTGTTCGCCATGACATGGTACAGGGCCGCCATATATAAGATCTCTACGGACGCCTTAATAGCAGGGACTGAGAAAACGGTACGGGTATGGAATGTATCATAATAGTGCCAGGCCCTGACGCCATTAAGAAGGCTACCTTCAAATCCTAGACAAGAGCTGGGACTTTCTAGAAAAGCTGACTGTATCCAAACTGCCGGGCAAACCTGCTAGGCAGATAAGACTCCAGAAAGACAGTATTACGATTGCGGTACACCAGATGAGCGGGGCGGATGTTACGCAACCATAAAAGCATCTGGCCGTCTAAAAGTTGAGGGGGCCCAATACCGTCGAGATGGACAGCCACTATTTTCTCATCAGTAAAACGAGGGACAGATACAAAAATATTGTACATGTCTTCCCTCGCCAGTGCCATCCGACAAGCACGCATGGTCTCGAATTCCTAAGACTCATTACGATAGCAGAAGATAAAAGCGTCGTCATCAGTTACGCCGTCTTCAGAGCCCGGCCTCATCAAAGACGGATAATGCATCAACAGCCACCCCATCAAATAATGATAGGATAGCTCAGACCTTCAAAATCTTTGGTCACATCGCGGGCGATGACCTTGGATGTGAAAGTGCAAAGGCCACGGTGTACACTGCACACCATGGCCGGAAGAAGAGTTAGCCGGACTCGCAAAACCAACTTCACAGCTGGAAGGATAAAATTACGACTGAACCTCTCGATAGAACCTGCTCCTCCCGAGACTACGCAATTTTGCAGCCATATCATCAAGAATCCCGCCAGGAGCGCCTTCTCTGACAACCCTTGGGTATCCTGATAAAAATAGCCAAAAGAGTCGATTTTGCTCCCGAATCTATCACTAGTGGTAGTCGCCCTCTTAGCTGACGACACTAAGGCTTTAACCGCCTCCCGGGACCGAGGACGTCGGGAAGTAACTTGACTGAGGCATCCGTCGGGAAGAGATAGCGCACCCAGTCCTTGGTGTGGAGAGCATTCCCTTCCGTGCTGCTTTCCTTTTTGGCTATCTAATGACATGTGCTATAGTGGCACAATATCTCTTGATAAGGAGCCACGAAGCCTGGATACTGTCTTTCCAAATCTTCGAACTCCTAATTTGTAGGAGTATACGCTTCAAAAGCTTCGTCCCCCCAATAAAGCTTGGAGACCGCATGCATTTCGTGGAGCGCAAGCCCCATCTCCCCTACTGTTGTATAGAAGGTCCCCGTCCGGCGGTTATACATGTCCAGCAAAGATATAAATAATCTTTTGTTTATGGGCAAGCCGTGGCTGGTGCCCGAATGGCATGGTAAAGACCAATCTCACACAGAAAGGCCTTATACTTTTGTAAAATCCATATAGACAGATTAGTCCACGAGGGAACGGGATATACCCAACTGGGGAGCATCAACCGGCCAATGGGATAAGAGCCCTTCCGAGCAAGTTGGTTCATAAAGGTGTCGGCTGTAGAAAATGTGAAATTGAGTCCCAGCACATTCAAGAAAGTACCTGGGGCTAATCCCATTACAGAATGGCTGGTGTGCACCTTGCCCGCACACACGGACTTCAGGCTATTGTTATAATGGATGTCTCCCACAAACATCCCACCTCGAGTAGGAGTTAAAGATTCTTCCATCTTCCGGTCCAATGGGAGCATATTGAACCAAGATAATGGAAAGTGACGCTCCATTTGGGGAATACGGATCGCCATCCCGTTGGAAACAAAACTCCAGTTCTCTGACACCTCCAGAACCTGACTGTTCTTCACAGTCAAGGCGTCTCCAAAGAAGAAAGCAGGTTTCAGGTATTCACCTTCTAATTTACCCGAGTTCATCATAGCATTAAGAAAATAGAAAGGCTGGTTCTTAATGGCATTCAATCTCGTCGGAGGCTCGTCACTCAAAAATTGGTTCGCCATGTGCCGAACTATATGGTCGTACCTATACCCCAGAGCAGCTTGAGCACTACCCACCAGGAGTTCTCCAGCAGCATTAACCGGCAAATTCACTGAGAATAAAACAAAAAAGGATAAGTTAAAAGGAGGGACAAAAAAAACTAAATGGGTGTTCTCGAGCTTATACGGCTCCAACTTAACGAAGTCTCATACGGATCAGGAGAACACTTATGCGGCTTCAAATCAATGAAGTCTCATGCGGCCCAAACACAGAAGAACACTTATGCGGCTCCGTATAGTAAAAGCTCATGCGGCAGTAGGGCTCTCAGGGTTCGAATAAGTTCGTACGAACCACGTGACAGAAAAAATTAATGTGAACCTACGCGGCTCAGTGTAGCTTATGCGGCTTCGATCGACGAAGAGCGTATGCGGTCAAAGTGGCTACTCTTATGCGGCTCACAGTTCGGCTGCAGGACGAACATGCGGCTCACATGAAGATAAAGGCTCGTGCATAAAGCATGCAACGTAGCCATAGCAATTAGGGTTCCTTAAAATTATATAATGTCCTTACCAGCAACAGGGGGATGAACGTCAGGGTAAGCCGCGGGCACGTCGGCCGACGGAGGAGCAGTTGCGGTCTTCTTGCCCTTCGCCGCCACAGTCGACGAATATGCTGCCTTCTTGCCTCTCACCGTAACAGTCTTCTTGGGAGCCATTTGCTGATCGAAGAGGAGGATGACAATCGGGGTAGGGAAGGTTTGAAGCAAAAGAGAAAGTAAAGAAGCTCTCTCTCCTAAACTCCTCTTATTTATAGGAGGACGAGAGGGGGAGACACGTGGAATAATAACCGCCTCGCAATAAGGTGAAACCGATTCCTCGAATTTCGTCCCCTCTCTCATAAAGGAGATTCATCTAGGGCATAAAATCCAAGGATTTAATGAGCCGACCCTTGGGATTTTCCCTAAAGATAGCGCTAAAATGAATTTGAGACAATTAAAGACATGCACACGCGGCAAAGAGCTATACGGCTGAGCCATCCATGCGGCCGAAAGTCCTTGCGACTGAAACATCCATGCGGCCAAGACATCCATGCGGCCAAGACATCTACGCGGCCAGGAAAAGTTTATGCACAGCCATGCTTCTTATTCAAAGTATTTTAATTTTGCAAATTGAAAACTTTGAAGGGGGTCTTGTAGAAGCATGGAAAAGAATAAAGAAAGATCCATGCGGCTAGGAAGTCCCATGCGGCTCAGAGAGTTCATGCAGCTCAGGGATCCATGCGGCTCAAATATCTATGCGGCTCGATAGGTTTTATGCGGCTCAAAAGAGAAGCCATGTGGCTTGCAAACAACCATTTCCTTCGTCCTACACTGCATTAATTGCCTTGACGGCTGACAGCCCTGACAAGGTGATAGTTCTGACACAAAGATATAATTATGACTCTGTCATAATGGCAGACTCCTAGGGAAACAAAGGAAATATCTGACACAATCCCCCGAGATCCAGAAAATGTCACGCGGCCTTGACAAGTGGACAGTCGTATGAGGCTCGAGCGGAGACTCCCCATGCGGCTCAGGCCGGAGCTGTCCTATGCGGTTCAGCCCGAAGATGTCTTATGCGGCTCAAGCAGAGGCTCCCCCATGCGGCTCACGAGGACTATCTCCATGCGGCTCACAAAGAAGCTACCTATTATGCGGCTGCATACGCTCATGCGGCTCAGATCATAAAGTTCAAATAATCAGGGGCCACTCCCCAATCAGCCTTGACACGTGGCCAACCTTATGCAGCTCAATCCTCATGCGGCTCAGATTTCCTCAGGGCCTCGCAGTTGAGCCATGTGGCAGGACACGTGTCATAAAGCCAATCAATCTCAATAACCCAGATTTACTGCAATCAAAGATTGGGTCAAATCCCAATAATCTGGGATACGTGGCGGAAGAATAAATTAAATTTATTCATTCAGATTTGCGGACATCAGCAAATCATCATGATGGAGATTTATTGCAATCAGCATTAATTACTGATAGGATTTGGCGCAATCTACATTAATGGCCCAGATTCATCACACTCAAAACTAATGGCCCAGATTGACCAATCAATAGGCCGTCGCCACTTCAAGAAGGGACAATCATTGCAAACCCTAATGACGACCCCATTCCTATAAATAGCAAGGTGTTATTCCCTTGCAAAAGAGGACGGACAGACACAGAGAGAGAGACATACAGAGAAAAATGTGAGCATTTCCTCAACGCCAAGCAGTTCTTCCCCGGAGTCAAGGCTGCATCCGATTGTCTAAGGAGTAAGGCAGAGCTGTCGTCGCTTTACTGAGCCTCTATCGTCACCCTCCAGAATCTAAAAATAAACAATTGTACTTAGATTGCTGTACCTAGGTTTTCGTCCTTAGGCTTTCTTTGTACAAGCGAGTTTGTATTGTGAAGTAAAAGTCCAGTCCTCCGATAATTGTTCTGTTCTTTTATATTTTATGGCAAACACTACTGTGAGCCTGCAATATAATAAGGAAGTAAGGTGTTAGAATGAGAGGTTACTCAATCACAGTTAGAATTTTTTGAAAGATTTCTAGGACGAGCCTTGAGAATCTTATTTGAACTTTAATTTAAAATTCCTTCCTTTTGTTTTGTTCACCCTTACTCATTGTTATTGAATTTGATTTTGATGGATCGTTATTAATTTTGATTTTCCTATCGAGATAAATTTTATGGCCTAAGTTACGATATCTTCTGATAACATATATTAGTGGAAATGTAATGCCCCAGTCCCAATATACGTAGGACTAGGAATACGTACATGCCAGCTGTATGTATACACAGACTACTCCAATATATGGAAGCTACGTATACACATATAAGCTGTAATAAGAGAGCTCCAGCTCATAATAATATAATAAGGTCACAGGCAACAACTATATCTCATCCACAATGACAAATACGAGAAATAACAAACCAAATGTCTAAACTGAATATAGAAGTAAAATATCTGCCGGTCGAAAATAAATCCACTACCGAGGTACTGAAAGAAATCAACTGAAGTGAATAAGAAAAAGAGTATCAACTGCATAAGTCCATCAACTATGAAAAGAATCAAATAGGCACCGAAGGTAAGGCCTCCTCAGCTACAAAGGAAGAGTCTAGTCCATAACCGTACTCCTCGGGATACTGCTCGTCGTCTATACCTAGAGAGATCACTAGGTCCTCAGAGGGACGTAACAAGATACATAATATCATTCTAATATGAACTGTCAGAATAGATAATAATATGCAAAATACTATTTTAGACACAAATATACAATGGGGTTCTAGCTGTCTATTGTGCAATTTAGAGGACAACTTTCATGCGCATGGGCAGGATTTAGGCTATGTGTACATAACTGTCATCCAGTCATCCGTATTCGACCGTAACATCCAAAATGTCAAAGGGTATCTGCAAATATATCTTGCCATAGTTCCATCCGGATACTATGGTTTACTATTTTGTTTTCCCATACGCACTAGTGACTGTCCTTCTCCAAGATTTTCCATACTGACCAAGTCATGTCTATAACCTGTCCAGTTTTGTAACTGCTTGAGTCTCTATACTCTACTCATAGCAGTTACGATCATCTATCTGTCACACGACTTCTTGCATAGAGATGGCCAGTCAATATGCAAGCCGTGCCCCTAGCAAAATGTCTCAAACCGTGTAATGTGAGTGTCATAGCCCATAGAGATATAAGGATATCCCACAATGAGAAGGTAGTCTGCTAAAACTAAGTCATGATGCATCAAATAAAATAAAATAACGAAAATGACTGATAGAGTCGTTTGTACCCAAGTATGGCTTGGACGCACTGTTTATAACAAATAAAACTAACAAATATGAAACAAAGTAATAAAATTTTGAAAATAAATAATATGACAGTAAATTAGCAAGGTATACTTTTCTGGTGGTTGTTTAGTGTTTTGACGACGTCCAGTAGATGAAATCCACAAGTCAGAAGAGGCTGCAAGTATAGAACTCCCGTAAACGTCCCCGGATGCTGAAACAAACATCACCAACATTTTTAGAATAAAAGAAATGTGCTGAAATGCCTACCCAAAAGTCCAATTCTGGACACAGACAAAATCGTAATTTCGGGTCAAAACGATGTCCGCCGTTGGACCCACTTTGTACCGAAATATGTGCCAAATCATGTGGTCTCTAAACTCGTCAAACTATATGTCTACGGATCTGGTTTTTTGAGACAAACTCAACGGTATGTCCAATTTTGGATTTCGATGAGTCGTGCACAAAATTGCCCTTGAAACGGATCGTAGGCCCACAAAACGGCGATCCGGTCAACGGTCTCAGAATCGGACCAAACTTGGCTCACAGGGCCAGAAAAATATTTGAGTCCAATGCCACAAGTTTTGTCGCGATTTGACGAGTGTGCACAAAGTAATTAAAATATTTTGGAATAGGTCGATACGACGTTATTCGACGGACAAAGTCGATACACACTTTTCGATGTCCTCGGTTTGCGACAGAGTCGTCCGGTTTGTCGGGACGGAACTCGTATCGGAGATTTTCAAAGTTTAAAGACTGAATTTTTTTCTCAAGTTGGAACTGAAATTAAACAGAAACTATTTGTCTAAAAATAAAACTATTTGAAAGGGTTTATACATGGTTAGGTTGTCTACAACTCTTATTCAGGAAGTATTCTAAGATTTTATTTGGATGAACCACAATCGGCCTCCAAAGTTGAGGGGTTGGGACTGAAATTGTCATGTTTTAAAATTTTTGAAACCCTGTTTCTTCGGGATTTTTGGACAAAATTTTCGAACAAATCGTTGCATTAGAATTTATTCTACTTCAAGGGAATCGAAGTGGGTCAGGTTAGGATTATACCCGTGCGATCGGTTAAGGAAACGATCAATCGTGGAGGAAGTTTTGTCTCGACGAAGTGGGGCCGAGCAACCTTGTTGTTGTAGTTACCGCTGTTGCTGCAGTTGTGCAGCCGCACATGTCGCGAAAGCCGGTGGTGGCTTCTATGACGATGTGTAGGCATCGTTCAGGCATCGGGGAAGTTTGCGTGGGTCAGGACAGCGTTGGGGAGACGAGAAATTTTAAGAGGTTCTTATTTCTTAGTGTTTTCCAAGAACCCGTAGTCAATATCTCTAGATATATATAGGTGATTTGAAAACCGAATTCGATTTGGATTTAGATCAATTCTAGGGTTTAAGCGGTAGAGAATCTAGATTGGATTGTGATGGAGGAGATTTGGTGAAGGATTGAGAGAGATCCAAATTTGAATTTGTCGAGACTCTAAGTCTCCGTACTGCGCGCGGGTTGGGGGCGGTTAGGAAGAAGAAGCCACTGTAGAAGTTGTCATATTCCCCCTTTTTTTAAGCTTATAACTCCTATATATATATATATATATATATATATATATATATATATATATATATATATATATATATATATATCCTAAAATTACAAAATCTAAAAATAATCTAAATAAATATTATAGTTAATAAAACACTTATTATTTATATATATAGAACAACCATATATATATAACAACCATATATATATATATATATATATATATATATATATATATATATATATATATATATATATATATATATATATATTTTTAGGATATATATATATATATATATATATATATATATATATATATATATATATATATATATATATATATATATATAAAAATATATATATATATATATATATATATATATATATATATATATATATATATATTTTAGGATATATATATATATATATATATATATATATATATATATACATATATATATATATATATATATATATATATATATATATATATATATATATCCTAAAATAAAGCTTTAAATTTTTAGATATATATAACCTATATATCCAAGAAAAATTTCTTATACCTAAAAATATATAAATAAAATATTTTTGAAATATATTTAACAAATGTATTTTATTTTATGTACAAATGTTTACTTAGTATAGAACTTTCTAATATTAATATTACTTATATAAAACAAAATTATTTTCAAAAATTCTTCATAAATCAATAAATAAATATTAAAACTTTAAAAATAACAATAATGTGATTTTATAAATTGTAATCTACTAACTATCAATTTGAATAAGTTTAGAGAGTTCACAAGATAATAAGCTAGTCATGGTACATATCAGCACTAGCCGTGCCATACTTTCTTTGTCAGCCAATACAGCAAAACTTAGTTATAACTAAGACTATATAAAGTAAATAAAAAAATTTATATAAAAATTATGGCTATTTTATTTAAGCAAAATATAAAAAATCCTTAAAAATTAGGGATTTTGCAGGGAATAACAGGAAAGGTAAAATGTCTACTTGGTTATGGAGCGTGGAGTTTATCGCAGCCATATTAGCTAGCATGGCAGAAACATAGAGACCTGGCTTCGGATGTACACATCTTGGTTATGAGATTTGGGATTTCTCGCAGCTATACTAGTCGACAAAGCAAGGATTCCAGACGGCATGATTATAGAGGTGCATACCCCAGTTATGGAATCTACCGTTTATCGCAGCCTTGCTTACTGGCATGGCGAGGATTCTGAGTGTCATAATTTTGGACAGATGTGTATGATTATCAGATTGTATCTTGAAAAGGTTCTTAACATACCATCTCTATCTTTCACTTCTGTTATTATAGAATTGTATTCCATCATCAATTAACTTAGGAGTAGGGATAATTTTAGCTATTTAGTCCAGTTCCTTGTAGAGCTTATTTTGTATGTAGTACTTTCATAGTGTGATGGTTTGATGACTTGTAAGTGTCTGTATCCTTAAGATGATAGTTAGCATTGGTATTAGAATAGTAATCCACTATAGATGATTCCTCCGTTATTTATAATACCTACCAGTTTTCATATAGGATGTTAGTTTGTCCTACAGCCTTGATGATTTATTGTTTCCATTTATCCTTCCAATATGACACCCATGACCAGAGCCCGTCCCCTAAGCGCAGCTGCAGTTCCAGACATGATTGAGAGCGTGCTTCCACCTCCTATTTCTTAGGAGGTAGTAACCCATCCGGCTGACTATAGGTAGTGGCACCTCTTGCCCTTGAAGAGGTGGTAACAGCCTCACCGGAGAGTTTTACTCCATCTCCTGCCATTCAGGAGAGAGCTACAGTTTCGTTTGAGATTGAGAGTCTTCCTCTGCCTCCTGGAGTGCTACCCCATACCATATTCTAGGAAGGTTTGATCCCTGATGGAGCTCAGATACTTGGACTTCTCTGGGATGTGTTAGAGACACAGAGAGTTCAGACCGAGATCCTAAGAGAGCAGATCCAGAGGATCCAACATCTGTAGGACTTAGTGCATTCAGTAGGAGAGCCTAGTTCCAAGAGAGTGAGGAACAGTATCCAGTTCCACCCAGAGCCTCAGGAGTACCCAGACTTTCAGCCTAGACTATCCTACCCAGTCCAGATTCCTGTCCAGCAGAGGCCAGTTGAGCGAGTGCCTACCTGTGCTTACTGTAGGAAGCTTGGGCATGTATGGGATGAGTGTAGGAAGAGGAGAAAGTTGTGTCACGACCCGCACCCACTGTGAGGGTACGAGAACGTAACAACGTCCAGCCTACGCCGCAGTGTCGGCGGTAGAGCGCTGTCCTAGGTCAACATACATCTAACAATATACATCTAAACAGTTTATACTCCCCGAATGGGGGTGACATAACAGTAAAACTCAATCACAACTAAGGAAGAGATAGCACAAAATAAAATAGAACTCAAGAAAGTAAATAGATGACATAGCAGTAGTCTAAGATAATCCCAGCAATATCCAACAGTACAAGGTCTCAGATGAAAGAATATATACAACTCATAACTCCAAATAAAGTCTAACTAAGACATGTCTCAAGACTGCATAAGTAAGATAAGCCTAACTAGTTTAGTCTAGGCAATCGGGGTGATCTCCTCAGCTAGAGCTGGGTCCTCCTGAGGGTCCAGCTCGCAGGTGTCATCTAAGGCTGCCCCGTTGTAAGTGTCCAGGCAAGCCTCCTCCTCGTCCTCTGTAATATTTTCAACAGGTCCAGTCAGGACAGGAGCGAGTACAATATATCTCAACAGATCATAGCAGGTTAGAAGATATAATCATGCAGTAAAGTAAGATACAAGTACTGAAAGAAGTGCAGTATGTAAACAGAGAGAGAAAGTTGAAAGAGAAATATCTACTATAAATAGAGAACTATCATGTGACTAGTGAGTCAGAGTACAATATAGACATGTAAATGGCATAGGAGATTCTGATGCTACACTATGGAAGAGATTCTGATACTACACTACTTGGATATTATTCACATGTTCATTTCTACTCCCCCGTACCCCCAATCAATACACAAGGATCCAGCCAGGTTATGTTATATGATGCTATGTAACAGCCCCCGAAGGGTAGTAGACCCCGAAGGTGATAGACCCCGAAGGTGATACATAGTAGTCCCATAAATGGGATACGGATTCAAGGAAGACTCTACGATCATAAGAGTATATGTCGTAAGTGATCAAAGAACCAATGAAGCATATGATACGCCATATAAGTAAAACACACAGAACATGTAGTACCTGATGCTCCCTAGGGATAACATCTCAAGAAGGGATCCATATAGTACCAATCCGTGTGACCAATGTGACAGTACAAGTAAAGTAATCTACTGCAGGAAATAATTCTAAGCAGGATATGAAATGATCAGAGAATGTACTCACCTGTATTTGAGTGTCCAATATAAAAAGTACCGTCCGAGGAGTGGTGTCTGGCTCCTAATCAGAACAGCACAAGTCACAACAAGTCCATAATAGTAAAATGGAGTCCTACTATACATTCTACATGATTCTAGGTCAATCTAGGCCAAAGTCAACTCTTGGTCAACTTTGGTCAACCCTAGAAGTCAAACTAGGTCAACTTAGTCTAATCAAGTCTAAACTCAACTATCTAGGTCTAACAAGTCATGCTAGGCTCTAACAAGTCTATACTAGACAACACACACATTCCAAGTGCCCATTACACCTATGCATAAACAACATATATATAGATACCTATATTGAATTAACACTAAGCATACCTAGGCTAAATACTATATGTATACATATAGATGTACATCTCACATATATATATAGGCACATTACTTCACATAGACACTAATACAAACCCTTACATCACTCACACATATATACATAAATATATGATATATACATGAATATGCATATGGAGAGGGAAGCATGTGTGGACAGGAACAAGTGCAGGAATTAAATAACAGTGAAAGAAAAACCAAAAACAGTGTGTGTGTATACTTGTGTGTGCAGGAATTAAATAGTGCAAGGTGTGTGTGTGCTTTGCAACAATGTGTGTGTGTGTGTGTGATAGTGTGTGAGAGGGTACAGGAATTATCATGACCTTGACATCAAATTAGTTAAGAGTGAGGGGGAAAACAGATAATACAGTGTGTGTGTGTGGGCCGTGGTGTGTGTGTGTGGGCTGTTCAGTCCAAAACTGGACAGTAGCTAAATAGTGTGGAAAACAATAGGAAAGGAAATCAATCCTTGAATAACAGTCTCAGTTATTCACAGTGATCAATCCCATGTCAAACAAGTTTGAATCACCCACAAAATCTCAAATTTCAATAACAGTAAGCTCAATTTTAAAAGAAGCAGTGTATCACACAAATCAAAACCAACTCATATATTTCTATTGAACCCCAAATCAGTCTACAACTAGGTTAACCCGACTTAAAACTCAGGTTTTAGCTAACAGTTAAACTTCTACTCCCAATCAATACTTTGAATTCCTTCTTCTCATTGAAAACCAATTTTGAATCATAACAGAAAGTAGCATGAATTAACAGTGATAACACATTCTCAGTTAAGAAGAAAAGGAAAAAAAGGAAATCAATTTATTGTCCCATAAATTCCAGTTTCACACATAACCAAGATCACAGATTTCTAAATCAAGAAAACACAGTTTGCAAACTAACTTAACCCAACACATCACTTAATCATGAACTCATCCTCAGATTCATGAATAACCAGTTGACAGTAACCTGTCCCCTTGTTGACATTAATCTGGAGTTAACCACAACAGTGTAATACATTGAACTAAAATCAAAGTAACAGTCCAAAACTCCATCAATTTGAACCCAGTTAGATAACACATAGGAGAACCATATTAGGGACTTAAATCAATAACTAACCTTGGTTAAATATATCAATTTAACTGCTAAAGTTCAAAATATAAAACTGGGAAAACACAGGGAAAATATGTATCAGAATTTTTTTAGGAAATTTTAGAGAATGAAATCAAAACAAGCTAAATTTCAAGTTTAAGGGTTGGTAATACTAATATAGGGTGTGTACATGTTATAAGAAGTGTCTCGTGTCCACCACATCGAGACACGACGTGTCCACAACAATAAAACCAAAACAGCACACTGGTTCTGCACAGCAGTGCACTGCCTCGTGCGTGTGTGCACGCGTGTCGTGCACACGATACAGCACGTGTTAGGCCACGTGCTCGTGTCCCCACCTAGCATAGGTCTAGGTGTCCATGTCCAAGTGTCTGCACAGTGTCCTCGTGTCGCCGTGTCTGACTTATAAAACCGTATCAGTGACAAAAAAACCACACTACACAGAACAGTGCGAAACCCGTGCGTCGAGGATTCCTCACTCGATACGCCACGTGGGCCCACGAAACTTGACACGTGGCGTGTCAGTCACTGCCCCTAGTGGCGTGTCAAGTTTCCTGTCATACAAATGTGTGTCGTGTCCAGTGCAGCCCCCGCACAGTAGGACAGTACAGCCCCAGCGCGCGCGGTTGTGTCCATGTGTCCAAACCGACACGACACAAGGCCAAAACTACCTCAGTCCCCCAAAAATATGTAAACGACATCAAAACAAAGATTCCTATTCAAACACAAATCGAAACTAACACGAAAAGTTCCACTGTGGCATTTCCACAAACACTAAGAACATGTCACTGATACATGTCCTGTTAGGACACGAAACGACACAAAAACTTAGGGTTTCCTATTCCTACTGTTAGGTTAGGTCTAGGGCTCCCTAATGATGCAAAAATTTTAGGATTCTATGGTGGAAATTGGAAGTTACCTCAAAGTGTCAAAACCCTCAAAAAACTCTAAAGAGAGATGCTCCTCTTGATGGTGAAACTCCTCCAAATTGTTAGAAAACTGAAAACAACCAATTCCAACAGCAAGAAAACAATAATTAGAACCTATTACAACTTGTTTGGATTAAAACGGAGGAAAAATAGATTTATTATGAATTTCTAAAGATGGGAGCTCACCTCTTTCTTTTTGAAATGGAGTCCTATGGAAAGGAGGCTAGCCCTAGAAATTAGGAGGGATTTGTTAGTAGGGGAATCCCTAGGTTGGCTGGACAAAAAGTTTGGGTTGCTAATTTGGGCTTTGGGCCAAGTCCTATAGGCTATGGCTAAGTTGTTTATTAAATGGTTAGAACCATAAGTCATGACTTATGAAGTTTTAAACCATATTAGCCTAAACAACTCCAAATCACTCCTAACTAGTTCCAATGACTTAAACCTCATTAAATTAGGTCAAACCAAGGTTTCTTAACCTAACTAAGTGGCCATAACCTAGATTAGTCACTAGGTTAGTCTTCTAGTCAACACAAGTCAAAGTCAACTTTAGGCCCAAAATCAATCATCCTAAAAATCACCAAAAATCACCAAAAATCATATTAATTCTAATAAATCATAATAATACATAATAATTCCAAAATTTCCCAAAATTTGAAAAATGACCAAAATACCCCCAAGCTAGAAAAGTGGTAGTGACAAATCTACCCTCCTTAAAATAATTTTGTCCTCAAAATTGAAAGGCGAAATGCAACTGATGAGAAGGATAGAAAGCATACCTCAAGGTCCAAAAAGATAGGGGTAGCACTCGTGCATCTCATCCTCCCATTCCCAGGTGGACTCTCCTGGAGAATGATGCCTCCATGCGACGCGTACCAAGGGTATCACCTGGTTCCTCAGAACCTTCTCCCGTCGATCCAGAATCTCCACGGGCTGCTCTGGATAGCTGAGAGAAGGCCCAACCTCTATCTCTGAATGATCGAGCACATGGCTAGGGTCAGCCATGTACCGCCTTAACTGTGATACATGAAATACGTTGTGGACCCCCACTAGTACAGGCGGCAAGTCTAGCCTGTAAGCCACATTACCGACTCTCCTGCTGATAACGAAAGGGCTGATGAAGCGCGGGCTAAGCTTCCCGCCTCCACCAAAATGTATCGTACCACGAGTCAGAGATATCCTCAAGAAAACTTGGTCTCCGACCTAATCACAAACAAGGTCTCAATTAATATAATAAACAAACATTATCAAAAATCACAAACAAACAACCTAAATCTAATCCTACTCTACTCCGTACCTCAAACTCCAAGGGCCTCCGGTGGCTATCGGTCCAGTGCCGATGTTTGTCCTGCGCTACGCGAAGTCTGTCCCTGATGAGCTTCACCTTCTCGGCCGCATCAACAACCATCTCTGGCCCCAGTAAAGCTCGCTCACCAACATCATCCCAGGATAAGGGTGTACGGCACCTACGCCAGTACAGAGCCTCGAAAGGTGACATCTCAATACTGGCCTGGAAACTATTGTTGTAGGCAAACTCCACCAAATGAAGATGATCCTCCCAGGAACCTCCAAAGTCCAAGACGCACGTCCGCAGCATATCCTCAAGGGTCTGAATAGTCCGCTCTGACTGTCCGTCCGTCTGGGGGTGGTATGCAGTACTAAACTTGAGCTGAGTGCCCAAGCTGGTCTGCAGACTCCTCCAAAAATGGAAAGTAAAATGGATATCCCGATCTGAGACGATGCTGACCGAAACTCCGTAGATCTTGACTATCTGTCGCATATACATCTCCGCCAGCCTCTCTGTAGACGTACCCACCTTGATTGGCAAGAAGTGGACTGATTTGGTCAACCTGTCAACGATGACCCAAATTACGTCTTTTCCTCCTGGAGTACGCGATAATCCTGATACGAAGTCCATAGTGATATGCTCCTATTTCTACTCGGGAATGGGCAGCGGCTGCAATAATCCACCGGGCCTCTGTCTCTCTGCCTTGACCTGCTGACAGACCAAGCACCAAGCCACGAAGCGAGCCACCTTCTGCTTTATTCCTGATCACCAAACATGTTCCCGCAGATCTCGGTACATCTTGTTGGCACCCGGGTGTATAGAGTACTGAGATCTGTAGGCCTCCTGCATAACCTGCTCCCTGAGCTCTCCGCTGGGCACACATAATCTGGAACCGTGCCTCAAGGCACCATCCTCTGCAAGAAAAAACTCGCCCTCCAGCAAACCTGCTCGAACATGCTCCTGGAGACATCGTAGAGCAACGTCCTCAAACTGTGCCGACTTGATCCTCTCCACCAAGTCTGACTGAATCTGCATCCCCCATAGCTGTATCTGCACTCCCGGCATGATCACCTCAATCCCAAGGCTCTCCAAGTCGGCAAGCAAATGCCGATCCATGGTCAAACACATGGCTGTCGGATACCTACTCAAGGCATCAGCAACCACGTTGGCCTTCCCTGGATGATACTGCAGTACAATGTCGAAGTCCTTCATCAACTCCAACCATCTGCGCTGTTTCATGTTCAACTCCTTCTGAGTGAACACATACTTTAAACTCTTGTGATCTGTGAAGATCTCCACCCTCTCACCATACAGATAATGCTTCCACAGCTTCAGAGCAAATATCACTGCTGCCAGCTCCAGGTCGTGGGTAGGGTAGTTCTTCTCATGGGAATGCAATTGCCTGAAAGCATATGCAATCACCTTCCCGTGCTGCTGTAACACACAACCCAGCACCTTCCCTGAAGCATCACTATAAATAGTGAAACCACCTGATCCTGAAGGCAACGTCAGAATCGGAGCTGTCGTCAGCCGCTTCTTCAACTCATCAAAAGCTGCCTGACACTACTCTGACCAAACATACTCAGCATCCTTCCGGGTCAATCGTGTCAACGGCTCAGCAATCCGGGAGAAATCCTGCACGAATCTCCGATAGTATCCTGCCAGCCCCAGGAAACTTCTGATCTCTGCAACTGAAGTTGGCGCAGCCCATGCCTCAACTGCTACAATCTTCTTGGGGTCAACTGAGATACCATCTCCAGTCACCACATGCCCCAAGAAGTCCACCCGATCTAAGAAGAACTCACACTTGGAGAGCTTCCCGTAAAGCTGCTCCTTCCTGAGAATCTCCAGCACGATCCTAAGATGCTCCTCGTGCTCCTCCTCAGTCTTGGAATATACCAAAATATCATCTATGAACACTACCACAAACTGATCCAGATAATGGTGGAACACCTTGTTCATAAGGTTCATAAACACTGCTGGTGCATTGGTTAGCCCAAACGGCATAACCAAAAACTCGAACTGTCTATACCGAATCCTGAAAGCGGTCTTGGGAATATCCTCCCTCTTCACCTTCACCTGGTGATATCCCGACCTCAGATCAATCTTGGAAAATACCCGAGCTCCGTTCAACTGGTCAAACAGATCGTCAATCCGCTGCAGTGGGTATCTGCTCTTGATCGTGAGGTTGTTGAGTGCCCTATAGTCAATACACATGCGTACTGACCCATCCTTCTTCGGCACGAACAACACTGGTGCACCCCATGGCGACAAACTCGAGCGTATGAAGCCCTTGTCCTGTAGCTCATCCACCTGCTTCTTCAGCTCTACTAGCTCGCTGTTGTTCACCCGATAGACATGCTGGGAGATGGGCTCCGCTCCTGGAACCAAGTCTATCGAGAACTCTATGTCTCTGTCTGGTGGCAGTCCCGGCTACTCCTCTGGGAAAACATCTATATAATCTGCTATCAAGGGGTGTAGAATCGTTTGCTCCTCGACCGAGACTCCACAGAAGACTCCGCTGCTCTGCTCTGCCTGACGTCTGGAGTACTCGAACTCTGGCTCCCCCGGCGCTCTGAACAGAACTCTACCCCCTCTGTAATCAATGCTGGCGTGGTGCCTGCTCAACCAATCCATGCCTAGTACTATATCGTAGTTCGGCAATGACATTACGAGCAGGCTCACCTCCAACTCACGGCCTCCCAAAACTACTCTCCGACCCTTACAAACATCACTCACGAGGATAATACCACCCCCGGTCGTGATCTTGTAAGTCCTAGGCAACGATTCAGCTATGATACCGTGTTTAATCGCAAAAGATACTGATATGAAGCTATGCGAAGCACCAGAATCAAATAATGCAAATGCTGGACTGGAGTCAAGAAGAATCGAACCTGCAATCAGCTCTTCAGTCACCTCTGTCTCTTCAGCTGCCATGGCGAAAGCTCGCCCCTGCTGGCCTCCCCTGGCTGGCTGCTGGTACTGGACAAACCTCTGCTGCTGCGTCGACAGGGCTGGTCCCCGCTGCTGGCCCACTGGAGCTCTGGCTCCTCCTCCTCCTCCCGGAGCTACCCGTCCCATGCGGCACTCCCTCATCTGGTGGTCTGCTGAACCACACACCATGCACAGCCCCAGCCTCTTCCGACACTCATTGAAGATGTGCCCAGGCTTCTTACAGTAGGCACAAGTGACTCCCTGTCTCTGACCCTGCTGGTGCTGTCTCGGCTGCTGCTGCTGAACTGGCCTCTGCTGGATCGGCTGCAGCTGAAACTGCCTCAGCTGCTGATGCTGAAAGTGGGGCCTCTTGGCCTGGCCCCCGCTGTTGCTGCCTTCAACTGGGTCCCTCCCCCTCTTGAGCCTAAGCTCAAGATCATCCTCAGCCAACAGGGCCCCCGTCAAGATCTCTTCAAATGTAGCATCTCTGCTGCCCTTGGTCAGGGACTTGACCTCCTTGACCAGACCCTTCCGGAACCTCTGGGCCTTCGCCGTCTCGCTCAAGCCCTCCACGAACCTGCCGAGACGACCAAACTCTCCAGCATACTCCTCTATTGAGAGACTCCCCTGGACCAAGCTCTCAAACTGCGACTCTAAGGCTCTGACTGCTGAATCTGGGAAGAACTTCTTCTTGAAGAAGCCCCTGAACTGCTCCCAAGTCTGCCCTGGTACCCCCACCCTGGGGTCTGACTGATACCAGGTGCGAGCAAGATCTCGCATCCGGCTAGCTGCGGCCTCGATCTGAAGGTCTGCTGGAATCCTGGCCAAGCGAAAGATCTCCTCTATATGCTCGATCCACTCATCGGCATATAAGATCCCCTCTGTCCTCAGAAAGTCTCTGGGGTTCATCTTCTGAATATGCTCGATCCCCGGTGTCCTTGGCTGCTGCACCACTGGTCGAGCTGCGGCTGTCGTGACGGCCAACTCCATGCCTCTGTCCTGCCGAGCATGCTGTCGGTCCATGAACTGCTGGAAATGCGCAAACATCTGAGCTGCGTCCACATGTCCTGGAGGCGGTGGAGACAGGAAGGGATCCTCTGGAATGACCGGGTCCTGCCTCCCAGTCGGTGGATGCATACCCCCTGCTGCGGCTGCCGAGGTCTCAGCACGAGCTGAGGTGGCAGGAGCTGCAGTCCCCTGGCCTCGCTATGCTGGCTGAGAGGTAGTAGTCCCCTCTATAGCATCCTCATGAATGGCACGCTGCGATCTAGTCTCCACCATCCTGAAGATAGACAAACAAGAGTATCAATTTCTGAGAAAGAAGCAAAATAACAAAGGCGGACAATTATAATTCAAAGGATCAGCTGACAAAGGATTTAGATGGTAATAAAAGGAAATTTTCTAAAGTGATTGAGTATCTTAAAATTAATGTCCTATATCCTATAGCAGGCTGCAGTGATACTCTAGTTCGAGTACCACTACACTTCTAGTCTGGACCTGCATGGGCCACCACTAAAAACGTGTCACGACCCGCACCCACTGTGAGGGTACGAGAACGTAACAACGCCCAGCCTACGCCGCAGTGTCGGCGGTAGAGCGCTGTCCTAGGTCAACATACATCTAACAATATACATCTAAATAGTTTATAATCCCCGAATGGGGGTGACATAACAGTAAAACTTAATCACAACTAAGGAAGAGATAGCACGAAATGAAATAGAACTCAAGGAAGTAAATAGATGACATAGCAGTAGTCTAAGATAATCCCAGCAATATCCAACAGTACAAGGTCTCAGATGAAAGAATATATACAACTCATAACTCCAAATAAAGTCTAACTAAGACATGTCTCAAGACTGCATAAGTAAGATAAGCCTAACTAGTCTAGTCTAGGCAATCGGGGTGATCTCCTCAGCTAGAGCTGGGTCCTCCTGAGGGTCCAGCTCGCAGGTGTCATCTAAGGCTGCCCCGTAGTAAGTGTCCAGGCAAGCCTCCTCTTCGTCCTCTGTAATATTTTCAACAGGTCCAGTCAGGACAAGAGCGAGTACAGTACATCTCAACAGACCATAGCAGGTTAGAAGATATAATCATGCAGTAAAGTAAGATACAAGTACTGAAAGAAGTGCAGTATGTAAATAGAGAGAGAAAGCTGAAAGAGAAATATCTACTATAAATAGAGAACTATCATGTGACTAGTGAGTCAGAGTATAATATAGACATGTAAATGGCATAGGAGATTCTGATGCTACACTATGGAAGAGATTCTGATACTACACTACTTGGATATTATTCACATGTCCATTTCTACTCCCCCGTACCCCCAATCAATACACAAGGATCCAGCCAGGTTATGTTATATGATGCTATGTAACAGCCCCCGAAGGGTAGTAGACCCCGAAGGTGATAGACCCCGAAGGTGATACACAGTAGTCCCATAAATGGGATACGGATTCTAGGAAGACTCTACGATCATAAGAGTATATGTCGTAAGTGATCAAAGAACCAATGAAGCATATGATACGCCATGTAAGTGAAACGCACAGAACATGTAGTACCTGATGCTCCCTAAGGATAATATCTCAAGAAGGGATCCATATAGTACCAATCCGTGTGACCAACGTGACAGTACAAGTAAAGTAATCTACTGCAGGAAATAATTTTAAGCAGGATATGAAATGATCAGAGAATGTACTCGCCTGTATCTGAGTGTCCAATATAAAAAGTACCGTCCGAGGAGTGGTGTCTGGCTCCTAATCAGAACAGCACAAGTCACAACAAGTCCAGAATAGTAAAATGGAGTCCTACTATGCATTCTACATGATTCTTGGTCAATCTAGGCCAAAGTCAACTCTTGGTCAACTTTGGTCAACCCTAGAAGTCAAACTAGGTCAACTTAGTCTAATCAAGTCTAAACTCAACTATCTAGGTCTAACAAGTCATGCTAGGCTCTAACAAGTCTATACTAGACAACACACACATTCCAAGTGCCCATTACACCTATGCATAAACAACATATATATATAGATACCTATATTGAATTAACACTAAGCATACCTAGGCTAAATACTATATGTATACATATAGATGTACATCTCACATATATATATAGGCACATTACTTCACATAGACACTAATACATACCCTTACATCACTCACACATATATACATAGATATATGATATACACATGAATATACATATGGAGAGGGAAGCATGTGTGGACAGGAACAAGAGCAGGAATTAAATAACAGTGAAAGAAAAACCAAAAACAGTGTGTGTATGTGTATACTTGTGTGTGCAGGAATTAAATAGTGCAAGGTGTGTGTGTGCTTTGCAACAATGTGTGTGTGTGTGATAGTGTGTGATAGGGTATAGGAATTATCATGACCTTGACATCAAATTAGTTAAGAGTGAGGGGGAAAACAGAGAATATAGTGTGTGTGTGGGCTGTGGTGTGTGTGTGGGCTGTTCAGTCCAAAACTGGACAGTAGCTAAATAGTTTGGGAAACAATAGGAAAGGAAATCAATCCTTGAATAACAGTCTCAGTTATTCACATTGATCAATCCCACATCAAACAAGTTTGAATCACCCACAAAATCTCAAATTTCAATAACAGTAAGCTCAGTTTTAAAAGAAGCAGTGTATCACACAAATCAAAACCAACTCATATATTTCTATTGAACCCCAAATTAGTCTACAACTGGGTTAACCCGACTTAAAACTCAGGTTTTAGTTAACAGTTAAACTTCTACTCCCAATTAATACTTTGAATTCCTTCTTCTCATTGAAAACCAATTTTGAATCATAACAGAAAGTAGCATGAATTAACAGTGATAACACATTCTCAGTTAAGAAGAAAAAAAAAAAGGAAATCAATTTATTGTCCCATAAATTCCAGTTTCACACAACCAAGATCACAGATTTCTAAATCAAGAAAACTCAGTTTGCAAACTAACTTAACCCAACACATCACTTAATCATGAACTCATCCTCAGATTCATGAATAACCAGTTGACAGTAACCTGTCCCCTTGTTGACATTAATCTGGAGTTAACCACAACAGTGTAATACATTGAACTAAAATCAAAGTAACAGTCCAAAACTCCATCAATTTGAACCCAGTTAGATAACACATAGGAGAACCATATTAGGGACTTAAATCAATAACTAACCTTGGTTAAATATATCAATTTAACTGCTAAAGTTCAAAATGTAAAACTGGGAAAACACAGGGAAAACATGTATCACAATTTTTTTAGGAAATTTTAGAGAATGAAATCAAAACAAGCTAAATTTCAAGTTTAAGGGTTGGTAATACTAATATAGGGTGTGTACTTGTTATAGGAAGTGTCTCGTGTCCACCACATCGAGACACGACGTGTCCACAACAATAAAACTAAAACAGCACACTGGTTCTGCACAGTAGTGCACTGCCTCGTACGTGTGTGCACGCGTGTCGTGCACACGATACAGCACGTGTTAGGCCATGTGCTCGTGTCCCCACCTAGCATAGGTCTAGGTGTCCATGTCCAAGTGTCTGCACAGTGTCCTCATGTCGCCGTGTCTGACTTATAAAACCGTATCAGTGACAAAAAACCACACTGTACAGAACAGTACGAAACCCGTGCGTCGAGGATTCCTCACTCGATACGCCACGTGGGCCCATAAAACTTGACACATGGCATGTCAGTCACTGCCCCTAGTGGCATGTCAAGTTTCGTGTCAAACAAATGTGTGTCGTGTCCAGTGCAGCCCCCGCACAACAGGACAGTGCAGCCCCAGCGCGCGCGGTTGTGTCCATGTGTCCAAACCGACACGACACGAGGCCAAAACTACCTCAGTCCCCCAAAAATGTGTAAGCGACATCAAAACAAAGATTCCTATTCAAACACAAATCGAAACTAACACAAAAAGTTCCACTGTGGCATTTCCACAAACACTAAGAACATGTTACTGATACGTATCCTGTTAGGATACGAAACGACACAAAAACTTAGGGTTTCCTATTCCTACTGTTAGGTTAGGTCTAGGGCTCCCTAATGATGCAAAAATTTCAGGATTCTATGGTAGAAATAAGAAGTTACCTCAAAGTGTCAAAACCCTCAAAAAACTCTAAAGAGAGATGCTCCTCTTGATGGTGAAACTCCTCCAAATTGTTAGAAAACTGAGAACAACCAATTCCAATAGCAAGAAAACAATAATTAGAACCTATTGCAACTTGTTTAGATTAAAAAGGAGGAAAAATGGATTTATTATGAATTTCTAAAGATGGCAGCTCACCTCTTTCTTCTTGAAATGGATTCCTATGGAAAGGAGGCTAGCCCTAGAAATTAGGAGGGATTTTATAGTAGGGGAATCCCTAGGTTGGCTGGACAAAAAGTTTGGGTTGCTAATTTGGGCTTTGGGCCAAGTCCTATAGGCTATGGCTAAGTTGTTTATTAAATGGTTAGAACCATAAGTCATGATTTATGAAGTTTTAAACCATATTAGCCTAAACAACTCCAAATCACTCCTAACTAGTTCCAATGACTTAAACCTCATTAAATTAGGTCAAACCAAGGTTACTTAACCTAACTAAGTGGCCATAACCTAGATTAGTCACTAGGTTAGTCTTCTAGTCAACACAAGTCAAAGTCAACTTTAGGCCCAAAATCAATCATCCTAAAAATCACCAAAAATCATATTAATTCTAATAAATCATAATAATACATAATAATTCCAAAATTTCCCAAAAATTGAAAAATGACCAAAATACCCCCAAGCTAGAAAAGTGGTAGTGACAAGTTGTGCCTGTTCTGTGGGTCAGCTGTGTAAAAGCGTGGAATTTCAGAGCCAGAAATCCTATGCGCCAGACACTACATACGCCAGAGCTCGGACAAATACTTCACAGCAAAACCAACAAATATAGACATTTGAAAGAGGACTTTTTATTACATACAAAATTCTATTACATGTCTAGAAAAGGTGGTACAAAGGAGAATTTCTACAAAGAAAAGACCCTAAGTCTACAACCAGCAACCACCATGCGCCCTCAACCAGGCGCATCCTGCCATGCGCACTCAGCAGGGCGCATCCTTTCAGCAGCTCAGTTATGTGCATCCCAGTTATGTTCATCCCTTCAGCAGCCCAGTTATGTGCCACCCTTCCAGCCAGGTTCACCTGATAAGTGCTTCGACTAATGAAGCATTTATTGAGCAGAACGAGGGTGGCAATCAACCCTCTAGCCCAGGAAGAGAAGAGCACCACAAGACGACCTGTGGCCAGGGAATCGAAAGAGCCTCCAAAAGCTAAAGAAGACCGTAATCGAAACTGCGGCTAAAGGAGCAGCTTTCAACACAACCAGAGTGGGCAATGCCCACTTTGAAGGAAGAAAGTGTTAGCCCAATGATTATATCATGTTTTTGAATATGGCTAATTAATTAAGTTTAACATAATGACATCACTAATATTCATGTAATCACTATCTTGTTGCTACTTAAACTTAGCATTGCCCTAATATTAGCATTGTCCTAAATGTTCTATATCATATTGCTATGCTTGTATCATATTGGTTTTGTTTGTCTAACATGTATTTGTAGATATGCTGTAAGCATGATCAAGCTTTGTCAAACCAGGACATATGCAATAGAGAATTATTGATGGGCCAAAGACGGCGTTATACAAGAAGATTTCTCTGAACCGCCTAACGACCTATCCGGGGCCTCGCATCGGGGGTTCCGCTGCCCGGTCAGCGGACAGGGGTTGAGGGGGCAGCGCCCCCCGTGAGGGGTTCGGGGGCGAAGCCCCCGAAAGGTATTCAGATTTCCAGATCTGTTTATCTTTGGACGACCGTCGTCAAGTAAAAAGGCGTCTTCAAGTCTGCTCAAATATTTGAAGAAAGGCATCATCAAAGGGCTCTTGGTTTTTCCTATTTCATCAATGTATTTTTCACATTTATTGAGTCTAGGAATACAATGTACACTGCGTCGTACTGGCAAATAGGCTACCCAAGAAACGTTTTCAAAATACCCTTTCATTTTGAAAACAAGCCCACTTACAAAAGCCCAAACTACTTCCTAACTGTTTGACTTTTCAAAAAGCCGAAAACTAATTTGCAAAAACCCTGACAGAACTCCAACAGAACTCCAGGAGAATTCGGCCAGAGGTCGGCCCGAATTCGGCCAGAGTTCGGCCAGAGTTCGGTTAGTGAACGTTGCTTTTTGAACTTGGTCTTCCTGCAGTTACGGATCCCACCGAGATTTTCTCATAGAGTTCTGCCCGAATTCTGTCAGAATTCTGCCTTTGGAAAAACTATAAATAGAGAAGGATTTCGATCATTTCAACACACTCATTCACTTTCATATCTCTTCTCTATAAGCCTACTACTTTTTCCAAAGTATTCTGAGCTATTCATTTTCAAATCCTAAGCCAGTTACGATCCTCTAGTCGATTTGTCAGTGCGGTATGGTCTAGAAGTTTCAGAGTGGTTGTAATCAGAGGCTTGATTGAAGTTAGACACTTCACAATTGAAGTTGGTCGAGTACTTCGGATCAAAGCTCGCGTTGTAGAAGTTGCAAGATCTTCGGATGAAAACTTGTGGTAATTTTTCATAGTGGATTCAACTGGAAGCTAGAGTTCTTCCGACTGGACTAGTCCTCAACAGAGGGAAACCAGTATACATCCTTGTGTTTGCGTTTGCTCTCTACTCTCTAATTTCATTTATATATCTGTTATATATTATCTGTGATCTTGTTACTAACATTTTTTAAATAGTTAATTTCCGCTGCCTACTCTATTCACCCCCCTCTAGAGTATTGCGCTTTATAACTCGTTCCTACAATCGGTCCTACAGAAAGAGCCTAGCACCGCCATTTCGATCTACAGCTCTTCCTGCACAACGAAGACGAGGCCCGAGCATCCCTATCTTTGGATGCAACAGGCACCTTCCGCCTGCCTCGGAAGCCCTCGACTCCGCCTTTTGGATGTAACAGTCACCTTCAAGTGCATTAACGAAGACATGGCGTCGCATCTTCACCCTTCAGAGCATTTCGTCAAACAGAATGCATCCGAGTAAACAAGTTCATGTTGGAAGTACGTGAGAGAACGGGAAGCAAACCCTCTCTCTATGCCACTATTTATAGGCCGGGCAAATCAAACCCATGCGCCAAACGGCTATTTAAGGCACTCGAAGAATGTAAGGCAAATCAAACCCATGCGCCAAATGGCTATTTAAGGCAAATCAAACCCATGCGCCAAACGGCTATTTAAGGCTCTCCGAATTCCGTGTAATGAACTTGCATTAAATGGATGAACCGGACGCCTCGAATTCAGCCAAACGGCTATTTAAGGCACTCGAAGAATGTAACAGCCGCAACAGTAAAGACGTGTCGGATGCGCCGGCCAGATAGCGCATCACGCAGAAGTGCCCTTCGACATCAGGCGCATCACACAGACGTGCCCCTCAGCATCAAGCGCATCACACGCCCTTCAAACACCAAGCACCTCATAGGGGATGTGCCCTCATGCGTCTCCCATACGCCTAGTGGAACGCCAATCGACGCGCCCACTCGGCTGTCCATCGAATGTCACCAACATTAAATGCTGAACTGACAGAGTTCGCAGCACGCCTCCCGAAGTCTGAACAGTTGTCAGCTTTTTTTCAGAAGACGAAGCGTCGGCAATGTCAGCATCATCATTACTTTACTCCGACGGCTACTGCCACGTGGCCACCCAACCACTCGCATGCGCCTTCGCAGCCATGCACCCAAATCTGCATGCGCCTCAAAAGCTATGCGCCTCAGACTCCTCACAGATCCCTAAAGACAGAAGGAAAGTCTCCACTCGAAGCTCTGCATGCGCCTCAAAATCCATGCGCCCAGAATGGTTCGTAACTCCTAAAGGTTATAAGCCGCAGCCTCCTCATGCGCCCGATCCAAGGCACATCTCCCCCGATCATTCCCCACTAAATCCGAGATCTCCGAGCCATGGGCCGATGACACGTTTCTTTTGACTCGATTCACCCAAGATCTCAGCAACAGAAAGATCTTCTCCTTTGCTATGTATCAGCTCACAATAGCAACATAAAAAAGTCAACCCCTCGATCAGGGCACATCGTCCATGCGCCTCCATCAGCAATCACCACGTGGCGTCCCCACGTACAGGCGTATCCTACACGCGCACATGACCAGCCAGCCTGCAAAGTTATAAATAGAGGGATCATTTCCTTCTCACACACACAGAATATACAACGAACACACAGAGACTTCGCACCACCGTAGAGGCAGATACAGACACTCAACGTCTTCCTCCTCTCCGTAAGCTCCAGCACCCAGAGCAATCCAAACCTTCAGAGAACCGATAACCGTCGTCAGATCGTCAACGGAGTCAACGCATTACCACTCACTCCATCGGCACAAGGGACCCAGATAAACAAAAGTGTACTCCTAGGACTACGTCTAAGTCCTATATTGTAATACTGTTCTGTTTGTATTGAAATTTGCAATAATACAATTTTAATGGCAAACAAGCTGCACATGTGATGTGAGACTGTCCTACTGCATCTACCCTAGCCAAGTCCCTGCCTCCAGGAGGGAGTTTCAGTCACCAGACCTAGTTGGAGGCGAGTCTTGACCTAGACCTTAGCTCTTTTGAGATATTTTGATGCACCCTACCATTATTTATGTGTTTTGATACCTTATGACTGCTTTTACTATAGTATGGCTAGTGTTGCTAGACGAGACTCTCAAATTAGACTGCATGCCATGACCCTGTATGTTATTCTTTCATATTGTATGATTTAGATAAGTTTTCTTAAATCCTGATTGTTGGGGGCATGACCTTAAGAGGAGTACGACCAACCTAAATTTTGAGGGCGAAATTTTTCTAAGGGGAGAAGGATTGTAACTACCACTTTTCGAAAATGAGGATAATTTTAAACTTTTACAAAATTGATCATGTTAGTTATTAAAAAAATAGATTTAAACCATGTTAATGATAAATAGGTAAATTTTGATTATTTTAATATTATTTAATTTGATGTATTGTAATTTTTTCATTTGCTAGTGAAACCTTAGAACTATTTAGCCTAAAGACTAACCATGACCATAGAGACCTAGCTAATGTAATTAGATTAGTTCACTACCACTTTTTAGACTAAGGGTATTTTGGTAATTTGTGAATTATTATTATTTTTGAATTTTATTTAATTAATAATGTGCTAAATGTTATTTTAGTTTTAACCCTAGAATTATCCTAATCTAGATGTTGTTCAGGAACCTAGAGGCTTAGTTAGTAGATTTGAACTAATTAACTAAGTTCTAAAGTATCTAGATATTATGTTAGGATCAAGATATTTGTAGGAAACCTAATCTAGTTGGGCCTTTACTAAAGAGGCTTGAATTTACAAATTAAGAAGGCCTAAAAACCAGTTGGACCTAACCCTAACCCTAGCCCACTATATGGCCGGCCAAGAGAGGTCCCTCCCTACCTATATAAGTGAACATTAGTCCCCTCTTGCCTCTTTTATTGCAAATTCTAACCCTAATTTGTGTTCATCTCCAAATTTGCCTTCTTTCATCAAATTACCTCCAAATTTAACAAAATTAATTACATTGCACTCCCTTGTGTAGAGGAGGTTCAGATAGCTAGCAAGGATTGGGAGCAATTTAGCCATTGGATTTGGTGTGAGATCTTTTCAAAGGACTTTTAATTGAGATTCCAACTCTCAATAGGTAATGACCTCTAAACCTATTAATTTACTGATTTCTTACCATAATGCTTCATTTAGGGTCCCCCTAACCTTAGGCTAAGTTTGGTTAGAAATCGAATCCATTTGATGCCCGTATCATGGGTGTATTGCTCCATATCGGAGAGATTACTCAAGTGTTCGATGAAATACCTCTTAGGACTTTTTGTTCTCTAAATTCTAAATAAATTATATATTTGGAATGCCTGTCATGTGTAGATTATTTTTGTTGATGAATGAGTTGATTTTGGTAGGGTTTACTGTTAAACTGGACATAGGGACACAGGGTTCACAGTCTGCACATACACTATAGCTCCCCTGCTACTGCCGTGTCTATATCCACTGGACACGATACGATTTTTAGTGCTACCTATTGGGTTGGGTAGGGGAATTGTCTGACATGTGGCACGAGAAGTTTGGGTTGGATTGGTTGAGTTTTCTGTGAGTTATTCGACTCACAAGTGTATGTCGAGCACGCACGCACTGCTATGATGCTCACACTTGTTAGACACCTTGTCACTTGTTTGGACACATTTGTGGACATGATTGACACTTAGACACTTGCTGGACACGTAGTAGACATGCGACACTACTTTACAACGCAATTGCTTGGCACTTTGTGACACACTCTAATGCCATATGACACTTAGATACATGTAGACACATCTCACTCATTCACTCACATTACTCATTTCACTTATCTGCAAACACAGACACACACCATTACCTACTGTTTGACACTAGTTCACTTTCACTTAATGACACATTTTGCCCGTACACATACTTGGACACATCACAGACACACTTGCATTATTCTGATACATCTAACACTCTGTGCATACCCCATTCCCTTGTCTGTTACAGCAGACCAGACCCCCCACCCATATGATGCAGTTTGGGTTTGATGTTTGGCTCAGGTTTTGATATATGCATTTGGGTTTTGTCTCAATTTTTCTGATTTGGTATAGATGTGGGGTTGACTGACCTTATATATATGGTATATATATATGATAATATATGGATGAAATGATATATAATGTTGATGATATAAATATAGTCTATATATATCTGATATAGATATAGGTTGGGTACCAGTTGTGGTGTGGGTTCAGTTATATTATATGTATATGTATATATATATAATATAATATAATATAATATGTATATATTATATATATATATATATATATATATATATATGAGTAGATGTAGGGTAGTGCTAGTAGTTATGTTATCTGGGTACATCTATTGGGTCTGCAACTCAGATCTGAGTTTGAGGTATGAGGGTTTACCTTCATATATATCTAGTCTATATATGTTAATGTATATATAGATGTGGGTAATGTATATGTACATGTGGGTAATGTATATATAGATGTGGGTCTTGCTAGTCTATATATATGTATTATATAGTGAGGGTACAGAGATGTGAGAGGTAGGTATTTTTATGTACATGTGGGCAATGTATATATAGATGTGGGTCTTGCTAGTCTATATATATGTATTATATAGTGAGGGTATAGAGATGTGAGAGGTAGGTATTGTTATATACATGTGGGTAATGTATATATAGATGTGGGACTATAGATATGATATAATTATATATATGTATTTGTGAGGGTTTTAGCTTGGTTTTGTGAATGTTATATAGTGAGAGTATATATATATATATATATATATATATATATATATATATATATATATATATATATATATATATATATATATATATATATATATATTAATATACATATATATATATATATAAAAAATATATATATATATATTAATATATATATATATATATATATATATATATATATATATATATATATTAATATATATATATATATATATATATATATATATATATATATATATATATATATATATATATATATATATATATATATTAATATACATATATATATATATATATAAAATATATATATATATATATTAATATATATATATATATATATATATATATATATATATATATATATATATATTAATATATATATATATATATATATATATATATATATATATATATATATATATATATATATATTGAAGTTGAGGGCTCAAGATAGTTGGTAAGTATCATACATGATGTGTGGTATATATTTTAGTTTAGGGATATGATATATACATATATATCTTAGATGTAGTATGTGGTATCCTAGTCTATGGTATGAGTTAGCCTATAGAATGACCTAGAATGGATTACTAGGCCTATATGACCATGTTGACTAGAGTTTGACCAAACCCTAGATAGTTGACCAAGTTAGCTTAGATGTTGACCTAGTTTGAATGGAAGGTTGACCAGAGTCGACTTTGACCTAGAATGAACTAGAATCATGTAGATTGTATTGTAAACTTCAATTATTATAAATTGAACTCTTTATAACATGTATTGCTTTAATCAGGACTCCGTGACTCCAGTTTGGACATCTATACATATCAGTTGTACAGGGTATCAGGCGAGTACATTCTCTGATCATTTTAATTCATGATAGTATCAATATTGCCTGCTTTAGACTACTTTACTTGATGCTGACATGTCGTTAACACGAACTGGTGCTATATGGATCTTTTCATGAGATGTTATCCCCTCATCGGGTGCATCGGGTATTTCATGTTAATGTACTTTATTATGTGCATCATGTACTCCTTGTACTCAAATCTCTTCATGTACACTCATGTGCTCTAATGTTCACATATGCTTCATGTATAACTAACTATCATATACGTAACTTAACTTGACATGATCCTTGTGTATTGATTGGGGTAGGGGTGAGTAGAAGTGGTTATGTGATCAATTCCCAAGTAGTTTCGTCATGTACAACTCTGTTAACTTAGGCATGTGCAACCCAAACCGATTACATAACCATCTTGTGCTCTAAATTACTTATATTTACTTACAATTCTTATTTTCTATAAAACTTTCATGTACTCAGATTTGTCTATTTTTACTGTTCTTGTACATCTCTTTCTACGGAGTTTCATGTATTTCATGTTCTTCATGTACATCTCTCTACAGCGTTTCATGTCTCTACAGCGTTTCATGTATTTTATGCTTCTGCTCATTCTATATTTTCTATCATGCTTTGGAACTTCTCTCAGAGATATGTGCTCGTTCCTGTCCTGTCAGGATAACGTTAAAAAATTTACAGATAACTTGGAGGATTCCAGATAGCCTAGAGGAGACACCAGTAGAGCTTGGAGTAGATTGTTAGGTTCTTGTCTAGTTGTAGTTTTTAGTTATTTTATGAGATATACTTATTTCGTACTCTATGTGTGTGGTGATGTTAATACTTAAACTTCTTCAAATCTAGTTTGTATTAAACTTTGTGATCCTTCTATCTATTTTATTTCATGCTGATATCTATCTTAGTTATTTTGTGATTGAGTTGTATCCTTCTGAGATTGTCCTCCGTTGGGAGAGTATATTTATATTAGACTGGTTTATTGACTTGTGTTAGATGTTGTTGAGACCGAGGACAGCGTTCTACTGCCGACACTGTGGCATAGGCTGGACGTACCCACGGTCTCGTGCCCTTTCACTGGGTGCGGGTCATGACAAAGACGCCACGAGAAAATGATGTTATCTCGGTCATCGTCGATCGATTAACCAAATCAGCATTTTTCATTGCCATCACAGTTACTTGGAGCGTCGATCGCATGGATTAGATTTTTTTTGACAAAATAGTTCGACCGTACCGAGTTCCAGTATCCATTGTCTATGATCGGGATACATGGTTTCTATAGCACTTTTGGAGTAGCCATCAGTCGGCTCTGGGTACGAAGTTAAACTTTAGCTTGGCTTACCATTCCAGAACGACTGCCAAACGGAGCGCATGAATCAGATTCTCGAAGACATGTTATGGTTCTGCGTAATTGACTTCAAGTCAAGTTGGGACGTCCATCTACCTCTGGCTGAATTTGCATAAAATAACAACTATCAATCCAGCATTCATATGGCGTCGTACGAAGCCTTTTATGGATAGAAGTGCAGATAACCCATTTGTTGGAAGGAAGTTGGAGAGCGACAGATTCTTGGCCCGGAGCTGGTGGAACACACCGTACATAAATTTTGGCTAATTCGGGAAAGACTGAAGATTGCACAGAGTCGACAGAAAAGCTACGTTGCCACACATCGACGACCCCTCGAGTTCCTGGAAGACGACTATGTATTTCTGAAAGTAACGCCCATGCGAGGAGTCACCAGATTCGGAGCCAAAGGCAAGCTTAGTCCAAGATTTGTGGGTCCTTTCGAAATATTGAAGCAAGTCACCCTAGTAGCTTGCCAGATTGCATTGCCGTCAGCATTGTCAGATGTGTACGATGTCATCCACGTCTTTCAACTACAAAAGTACGTGCATGATCCGAGCCATGTGGTAGATCTTGGTCAGCTAGATATGATGGCAGACTTATCATATGTGGAAGAATTGGTCCAAGTCTTAGAGCGCAAGGATAAGCTGCTTCAAAATCGAGCGATCCCTCTTGTCTACGTACTCTGGAGGAATCATTCGATCGAGAAATTGATCTGGGAACTCGAGTCAGATATGAAAGACAAGTTTCCATCATTATTTTTAGAGGTAAGCTCTCTTCTTAAATTTCAAGGACGAAACTTTTTCATAGTTGGTTATGGTCTAGTGCCCTGTCCCTACATCATACCCTATTTTTGGTCCATAGGGTACGCGATAAAGGAACATTGTCGCTATCGATTTGGTCGAAACCGATTGATCGGGATCGATTGAATCGATTGAACCAGAACGATTGAATTAAGATCCATTTATCGTTATGGAATAACTTCTTCGGAATCAAGTCCCATATTCAGCGGGTTGCGCCTCAAGGATTGACTCTGTGGCTGAGGCGAAAGAGACCTCCCGTCGTTCTTCTTTTTATGTCGTACTTGCTTCTTTGGTTTTGGTTTTCTAAATGCATTTTCGTGAATGTTTTTTATGGATTTCAAGGCTTGCGTTTTTGAACTCCGCATTCGTATTGAACTTATTGAATGAGACTGTGTTCTAATCAGTTGCTAATGTGATTTCAAGTGATCGCATAGGCGCCATCTAGCAAAACCAAAGGGTCTCTCACCTCAATCTAACAATCAAGGTGAGTGGCTGGACCCTTCTTTCCCTGACCTTCTTGAATCCCAATCAATCGATAGAATGCTAGTTGGTTATGCAAAGGACATGGATGCTTAGATTTTAATAAATTGTTGCACGATTTCTTACGTACGCTCATTGTGGAACATTTTTTTGCAAAATGGCGACTCTGATGGGGACGAATTTCTCCTCCGATGAGAAGGTGACAACTCAATGTGATGCTGCATCGATCGGCAAGACGCAGAAGACTCTGGTTGTGCAAGTTAACCAGACAGTCTACGAAGATATGATCAATAACAAGAGCAACAAGTGCGCTGTGGCTATCACCAAGAACAAGACTATGTGGACTCCTAAGTCTTCCGCAGTTGCTGTTGTCTAGGCGCAACCTGTTCCTATTGCCCAGGCACAATCTGTCTCTATGGCTCAGGCGCAGCCTACTTCTGTTGCCCGTACGCAACCTACTCCCTCTACTGCCAAGGTGAAGTCTACTCTTTTTTTTGCTGCCAAGGCACAGTCCACTCTTCCTGCTGCCAAGACGCAGTCCACTACTCCTGCTGCCAAGGCGCAGTCCACTCATGCTGCTGCCAAGGCGCAGTCCATTCATGCTGCTGCCAAGGCACAGTCAACCCATCTTGCTGCCAAGGCGCAAATTGTTACAAGGGCGCAACTAGTAGACCATATGGTTATGGCGCAACCTAAGCACTCAGTTGTCCATGCGCAGTCTGCTCACGATACTACTCTGGCGCAACCCAAGGGAATTAGTCTTTTGACTATTTCCTCCTTTAATTCTCCAGTTCTGAACTTGGAGAAACAATGTTCTAGTACCAAAACTAGACTTAACAAAGGGAAAGGTCCTTTGACACTTTCTCAATTGGCGCAACCTGTACCTAAGGTGGTCCCACAATAAAACAGAGAGAAACGCTTTTTAGCTCTCCACAAAATAAAGGAAAGCACCCTTTGGTCTTTTCTCAATCTTTCCTAGTTCATGACTCAGAGGAAGATATATCAGATTCCATTCGCTTAAATAGAGGTCTTCCAATCTCTGCTAGGGGAAAGAATACTGACCAGAGAGGTATCTTGCCAACCCCTATTGGGACTGTTCAAGATCTTCCAATCTTACATATCTCAAGATCCAAGCAAGAAAAATTGCTGGTATCTCAAACAGATACACCAGGAGCAAAATTCTCTAATTTATGCGCTTATCTCAATAGGCGTTAATCAGTATCAACTTCGGTAAAATGCAAGAATCCTATACCAAAGGCCAATCTGTACCAGAAACAAAAGTTTGAAAAGAAGGACCCAATCACTTATGCTAATGAGTTGAGTACTTCTTTGTACACTCACGAAACTAAGCATCTTAAAAACATGAGACATGTTCCTAATATCATTAAGGAATATGTTCCTCTGACTTCTTTTCGTCCTATAGTGGTGACTGATCTCTGGGAACATCTTACACAAAGATGGGAGATCACAGAGATGTCTCACTCACTTTTAAATCACTCATCAGAATGCCACTCTCTTCATGAAGTGGTCATCAAGTGTTGTTGCCAATCACCTAAATGATCTGTCTTCGATCGTCTAAACTATACTTCAACTCCTGAACCTATGACGGAAGATGAAGACGAGCTATTATATGCTTCTGTCAACATGACTTCCTGAGACACTGGGGGTAGAAAATCCTTAAAGCATGGCTCGTCTCGTAATCCAAGTCAGCAATACTTGAGACAACTCCGTGAATCCAGTGAAGGGGTCTTTCGACATACTAGATCGAAAGATCGTAATTTGGATCAAGATGTCTTCAATCAGGAAGATCTTTCCATTACTCATCTAGGAAAGGATTCTTAGTCTGATTTTGATGCATATAGTGAAAGTTCTGAACAATCCATCTCATCAATAATGACAAGAGAGGTTACAGCATATGCCATTACAGAAGATCAAGATGCTTTAGTTCAGCCAGTCAAAGCAACGAATTACTGTACTGGAAGACAAATTGAAGACCATGGCTGAAATGGTCGCAAGTATGCACACTATAATCGTGGCCCAACATGCAGTGCCACCGGTTGTAAATCCTGTTATAAATCCTGAGCTTATGGCATCTTCTGTACCTGTTAATGTTGGTCTAGGGGTACCACCTCCCCAGGTTGTTTCTGTACCAATTCAACCTGCTCCCAGTCAGTCTGGTACTGGGGGTGGTAATTACCATGCTGTTCCTCCTCCTAACAATTCAAATCAGCCTACCAATTTCCAAACATCAAGAGATGCTAATGAGGCTGTAAAACTCTTACGCACACAGTTTGAGGCCTTTAAGCAGAAGGATAGTTTACAAAGACTTGGGATAAAACAACCTTATCCTGCAGAATAGAAGGAGGTTCAATTTTTTCCTAAATACAAGCTTCCAACCATTATGCTGTTTAATGGTAGCACTTCTCCAAGTCAGTACATCAATCACATTGAAGTGATGATTGACCAATTGCAACCAAATGATGCTCTCCTTACCAGAGTGTTCGTCGGTTATTTAGCCGGTACAGCATATGACTGGTACCGTAGCTTGCCTGATGGCTGCATAACTTCTTTTGCTGGTTTCAAACAAATATTCCTGGAACATTTTTATGAGGAAGTCAATGATATGACTATGTCTACCCTTATTAAAATTAAACAAAGGCACAATAAATCTACAGAGAGTTTCATTGAAAGATTCTATCGAGAGGCACTTAAAATGCCTTTAGGCACTCCATCTGATGTAACAATAGACACTTGCAAATCAAATTTGTTACCTATTATCAGCATGTGGACGGGATCAACACAATTGTAACGCCCCAGTCCCAAAATACGTAGGACTAGGAACGTAGACATGCCAGCTGTATTCATACGAAGTATACTCTAATATATAGAAGCCTCGTATAAATACATAAGCTGTAAAATGCAGTAGAACCATAACTAATCTCATCCACACAAAATAATGAATAAAAGACATCATATAAAGATAATGAATTGTCTTGATATAATATATTGGGCGGAGACAAATCTACTACCAACAAGTAAAGGAAAAATACATGGAAAATGAAATGACTTTGGAGAGCGAAGCGAAGACGATCCAAGTGCAATCATCCTCGAGAAATAGCAATGAACACGGCTAGAGCTAAAGCACCTGCGAAAGACAATAGCACACACCTGGAGAGATAACCAGGTCCTCAGAGGGACGTAACAAGACACATAATAGCATGCCATATAAACTGAATAAATATTGCTTAATAAATAAGTCAATCGAATTTATAACATGGTCCAATACGCACCTGCTGAACGAGCATACCATCCCCCCAACCAAACAAGGACAAGAGATGGTAAACTAATTCACGGTAACGTATCTTCCCATGCTATGAATCCAATATGGTATCCGGACCCCAACAAGGTTTAATACCTTCTCATCGAAGTAGTAAGTCACACCTACAACCAAACAAGGACAAGATGTGACGAACTAATCCGCGACAAATTATTGTTCCAAGCCACGGTCAGATACAAGTACCCAAACCAAAAGTACTCGTACCTAACGGATAAAGGTACCTAACCGTTCTAAGTGAAATATAGTTAAGAAAAATCCTTCCTACGCATGGACCCTGGCTGAATAGGATCGACGTAGTCCCCCTAGGGTACCAGAGGCCCCATCAGTAAGAGCATGACGTTCCGCAGAATCGTCAGTGGCCGTCAGTAATCTTGGGTCATCAACCCCGTATCTCCAGCGGAGAGTCCGGGTCACAAAGGAAGTGCATCGAAGCCCATACGCTAAGGAATTATCCTTCCCGCCCAATGCCTATTATGTTGTATCCACAATATTAACCTCTATAACCGCTAAGTCAAACTAGCATGCAATCTCTATTAGCGGTTATTCCTATCGCACGGCTTGTACGTACTGATGGCCAGCCAATCACGTACTTTCGTATTCTACATACGACACACAACTTCGTGTTACAACGTGTCAAGGCCAATGAATGCAACCCACATGGTGGTCCCTTAAATCTAGGTTTAATTTGAGAAAAATAATACATAGCAGGAAATATAAATGAACAGTAAGTTCTAACAAGTTATGCCATGTATCACAGTTTATTTTGCATAAAGAAAATAAATAATGCATGAAATATGAGCTAAACTAAATAAACAGCAAATGACAAGGTGTCTTGCCTGGTAGGACGCCGGGTGTGCTGCGATGATCAAGCTGGCATGAACTGCGACTTTGGTATAACAACTATACATGGTGACCTCGAGTGGTGGCACGGACAGTTTCATTGGGTCCAGAAGGGTCAAATTGGTTAGAGTGGACATAAGGTAGTCTCGAAATGGGCGAAAGAATAGGAACAATAGGACTTGGATACGGACAGAAGAAAATCAAAGAAAATAAATATTTATATATACGAGTTTTAGAAAATATTTAAAATTCCTAGAAATTAGTTTTTATGAGTTTAAATATTTATAGGAAAATACTTAAAAATACTTAAAGTCAAGAAAATCGTTTTTGGCAGAAACTCTAGTTTCGTCAAAAATGGAATTGGTAGAAACTATATTACTTTAGTCAATAATATTTTTGATAAATATAAAAACTAGGAAAATGTTTTTAGGGCTAAACCTAAATTTTGAAATCACATAGATAGCTCTAAGCCCTATACTACACATATAGTTGGAAAAATAATATTATGTAATTCTCAAAATAATAACTTTAATAATAGTATAAAAATAAGTATAATAAAAATACTAATGTCAATAATAATAGTTATAAACTAAATATTGTATTAGTGTAACTAATATTACTTATAATAATATACATAAAGATAATATAAATCATTTATACACTATATATTTTGTAAAAAAAATCCTAACAGTAAGAAGGATAAAATAACATGATGATAGTAATAATAATAATAATAATAGAAATAATAATAATCATAATAATAATAATAACAATGAAATAATAATAATAATAATAATAATAATAATAATAATAATAATAATAATAATAATAATAATAATAATAATAATGATAATAATAATAATGATAAAATAAAACAAATTAATAAATCCCTAAGCAGCTGTTCTGCTGCCCTTTCCTTTTTGAGAACAGAAGGATAGAAAAAAAAAGGAAAGAACTCAATTTACCAAGGGAAGAGAGAGAAAGAGATTGAAAGAGAGATGTGAGGGAGTGAGGAGCTCGGGTGAGAGAAAGAGAGGGACAGAGGAGAAGGGAAGAGACGGCAGTGGCGCTCGCGGTGGGGCGGCGCAGTGTCGGAGGAGAGAGCGCAGGAGTTAGCTGACGGAGCGGGCCGGAGGGTCGGAGATTGGAGCGGAGAGGGTTCAGTGAGTTTTGGGGCTCGTCGGCGGTGAGATCCACCCCAGCGGCCGATCGGGCAAGACGAGGGGAGGAGATCGGGGTCCGACGAAGGAGAGAAAGAGGGGAAAAATAGTGGAGGGGATGCGTCGGTCGGCGGTTGATGCAGCGGAGGAGCTCCGCTGACTGGAGGGGACACGATCGGCGATCGGCACCGGTGGCTGGGTCGGCCGACGACGGAGAAAGTCACCACTAGAAGAGGAAGAAGCAGGGAGTGGATGCACGCGCGGCCCGACCAGTAGGCTATGGCTGGCGCGACGGAGAACGGCGGAGACAAGGACGAGACAGTCCGCTGTGGCCGCTCGCCGGCTCGACGTGGCGTCGTGGCGGTCAGGTAAGTTAGGTTTAAGGTTTTTACTTAATTCTTATGGTGGCGGTGGTTGTGTTGTGCGACGGGATGTCGAGGAGGAGTGGTCGGCGATAGTGTCGGTCGTGTGTCTGGGCTGACAGTGATGATGGGTGGTGTTCCGGTCTGGCTTTCGGTGGAAGGAGGAGCGAGGAAGGCCGGGGGGGTTTCTGGTGTTCGTCGGGGCGCAGCGGGTGGCCGTGGTTTGGCTGGTTTATGTCGGGTCTGGGTGGTTTTGGTCGATCCGGCCATTTGCCGTGGTGGCAGTGGTGGTTACGATGGTGATGGTTGGCCGGGTTAGGGTCGGTTGTCTGTGAGGAGACACTGAAGGCAGACAAAAGTGGGGTTAGGGTTTACTTAGGAATTGGGGCATGTTTGACACGGAGATGGTGACGAGGAGATGTGTCCGAAATGTGGACACGGAGAAGGGGAACAGTGTATTTGTAAAAATTAATTAGTGGAAAGACACCTGCCGACACGGGCTGACACGGGAAAAGGTTGGACACCGACACGATGCACAGGTTTTGTGGAGAAATATTTGTGGATGTGAATAATGTGGAAGAGTACCTGCCTATTTATAGGATGTGGGAATTCCCACTTAGATATGGACTAGGAATATTTAAAACCCAAGTAGATAAATCATCTATTTAATTAAAATCAATCAAATCAAATCCAATCCAGATCCAATTAAATCTAATTTAATTCCCTTAGTTTAAAATCAAATCAATAAATCAAATTTCAGTTATTTGACTATTTAAATAAATACATAAATTCAAATCAAGATTTAAATGGCCACAATAACTTAAAAATATATTTTCTAAAATACTAATAATATTAATTTCAAAAATACACTATTTATTTAAAATAACTAATAAATAATTAATAAATATTTATGTATGTAAAAATAATGCTTACATGAATATACTTTTCTAATATACCATTTTATAGAAAAAATAATTTATTATTATAGCTGTATAAATGAAAGGCTTTTCATAATTAAAATTATAGACTTAAAAATGATAGCTAGTAATAATTATTACATATATTATTTTGAAACCGTAAAAATAAAATAAAAATATTTTTCTAAAAATATGTACGCTCGCACATATTCGCACTCGTCGAGCAAAACGAAAAATAAAATTTCGTGCACGACGTACAATACGACTATGCGACGTGCAATACAAAATTTTAAATCGGAACTAAATTTAGTAAATAAAAAAATAGTAAAAATTTAGGGGTTTTACAACAATTCCAAGATTGGCCTTTTTTTATTGTGAATACCAAGGCGGCGGAGGTTAGTGTTGAAAAGTTCAAGCAGTTAGGAGTTCAAATGACTCATCCTAACCAAGATGAACATTCTACACGCGGTGGTAATAATCGCCAAAACAACCATAAGGATAAGAAAAACATTGGCCATCAATCTCAAGGGCAAGGAATCGTTGGCTGTTAATGTTACTCAGAAGGCACCTACTCCATCAACACCACCACAGAAAGCACCTCGTCTAAAAGAAGAGTATTCTTTTGACGAAGATGATATTATGAGAATTTTTGATTGCTTAATGAAAAGCAATAAACTTCAATTGCCGAAAGCAAAACGGCCATAAGAAGTAGGTAAAACTGACCACCCTAAATATTGTGTTTATCACAGATTTATAAGGCATCAAACCAGAGCATGCTACGTGTTCAAAGGTAAAATCCAGGAGATGGTCAACTCTAGAGTAGTTATCCTCCAGCAGGATGAGAAAACTGTGACGGCCAATGTTGTCTCTGTACAGTTTGGTGATTTTCCACCACAACTAGTGCAAGATGGTATTGTCCCCATTCCAAGGACTACTCACGAAATCGTGAACCTCCCACCTCTCCAATATGAAGGACTTGTTCCATTATCCACTGATAAAGAAGAAATCATGTGGATTCATCCAGATCTGGTAGCAGACTTTAAAGCGCCTTCTTCTTCCAATAAAAAGAAGTGCTCCAAAACTAAAACCAAAAGCTGCAACATGTTATCCTTTGAACTGGTAGCAGAAGAAGAAATTCTAATCGGTACCAGATCTGGGAAACCTTATCTTCGAGAATATCCCGAAACTCAAAAGAATCATGTCCCTTCTCCTGATGTTCCTCCTATATCATCTTTTCCTGCTGAGAATGTACCATCTACATCCTTACCGATAGAGGAACCAACTCCTTCCAAACCAACATTAGCAGACAAGGGAAAACAACCTGTCCGCTTTGATAAAGCATTGAAAAAGTCCTCGTCTCTCGGACTTAAAAAGCCATATAATTTTGATATATTGGCTCAATTGGCTAACACTCCAGCAATCTTTGAACTCTTACGTCTCTCAAAATAAACTCGAGAGACGTTAAGTGAAGCCTTGATGCAAGTTGATGCTTGTCGTACTCTTCTGAAGAAGCCGAAAAAGGAGCTGATCAGCTGTACACATTGTCATAGTGTATTTGAACTGATGCCTAATATTACTTTTACACAAGATGACATGCTGTTAGAAGACAATCGTCATGATCGTCCTCTCTATTTCACGAGATATGTGGACACCATGAAAGTTGATCGCATTCTGATTGACCCAGGGTCTGCTCTTAGTATCATGCCAAAATCTTTGCTAGATGCTTTGAAGATTCTAGTGCATAATCTTTCTACAACTATTACTACCACCTTGGGGTTCAATCAAGGAAGAAGTGAACCTTTGGGGAAGATACGCCTGAAACTTCAAATCGTTACTCTTTGTACAAAGGTGACTTTCTATGTGATTGATAATCATGGCTCATACAATGCTTTGCTAGGAAGACCATTCCTCTACGAACACAAGATTGTACCTTCTACTCTTTATCAATATTTTAAATATGTGGATGGTAATGGAAAAGTACAAAAAGAAGTTGCAGATCTAAATCCTTTTAAGGGGTTGAAGCGTACTGCAACGACTCCCGCATGTACAAAAAGGAATTCGTGAAGGTGGTGTTAGCAATGGATACGGATGAAGAACAGAAATGAGTGCCGAATGATACTCTGGTAATTCCTGTCAAAGGACGTACTTTTTGTCCTCAGTCTTCCAAACCACTTACTATCTACCTTCCTTCTCACAAGAAGCAGCCTCCTGGTGTTAGTCAAGAACAAAGGAAGCTCACCTCTTCTGAGCCACTTGTAATCGATCTTCATCGTAAGAAGCCCCCTCCCCTTTCTCGCTCTTCTTCTCCCCCTCTAGTTATCAATCTGACTAAGCCTGTTAAGGCTAAAGGTCCTATTGTAAATGATGGTGTAAAAATCAATAAAGCATCTCCTTTGCAGTATACTGATGTCTCTTATTATACTCAATGTTATTTAGATATGCTAGATAGCTTTAAGCCACTTACAATAGGAGTCGTATCATCTTTACGAAATGTGGTATCATTGGATTCAATACAAGAATTGTACTTCTTAGTACCGTCTCGAAAGAAAGATGAAATGCCTATACTTTTTAATAAACGAGAAGAATAAAAAATCATGCTTGACAATGATAATAAAGATCATATAAGCAGGCTACAATTACGTCGCTATAGTCTACAATCCAAGGCAATCATCCGTAAAATGGGCTATAATTTCAGAACTGGTCTCAATAGTGGTAAAGGAAGACGATCCCCTCTTCATATTTCTGTTCCAAAAGAAAAATCACAATAATATTACAGTAAAGCAAAGCGGGGATTATGTTATACTTCACCACTTCCAACTCCAGAACTTTCCAAATCTGATGATAATGAACGATCTAACACTTCTGATTCCATTTCATGGGATTCTGATACCAATATTGGTCATGTTCATCGAATAACAGTATCTTCTAATATGGTATCTGCCGAATTCTCAGAAGATGACGAAGATGATATTGAAGAAGCTCCTGAAGTAGACCTTTGGGCATAAAGGATGGACAATCAGTGGGAAATCCGTTTTGAACAACGAGAGCCACCTACTGAGGATCAACTAATTCAGTTAAATGTTGGAGAGAAAGATGTGCCACAACCGATCTTCATCAGCAAAAATCTCCCAGAAGAAGATAAACAAGAACTAATTCACCTCATTCGTAAATATATTGATGTCTTCGCCTGGAGTTATGAAGATATACCAGGATTAGATCCTCAAGTCGTAACTTATAAATTTAACATCTTGTCTAATACCAAGCCAGTCGAACAACAGCAACGACGATTCAATCCTGAGATGATGGATGCGATAGATGATGAAGTCAAAAAGCTTATCGCTTGTGGTTTTATCAGAGAAAAATAGCATCCTGACTGGGTAGCCAACGTTGTACCAGTCTTGAAGAAGACTAGAAAAGTTCGGGTATGCATAGACTTTCAGGATCTTAATAATGCTTGCCCTAAAGATGAATTCCCTCTCCCAACTACTGATGTCATGATCGACAATACTTGTGGATTAGAACGAATTTTTTTATGGATGGGTTTTATGGATATAATCAATTCTGGATGAATTCCGAAGATGAAAAACATACTTCATTCCGTACTCCTCGCGGGGTATACTGTTATACAGTCATGCCGTTCGGTCTTAAGAATGCAGGTGCATCTTACCAGCGGGCTATGAGTACTATCTTTCGAGATCATTTACGAAAGATCGTTGAATGCTATGTAGACGATATTGCTGTCAAAAGTCATCTAAAGGAAGATCACATTCAAGATTTAAGAACTATTTTCAATCTAATGCGCCAGTATCAACTCAAAATAAACCCCATCAAGTCATTCTAATGTGTCTCTAGTGGCAAATTTCTCGGATTCGTCATTACTTCTAAAGGTATACACGTTAATTCCGAGAAGATCAAAGCCATTCAAGAGATGCGTCCTCCACATAACCTAAAAGAGCTATGAGAATTCCAAGGTCGATTTGCGTACATTAGGCGGTTCTTTTCGAATTTATCGGGACATTGCAGACTATTTACCCAGTTAGTGAAGAAAGGTGTATCTTTCATTTGGACGAAAGAATGTCAACGAGGATTTGATGACATAAAATGGTATTTGATGAATCCACCGGTCCTTGTACCATCAATCTCAGGAATACCCTTCTTGATGTATGTCCGGGCAATAGACCATTCATTGGGAGCGTTGCTGGTTCAGAAGAACAAAGAAAGTCATGAACAAGCCATTTATTACCTTAGTCAGATGATGATTAGAGCTGAACATCGTTATAGTCCGATGGAGAAGGAATGCTTAGCCTTAATGTTCGCTCTTCAAAAGACAAGACATTATATCATCGGCCAAACTATTCATGTTATATCCCGAGTCAATCCTCTTCGAGTCTTAATGAAGAAGCCCAGCACACTCAATTCTAGGCTTGCTACATGGGCTATATTATTAGCACAATATGATATGGTCTATGTTCTCCAAAAGTCTGTGAAAGGCCAAGCACTAGCTGATTTCTTAGCAGCTCATCCTGTTCCTGAAACATCTATACTTTGTGATGAGATTCCAGACGAAACATTGGAATCAAATATGATCTTAGAAGAATTTCCTACTTGGCATTTATTCTTCGACGGAGCATCTAGAATTGGACCTGGAGGCATCCTTGTCGCTGGAGTAGGAATTGTTCTTGTGTCACCAGATGGATTAGCTATTCAAAGAGCTTATTCCTTAGATGAGTCGTGCTCCAACAATGTAGCAGAATACAATGCTTTGCTCATTGGACTCTAATTAGCCAAACAACTGGATATTGAACATCTCAAAGTATATGGTAATTCTAAGCTGATTGTTAATTAGGTTAGAGGCATATACGAAGTTCGACATCAAGATCTGGTACCATACCACGAAGCAGCAATCAGAATAGCATCTTCGTTCAAAGGGTTCTTCATCGAACATGTACGTCGAGCTTGTAACACAGAAGCTGATGCCTTGGCTAACCTAGCTGCGGTATTGGCAGTTCTAGTTAAAAGACAACAAATAGTTTTTATCTCTAATAGAGAACTATTTTGTATTGAAAACAATCATAACATTGAATTCAGTAATTCAACTGAAGTCAATGTCATTAGCGAGGACTGGAGAGCACCTTTCATCAATTTTATAGTACATGACATATTACCAGAAGATCCTAAGGAAGCTACAAGTATTCGTCACCGATCGCTTCGATTTTATTATAATCATACCACCAAAACTCTCTTTCGAAGAACTTTTGATGGACTACTTTTGAGATATCTTGCTGGTGATGAAGCAAAGCAGATATTACGCAAAGCTCATGATGGTATTGTTGGAGCACATCAGCCTGGTCCTAAACTAAGGATCGTATCCGATGTATGGGCTATTACTGGCCCTCTATGGTATCAGATGCTATTGACTATGCAAAAAAATGCGTGCATGTCAGATTAATGCAGATTTTATTCACCAACCGTCAAAATTTTTTCACCCGACTGCTGCTTTATGGCCCTTCGAAGCTTTGGACATGGATATAATTGGTCCTATCAATCCTCCTTCATCTAAAGGACATCGGTTCATCTTGGCTATAACCGATTATTTCTGTAAATGGGCTAAAGCTATACCTTTAGCTGAAGTGAAAACTAGTAGTGACATCAACTTCATCAAACATCATGTAATATACAGATTTAGTGTACCTCGTCGAATCATTCATGATAATGGGCCACAATTCGTCAGCCAGAAGTTTAATAGGTTCTGTGATGATAACTGAATCAATAATGTTGCTTCTACGGCCTATAATCCTGCAGCTAACGGGTTAGCTAAAGCATTCAACAAAACTATTATTAAACTCCTTAAAAAGTTTGTTTCTTTTAACAAACGTAATTGGAGTGAGAAACTTGGGGAATGTCTTTGGGTTTATCGTACTACAGTCCATAATCCTACAGATTGCACACCTTTTTCTCTGGTATATGGATGCAAAGTTGTCTTACCGCTGGAAATTCAAATTCCATCCTTGAGAATTGCCATTGCTAATGAACTTACTACGAAAAATAATGATCGTCTCCGGTTTTAAGAATTGGAGGCGCTCGATGTGTAGCACCCAGTTTTCCAAATGAGGGTAATTTTGAAATTTTGTGTTTATAATTATTTTAATAATGATATTTAATTCATGATATAATTTTTTGGTGATTTTAAATCATTTTAAAATTATTTAAATTAATGACTTGTGGTTTTGACGTTTTGCTAGTGAAACCCTAGAGACTGTTTGACCTAGAGCCTAACCATGTGATTATGATATTTTAATGTTATTTTTGGCCTAAGGATATTTTTGCATTTGACCTCTTTGAATTATTTTGATATTATTTTATTATTTATGATATTGTTTTGGGGTTATTTGAGTCGGGTTCGAATTTCAACTCAATCCGACTTGAAACGGGGACCCGGGGGTAGTTTGACTCTAGTGGGACCCACACACTAGTTAGGCATGGCCCACATAATATTAATTTTAGTCCACATGATAGAAATATTTTGGTTAGAGGTTAGACTAATTATTATGGATAAGGTTAGTGTGATTAGAGACTTTAGAATGACTAATTTAGCCCCAACCAATTAGCCCTTTCCTATTACTCATAGAATAGGTTAGTAGGGGCATTTTGGACCTTACCATAATAGGACAAATAGCCCCATATGGCCAGCCACTTTGGGAGAGGATAGGCTCAAATTCATTTCATTATTCTCGTCCACACTCTCTCTCTTGTTCTTCCCCAAATTCCTAGAGAGCAATCCCTAGCAATTTCTCCACCAAATCCTTCCATTTCACCACCAAATCTTCTTCTTTCCTTCTTCATTCTAGCCAAGGAGGAAGCTACCCAAGTTTGGGAGGATTCGGAGCTCGTTCGTGTCCTTTTGAAATCTCTACGTGTCGATGTCGCTCCGGGAAGGCTTTTCTTCGATTCGATTTACCGGGAGGTATAAATCCCTTCTTCTTTTCATTTCCTCATGCATATAGGTCTATTTTGAACCCATAGAAATGACCCCCATGGTTGTATCTCCATTTGTGTCCATTTCGTGTCCATTTAGAGGTCATAGGAGTGTCCTTTGTGTTGTGGTTGTGTCCATGTGGGAAAATCCCAAATTTGGACACACTATGTGTTGTTATTATGTATGAATGAATTATTACATGTTTAATCTCATATTTTTGTATTGGAGATGTGTTCTATAGTGTCTCATATATATATATTAGTGTAGAGAGTGAGTTCTTGATATATTATGTTATATACTTGTGTTCTTTTGTCTCACTACCTAAATTCGTCATAATTTTTATCCACGTTTTTAATTTCAGCCATAACTTGGAAATATCATAACTTCTAGCTCAAAGCTCGGTTTAATCTCCCATTTTTTTTAAAAGAAGCGTATTGAAGTTAGATTTCCAAAAACATGTATTAATAGGCCTAATTCTTTCTGTAACTTTCTGGAGAATTATTTGAGTGTCAGCTGTACGAAAGACAAATGCGTTCTCGGTGTTTTTGCGATTCCGGGAGTTTTCGGAAACGAAAATGCGATCCATTTGAAGTTTCGGAAAGCTAACACATAGATATATAACATACTTTAATCCTAAATTTTAATTCATGCTGAGATGGTATAGTATTGATTATTAGTAGGAGTTACTATTCGGCATATGCATTTTGTGCACCCTTGTGTGTAATATAATGTTCTATTTGATTTTAATCTATGTTAATGTATATACATTATGTAATTAAATAGAGAATTTAAGCATGAGTAAATGGTTAAATAAATGATGTATGAGGTGTAAGTATCCTATCTAATGTAAGCATGTATAAGTATGGCTTGTAATGAATATGTAGGTTCCATAGTATGTAATGTATGGTGCATATAGTGGTACAAGAGAATAAATGAATGATGAATGAATGCAAGCATGAATGTAATATAATAATAGATGTAATGTATGCAATATATAAGTTAATGTGATGTAATGTTCTATGTTAACACAAATCATATATTACCTCATGTACCCTCTTACACTATGTTGACACTATCACACTTGACACATTGTTCACTTACACTTTGACACTCTTTGATATGTATACACTATGTATGCCCATTTAACTCTCACTTGCCCCTTTGCCATGTTCGCATACACACACATAGCCTCTTAAATAAGTATTTATGAATATAGTTAACTTAGCTATGTATGTATATTATATATAAGTTAGCATATTTTGTTATAATATATACGTTTATATAACCATTTGAAATGCCATGATTATAGACCTAATATTGAATACCAATATATGCATGTGTATATATGTGTAGACATATATAGCTTAAAGTAATATATTACCTAGTGTATATCCAATGTGAATTCTTGCCTATTTGAGTATTGAATAATTGCATGTTATATAGAGTTGGGTGTATGTTGGCTTGTATAGCCTTGTATTGATGTGTGCTTGCTAGGATAGTCTTGGTTAGGCCTAGTAAGACTTACTGGGTTAGGACATGACCTAGTTTGACTAGTGCAGTTGACCAAAGTTGACCAAGGGTTGACTTTGGCCTAGTTTGACTTAGATTCATGTAGAATGCATTATAGTGCTTTATATTACCCTTCTGGACATGTTGTGACTTGTGCTGTTCTAATTAGGAGCCAGACACCTCTCCTCGGATAGTATCTTTACCTTGGACATTCAGATATCAGGCGAGTACATTCTCTGATCATTTTATATCCTCCTTAGAATTATATTCCTGCTTTAGATTACTATACTTGATGCTGTCACGACATTATCACGGATTAGTACTATACGGATCTCTTCATGCGATGTTATCCCCCTCGGGAGCATCGGGTACATTGTGTCATGTGCGTTTCACTTTCATCATGTACTCCTGTACTTTCACCATACATGTACACTCTTGTGAATCTTGTACTCTCATGTTCACAAAGCCTTCATGTATACTATCATGTGCACCCTTTTAAGGGCCCCATGTGATATTATGTACAATAATATAACCTGTTTAGATCCTTGTGTATTGATTGGGGAAAAGGGGGAGTACTAGTAGTCATGTGAACAATTCTATAGTAGTGTAGATCATGTACAACTCTTTAGTGTAGATCATGTACAAATCTGTCCCATTCACATGTGCTATCCTGTACTCTACATCACTAGCCACTACTAGTTCTCTATTTATAGTAGATATTTCTATTACAGTTCTCTCTCTGTTTACATACTGTATTTTTTCAGATCATGTATCTTACTTTACTGCATGATTATATTTTCTAACCTGCTATAATTTGGTGAGATGTAATGTGCCCGCTCCTGTCCTGACTGGACCTGTTGATAAATTTTACAGATAGCCTGGGATTGCCTGCTAGCCTAGAGGAGACACAGTAGAGGTTGTTTAGGTAGTTATTTTATTTGTCTGGAGTTGTATTTACTTTATAGATTAATGTAATGAGTTTTGAGATGTATTTCTGGGTTTTTGTATCTTAGACACTTAGACTTCTATCTCCTGTATCTCTTTTGGATCTTATGTTTTATCTATTCTTATCATGCTCTACCTTAGATGTGATTGAGTCTGTATCTGCTATGTCACTCCCATTCGGGGAGTATAAATTGTTTAGCACTATATGTTAGATATTGTGACCTAGGACAGCGTTCTACCGCCGACACTGCGGCGTAGGCTGGGCGTCGTTACGTTCTCGTACCCTAACAGTGGGTGCGGGTTGTGACACGTTTTTAGTGGTGGCCCATGCAGGTCGAGTTTGTGTAGTGGTATTCGAACTAGAGTACCACTACAGCCTGCAGTAGGATTAGGATATACTTTTGAAGATACTCAATCACAATTAGGATCCCTTGAGAGATTCCTGGGACGACCCTTGAGAATCTTGTTTAACTCCAATTTGAAAACTCTTTTCTTTTTTGCTTGATTTGATTTATCTTTACTTTCTGCTATTGAATTTGATTTTGATGGATTATTATTGAATTTGCGTTTGTATTTATTGATTTTGATGAAGATTGTTGAAATTTGAATCTTGATGTTAGCTATAGCATCCGAGTTTGTAGTTATATGATTTAAAGGATTTTGTTCATTTCTGAATTTTGATGTTCGTTGATAAATTTATTTTTTTGGTATTCATTGTTGATTTAATTTAATTTTTGGCAAGATGAAATTATATGGACTAGGTCATCAAAGTTATGGAAATCTTAGCTTCTATAGTCACATTAGCCAGCATGGTGAGGACATATAGTCTGATTTTGGATATATTTCTCGGGTTCGAAAATTTAAGATTTTCGCAGCCAAGCTAGCGGCATCGCGAAAATATTAAATACCATGATTCTAGAGGTATGTGCATAAGTCAAGGACTCTGTGATTATCGTAGCCTTGCTCACTAGTATGACGAGGATTTAGAGTACCATAATTTTGGATTGACGCATATGATTATCAGATTGTACCTTAAATATTTTCGAACATGTTTTTGCTACTTTTGTTTCAGTCATTCAAAAAAAGAAGAAGGAATTATTATTGTTTTGTTTTGTTTTGTTTCTTATTGTTTACTTAGGATGTAGCTTTAGCTATTTTTATAAACCTTCTGCAACTTCTTACAAATATTTATTTCTTTTTAATACAATAAACCAATGATTTTGCTAGGCCTTATTTTGGATTTGGTATTATAATTCTTGTTTCAAAAAAATGGGTCCCTCTTTTAAATAGATAAGCAGAACATATTCTATTATCATTCTTTTCCTGCCAATATTTTTACTACCATCATTCCTTGTCTTATATACCTGTCCTGATTATATCAATTCCCTGTCTCGTATATAATTCTGTCAGCTGTACCTTGACAACTCTTGAATCTTCATATCATTTTTCCTGAGAAATGTTAAGGAAGAGACGTAAATTATGTAGCTCAGAGAAGACGTAACTGGTTATTTTATGATGATCTAAAGGAAATCAAATGTAGAGTGTTCCATATGGAAACTTGAGATAGAAATGTGATAAAGGTCTCGAATAGAATAAAAAGATGTATACTGCCAATCTGGAAACAATTATATTTAGAGAAATTTTAGGGTTATGAGATAGTTTATAGGTGTATTCAAAACTAATGAGGATATCAGAGGTCAACCTAGTTTTGAGAACTTAGAAAATTTTGGTTATTGATTCTGGGGAAAACTTTTACTCTGAGGCTATATAGAAGGTTAGTAATGGAAAAGAGAAGTTAATTGTGTTTAATAAGGATATTAAACAAGATGTTGCGAGGAAATGACTAGGGATAGAGAGAGCACAAAGTTATGAAAGTTTAGAGATTGTTGTGAAATATTTTTAGGAGAATAATGTTCAAGGGTGTATGTCGAAGAAAATACGGAATTTGATTTTATGATGAAAGATAAGTTTTGTAAGACCTAGACGAGCTTACCTTCGTGTAGGTATATCATGTCCCACTAAAACCCGTCTTCTTGTACTCTATTTTCTTGATATGATTTTCTGGTCAACTGGCTAAACTATAACCTCTACCATTATACTAAATTTCTTCTTATTTCAATTAGAAATCCAGCCTTGACTCAATTCTTTCGACCCGACATGTGATGGTGTTCTGCTTGTTTCCTTAGATGCTTAACCTTGTACCTTATCTGATTACTTGACCCGTTGGTTAAGAAACTTGGACTATGTAATTCCTTTCATCATTACCACCCTTATATCTTGTGCTGCTAAATTAGCCTTAGTTTTGCAAGCTTATCTATTTTCGAGCTTGGTCATGACATATTTTATTGGGTGGCCACCCACTAACATATTGTCTAATCAGAACCGGTACATGATGGTCTGATCAACCTATTGCACTTTGGTTCGCTTTTTTTCATGTATCAATCTACGAGAATGGAGACATAGTTAAACTTGACCCTAGAGTCTCATTCGCGACAGCCTTGACAATTCTCCTTGAAATCTTTTCATCGCCTATGAACCTTGTATTCGTACTCAGTCGAATTAAATTTAATCATGACCTGAACCTCCATCATTGGATGCTCGTGCTCATACTTTGATTTCATTGATTTCCCTTCTTGCCTAAATCTCGTTTTATCTCGAAATTGATCAACTTAGATCGTGTCAAGACAAAAATCTATTTGTGATTTGTTGTGCCTAAATTTTCAATTTTTGCCATTTTATGGAATAGTAACCTTTTAATAATTTCTTAGTTGCTTGTTAATGACCAATTTTCATATAGGATGGTAGACAGCCCTACAACCTTGATGATTGTTGTTCCCTTACCTTCCCAATTAGGACACCCTAGATTGTTTGTGTGTTGATACCATAGTACTGTTTTGACCTAGAATGATTAGTGTACCTAGGTGAGACTTCCAACTGCTACGGTATGCCCTGACCTTGTATACTATTCCTTCAAATTGTATGATTTAGATAAAAAAAATTTAGACCTTGATTGTTGGAAAATAGGGACGTCACTCCATTAGTATCAGTTGTAGATATATATGGGTTAGTCCCTGATGTGGGGATGTGTGTCTATAAACATGTAGCATAGGAGATTTAGGAGAGATTATAGTATCAGTCTTGATAGGATGTACTAGTCTTTTGGTGAGTATAAATGTGTTATGAGAGATAGGGGCCTATATGTCTTAGTAATGCATCGTTCCTATGGTAATAGAATGTATTAATAGATGGTTAATAGGAGATAATAGTTTGAGCATACCTATAGCCTATGATCAGTTCCTTTTCATCCTTAGTTAAGACCACTTTAAAATAGGTCCAGTCCCTTGGATATAGGTTCCAGTCCATATTTTATTAAAGTTCCATTACCGCCGTACAGCAGAGCAGTATTGGAGGTATTCCTAGATTGACACTTTTTAGATGTCCATTTATTATTCCAGTGTTAGGAAGTGTTTCCTTAGATATTGGGTAGGTTAGAGGCTCTAGAAGGAGCACTATCGATCTTAAATTTCGAGGACGAAATTTTTCTAAGGTGGGTAGAGTTGTAGCACCCAGTTTTTCAAATGAGGGTAATTTTAAAATTTCATATTTATAATTATTTTAATAAAGATATTTAATTCATGATATGATTTTTTGGTGATTTTAAATTATTTTAAAATTATTTAAATTAATGACTTGTGGTTTTGACGTTTTGCTAGTGAAACCCTAGAGACTGTTTGACCTAGAGCCTAACCATGTGATTATAATATTTTAATATTATTTTTGGCCTAAGGATATTTTTGTATTTGACCTCTTTGAATTATTTTGATATTATTTTATTATTTATGATATTGTTTTGGGGTTATTTGAGTCGGGTTCGAATTTCAACTCAATTCGACTTGAAACGGGGACCCGGGGGTAGTTTGACTCTAGTGGGACCCCCACACTAGTTAGGCATGGCCCATATGATATTAATTTTAGTCCACATGATAGAAATATTTTAGTTAGAGGTTAGACTAATTATTATGGATAAGGTTAGTGTGATTAGAGACTTTAGAATGACTAATTTAGCCCCAACCAATTAGCCCTTTCCTAATACTAATAGAATAGGTTAGTGGAGACATTTTGGACCTTTCCATAATAGGACAAATAGCCCCATATGGCCAGCCACTTTGGGAGAGGATAGGCTCAAATTCATTTCATTATTCTCATCCACACTCTCTCTCTTGTTCTTCCCCAAATTCCTAGAGAGCAATCCCTAGCAATTTCTCCACCAAATCCTTCCATTTTACCACCAAATCTTCTTCTTTCCTTCTCCATTCTAGCCAAGGAGGAAGCTACCCAAGTTTGGGAGGATTCGGAGCTCGTTCGTGTCCTTTTGAAATCTCTACGTGTCGATGTCGCTCCGGGAAGGCTTTTCTTCGATTCGATCTACCGGGAGGTATAAATCCCTTCTTCTTTTCATTTCCTCATACATATAGGTCTATTTTGAATCCATAGGAATGACCCCTATGGTTGTATCTCCATTTGTGTCCATTTCGTGTCCATTTGGAGGTTATAGGAGTGTCCTTTGTGTTGTGGTTGTGTCCATGTGGGAAAATCTCTAATTTGGACACACTATGTGTTGTTATTATGTATGAATAAATTATTACATGTTTAATCTCATATTTTTGTATTGGAGATGTGTTCTATAGTGTCTCATATATATATATATATTAGTGTAGAGAGTGAGTTCTTGATATATTATGTTATATACTTGTGTTCTTTTGTCTCAAACTACCTAAATCCGTCATGATTTTTATCCACGTTTTTAATTTCAGCCATAACTTGGAAATGTCATAACTTCTAGCTCAAAGCTCGGTTTAATCTCCCGTTTTTTTTAAAAGAAGCGAATTGAAGTTAGCTTTCGAAAAACATGTATTATTAGGCCTATTTCTTTCTGTAACTTTCTGGAGAATTATTTGAGTGTCAGCTGTACGAAAGACAAACGCGTTCTCGGTGTTTTTGCGATTTCGGGAGTTTCCGGAAACGAAAATGCGATCCGTTTAAAGTTTCGGAAAGCTAACACATAGATATATAACATAGTTTAATCCTAAATTTTAATTCAAGCTGAGATGGTACAGTATTGATTATTAGTAGGAGTTACTATTCGGCATATGCATTTTGTGCACCCTTGTGTGTAATATAATATTTTATTTGATTTTAACCCATGTTAATGTATATACATTATGTAATTAAATAGAGAATGCAAGCATAAGTAAATGGTTAAATAAATGATGTATGAGGTGTAAGTATCCTATCTAATGTAAGCATGTATAAGTATGGCTTGTAATGAATATGTAGGTTCCATAGTATGTAATGTATGGTGCATATAGTGGTGCAAGAGAATAAATGAATGATGAATGAATGCAAGCATGAATGTAATATAATAATAGATGTAATGTATGCAATATACAAGTTAATGTGATGTAATGTTCTATGTTAACACAAATCATATATTACCTCATGTACCCTCTTACACTATGTTGACACTATCACACTTGACACATTGTTCACTTACACTTTGACACTCTTTGATATGTATACACTATGTATGCCCATTTAACCCTCACTTGCCCCTTTGCCATGTTCACATACACACATATAGCCTCTTAAATATGTATTTATGAATATAGTTAACTTAGCTATGTATGTATATTATATATAAGTTAGCTTATTGTGTTATAATATATAAGTTTATATAACCATTTGAAATGCCATGATTATAGACCTAATGTTGAATACCAATATATGCATGTGTATATATGTGTAGACATATATAGCTTAAAGTAATAGATTACCAAGTGTATATCCAATGTGAATTCTTGCCTATTTGAGTATTAAATAATTGCATGCTATATAGAGTTGGGTGTATGTTGGCTTGTATAGCCTTGTATTGATGTGTGCTTGCTAGGATAGTCTTGGTTAGGCCTAGTAAGACTTACTGGGTTAGGACATGACCTAGTTTGACTAGTACAGTTGACCAAAGTTGACCAAGGGTTGACTTTGGCCTAGTTTGACTTAGATTCATGTAGAATGCATTGTAGTACTTTATATTACCCTTCTGGACATGTTGTGACTTGTTCTGTTCTAATTAGGAGCCAGACACCTCTCTTCGGACAGTATCTTTACCTTGGACATTCAGATATCAGGCGAGTACATTCTCTGATCATTTTATATCCTCCTTAGAATTATATTCCTGCTTTAGATTACTATACTTGATGCTGTCATGACATTATCATGGATTAGTACTATACGTATCTCTTCATGCGATGTTATCCCCCTCGGGAGCATCGGGTACATTGTGTCATGTGCGTTTCACTTTCATCATGTACTCCTGTGCTTTCACCATACATGTACACTCTTGTGAATCTTGTACTCTCATGTTCACAGAGCCTTCATGTATACTATCATGTGTACCCTTTTAAGGGCCCCATGTGATATCATGTACAATAACATAACCTGTTTAGATCCTTGTGTATTGATTGGGGAAAAGGAGGAGTACTAGTAGTCATATGAACAATTTCATAGTAGTGTAGATCATGTACAACTCTTTAGTGTAGATCATGTACAAATCTGTTCCGTTCAAATGTGCTATCCTGTACTCTACATCACTAGCCACTGCTAGTTCTCTATTTATAGTAGATATTTCTATTACAGTTCTCTCTCTGTTTACATACTGTATTTCTTCAGATCATGTATCTTACTTTACTGCATGATTATATTTTCTAACCTGCTATGATTTATTGAGAAGTAATGTGCTCGCTCCTGTCCTGACTGGACCTGTTGATAAATTTTACAGATAGCCTGGGATTGCCTGCTAGCCTAGAGGAGACACAGTAGAGGTTGTTTAGGTAGTTATTTCATTAGTCTGGAGGTGTATTTACTTTGTGGATTACTGTAATGAGTTTTGAGATGTATTTCTGGGTTAGGAGCCAGACACCTCTCCTCGGACAGTATCTTTACCTTGGACATTCAGATATCAGGCGAGTACATTCTCTGATCATTTTATATCCTCCTTAGAATTATATTCCTGCTTTAGATTACTATACTTGATGCTGTCATGACATTATCACGGATTAGTACTATACGTATCTCTTCATGCGATGTTATCCCCCTCGGGAGCATCGGGTACATTGTGTCATGTGCGTTTCACTTTTATCATGTACTCCTGTGCTTTCACCATACATGTACACTCTTGTGAATCTTGTACTCTCATGTTCACAGAGCCTTCATGTATACTATCATGTGCACCCTTATAAGGGCCCCATGTGATATCATGTACAATAACATAACCTGTTTAGATCCTTGTGTATTGATTGGGGAAAAGGAGGAGTACTAGTAGTCATATGAACAATTTCATAGTAGTGTAGATCATGTACAACTCTTTAGTGTAGATCATGTACAAATCTGTCCCGTTCAAATGTGCTATCCTGTACTCTACATCACTAGCCACTGCTAGTTCTCTATTTATAGTAGATATTTCTATTACAGTTCTCTCTCTGTTTACATACTGTATTTCTTCAGATCATGTATCTTACTTTACTGCATGATTATATTTTCTAACCTGCTATGATTTATTGAGAAGTAATGTGCTCGCTCCTGTCCTGACTGGACCTGTTGATAAATTTTACAGATAGCCTGGGATTGCCTGCTAGCCTAGAGGAGACACAGTAGAGGTTGTTTAGGTAGTTATTTCATTAGTCTGGAGGTGTATTTACTTTGTGGATTACTGTAATGAGTTTTGAGATGTATTTCTGGGTTTTTGTATCTTAGACACTTAGACTTCTATCTTCTGTATCTCTTTTGGATCTTATGTTTTATCTATTCTTATCATGCTCTATCTTAGATGTGATTGAGTCTGTATCTGCTATGTCACCCCCATTCGGGGAGTATAAATTGCTTAGCACTATATGTTAGATGTTGTGACCTAGGACAGCGTTCTACCGCCGACACTGCGGCATAGGCTGGGCGTCGTTATGTTCTCGTACCCTAACAGTGGGTGCGGGTCATGACACGATGAGAAAAGGCTACTGGCCTAACATCATATTGAACTTTATCAAGCTCGGATTTCAAAAGCTTTCAATCGCAAAGTCAAAGTACGAACATTTCAGGAAGGCGAGCTAGTTCTTACAGTTAGACGTCCTATGACTATGACTTACATGAGCAAAGGCAAGTTCAAGGTGAAATGGAAAGGTCCGTATGTGATAAATAAAATTTTCTCAAATGGAGCCTATCAATTAACAGATATGGATGGCAGAGTTGCTATGATGCCTATCAATGGAAAATTTCTCAAAAAATATTATATATAAAAGCAAAATGTTCTTCATTCAGAAAAATAATATAAATAAAAGTTTATTTTTATTTAAAAAAATAAGTTACATAATATTAAGGACGGGGATGAGGACCCGATCCTTCATGATTAAGTACATGATTGGCAAGTAATTCAAACATTTTGTTGTTTGAATACACTAGCAACTCACAGGCAGCCACCCTTTCTGCTTCTTCTTCGACAGTCTTCCCAGGCTCCACTAGCCTAGCAATCAAGTCCTGCTCTGGTGTAGGAACAGTCGAGCCTTCACCTACTTTTTTTGAGGAGGCACCGGAGGCTCAGCAGGAGGCGTTTCGGCTATTCCTTCGATCTTCGGAGTGAGAAAATCTTTGGAAGACATTTTGTACAGAAAGAAAAGAAATTGACGATATCTACGAAAGTTTTGCTCTATTTATAGACAGAACGACTATATAGTCGGCTTCAAGAACCGATGCGACTTTTACTCTTCAAAAGAAGTCCAACTGTCCATTCATTTACAACTGTTCATTCATTCTTTTCCTTGAGAATCGAGGTGACTATTCATTCATTCATTCTCTTCCTCGAGAATCGAGATAGCTGTTCGTTCATTTAGCGTCTCTTCATCGAAAATCGAAGTGACTGTTCATTCATTCACTTTCTTTGACTTATCATTCATTCATCTATTAAATCTTGGCATTTATTGTCTCTTATTTACTTTATTACAAATAACAGGAATTCACGTCCCCTATACCTTTAAATTTCGATTATCTACATTAGCAACTTGTTATGTCCTTATTACCTCTGATAAAGTTTTCTATTGAAATAACAATATTGCTAAACTTTATATTCTGCCATGTCCACATTACCTCTGAGCAGATATAATAAATATTATTATTTTCTAAATCAAGAGATATATTATGTCCAGTACCTCTGAATATATATTTTTTTCTATTACTTATATATATAACAATATATGCAACAAGTAATGGAACCACATAAAAAATTTCTTATTTTATTTCTATTTTTTTTAAAAAAGATACATTGTAATAAGGCAACAAGTTTTGCTCATTCTACTCTGAAGGATATGTAATAAATTCTGCAATTTGCTTCTTCAGACTTGAACTCTTTCATCACGAGAATCTAGCACTCTCTGCCTGGCTTCAACTCTTCCTGATTCAGGATCGAAAGGTTGTAGAGCAGCAGTTTGACGTGCTAGTTCTTCATTCTGTAGATGTTCAAATTTCTCCTGCTGATGCTTCAAAGCCTCCATTTGATTTACAGCAGCTTGGTGCAACTGATTTTCTTGTTTTAAGCTCTGCCTGACAGTATTGACTTCTGCTTAAAGCTGGGCAATTTTAGCCTACAGATCAACAATCTTCTTCTCTTCATCTGCAGCTTTAGTTTTATGGCTCTCAGCAATAACAGCTGCATCAGCAATTTGAATATCTAGTTCGGAGGATTGTCTAGTAAAAGCCAGCAAAAATGCTGTAAAATTGGCTTTACTAGTCTCTGCTTCTCGATCCATAGACTCATATTGTGTGTTTATTAGTTGCTCGATGCCTCCTCTTTTTAGCTCCTTGTAAGCTTTAATTGAGCCCTCTAGCTCATTCAAAATGTGTTCAAAAAATGTAGCCTGAGCCTCGTCTCCTTGGCTTCGGATACCTCCAATCAAGAATGAAGAAGGAGTTCTGATGGTACTGAAAGGAACATCTTCTCTCTCCTTTACTCTATGAACCAGAGGCTCCAGGGATGTAAAGAAAACTTTTGTGAAGGAGGCCACCACGAACTTGTTAGTTGCCATGGATCTTGGAGTGGCTACTACGTCCGCTGGAGTCTTTACAGTTTTAGTAGGTGGAGGCCCTTCATCTTGAGCGCTAATGTGAGAAGAGCTTCCCTCCCCTGCTACAGTCCCTATAGGTTCTTCTGTAAATCACATATGTCATTTATATTAGTAACATATAATACTGAAGGCGCTATGACAAATAGATCGTGCTTAGAAATTTACCTGAGCTGGGTACATCACGAGGAGTCTCAAGAGGTTTGACTGTCTTTGACTGAAGCTTTGACAGGATCTCTACAGACATAGTAGCCTGATTACTTCCTACTTCCGATTCAGTCTGAAGTGGCAGAGTCATTGGAGTTTGATTTACTAATTCTACTGCCACTCCAGACGTCTCAGGTTTCTCAGAGATTATGGATTCATCGATCTTGGGATTGATATGTTCATCAGCGATAACCACATTCTCCTCATCTTCAGCAGTTGAAGGATCTTCATTAGCTGGGAGTTCCTGAGGTGATGGTGCATTCACTAAAGTTTATTTTTCTTTAGTAATGTTATTCCAATCATTATCATATATTTCATCACCAAAGTCGCAACCGGTTAAGGCTTCAATCATCGCCTCTTCAGAATGAGTAGACTCTTGAGCTTTTGGAGGATCTTGTGGAGGTAAATCCTTCTCTAGAGAGGTGGCTTCCGGACTCATAGGAGTTGGAGATGGAATTGCTATCCCCGCAGTAGCAAGTACATTTACGGAAATACCTACCATCACAGTTTCTAATCTCGAAGCTTCTACAGTGGTAGTAGAAGGTTGGACATCTGCTGAAATAGCCAATACAAAGAAAGAGATCAATTTAATATACATTTTTGACAGAAAAATATATATATTAGGATATATCACAATCTTGATATTACCTTCTTGAGATGTTATTTCTTCAGTGACTACCAACTTTCTCCTGACCTCTCTATGAGATGATGCGACCGGTTCTTCAATAGCTCCAGTGCGATCGTCCTCCGGATCGATCAAAGAGGTAGATGTTCCTCCTTCTGTGACTCTCCCTTGCTTCTGAATAAAAGAAGGAGTGATTTCCTTCTCTCCAGAGGAAGAACTAAGGAGCATCTGTTTTGACTGAGAACGAGTTGTTCTTGTAGTCGTTGGTTCATTTATCACCAGAGATGTCCTTCTCTTCTTCTCCGGAGCTCTTGGAGAGTCGGGTCTATTATCCCGTTGAGGAGTGGCCGTCGTCTCCTTAGTCTTTCTTTTCTTCAAACCCTTAGCAGGGGATTTCTCTTTTCGTACTTTACGTCCAGAGGATCCTGAACTTCATCAGAATAGTTCTTTTGAATAGAAACTTCTAGTGGTGGATCTGCAGGATCTTTGTCCTCTGCATCCCGAAAATACTGAGCAGTGTTTTTCTCCTGTTTGGATTTCTTATCACTTGCGAAGCTGTGAGCAGGATGAAAGTTTTCAGCGAATGTGTTTGCTGAAGTATAGAAGTTTGCGTATGTATATAACATATGCGAGCCTTGTGGAAGATTGTAGGGCATAGAAAATATAGCTTTTGTATTCCGAGCGTTGTAATAGCTCCAGGCCCTAGCCCCATCGATGAGATAATCCTTGGCCTGTTGGCAAGTGGTGGTGTTACCCACATGGAGCTGATCATATCTGAACTGACGTGCAAACAGACTTGGCAAGTACGGTTCCAAATTGCACTCTTCTTCGAATCTGTAGACCAAGTGAGAGGGACGGATCGCCTGCAGCCACGAAAAGATGGGTGGGCTTAAACGAAGTAATTTTGCAGCTAAATCCATCATTTGTGGAGACATAGCCTCATACCCATGAGGAGGCCCAACAAACTGAAAACTCTACCCCGATCCATGGTTCAAGGCAAATCTGCACTCTGAAAGAGCAGTATATTGCCAGTGAGCGTTGAAAAAATATCTGATGAAGTCTCCATCAACAGTTCCCATATCAGGGTTCATCAAACAGGGATGGCAAAGCAATAGCCATCCAAATAGATAGGTGTATGGCATCTCGATACGAGAGAAATCTTGCCTCACCGCTTTGTCATTTAGCATGGTCTGTACAAAAGAACGCAATACTGCATTCAAGCGGCAGGTCATAGCCGATAAGAGATCCATCTTGTATCCAAAGACAAGACGTGCTGCAGCAAATAGGATGCCCCGATGGAATCTGTCGACTGCACTGGCTCCTGGAGCTATAAAGCGTTGTAGCCATAAAGATATAAAACCCGCTAGCTGGGCCTCTTGAGACATGGGTCTGTAACCCTATCTAACGTAACTTTAGAGAGTGTCGCCAGCATTGAATGGATGCAAATCCTCATCCAGCGTGACATCTCCATGTTCATATTGCTCCATCAGATATTGCATATCGCTCTGATTGAAGGGTTCAAAGAAATAAGGATCATAGGCTTGATTTTCGAGTGGCTTGTCTTCTCGTGCATGACCCAAGAAGAGATATGTCATCCACTTGGTGGTGTAACAAGTACCTGCAGTGACACTTTTGTAGTAGAGCGAGCAGATCTTATAGTGGCACAGCAACTCTTGGAAGACGGCGATCATTTGAGGGTTCTCCTCTGCTATAGCATCCAGTTCGTCATTTGTGGGCACATACTCTTCGTATGGATTATCGCCCATTAGTAGGTAAGAGAGATATTCCATCTCATGAAGAGCAAATCCCATTTCTCTATGGGGAGTCATGAAAGTCCCAGTGCTTTCATTGTACCTCTTTACTAGAGCCAAGAACATATGAGCGTTCGGGCGAATGCCATATACTGTAGTCCAGATGGCATTATAGAGACCCAGATCGAGGAGCTTGTCCTTGAATTGATCCAAAATCCAAATAGACAAACTGCTCCAGCGCTTCATCTCTGGGTTAACTAGACCTGTCATACGCATAGCGCGATCTAGATATCTTCCTTCAGCTTTTGCAAATGTATTTGCAAAAATGGGTATTCTGACCGGAAGAAGCAGGGAGGAATCCTCGGGAGGGATGCAGCTTGGCTTCAAGCCTCTTAAATGTTTACTGTACTTTTTAGAAGTACTGTAAAAGAGGTCCCTATACTTCAGACCCATTCTGTAACAGATTTTGCCGACTCTCGCCTGCTGAATGGTAGTCAGATCCCATGAGATTCTTCTGGGATAGCTGGCAAAAGCATATTGAGATAATGCCATAGGCCTTGATATTTCCGTGAGGTATATGACTTTATCCTCATTTATGAAAATTCTCCCCTCTTTTCTGGTCTTGGGTTGAGAAGTTTTCTTTTATGGCATCTCTAAAAAAAAAGACAGGCTTCTTGTAAACTACACCATCTAGACTTTCAAGAGGCTCTTCGTTCATTAAGCTCAGCAAGGTTTGGTTCTCTTGATCCATGAGTAGGGTTCTTCATGCTTCAGGACCGTCGTACTGAGGGAATGTGACATGAGACAAATTTTCCTTATACTCCGGGACATTGAATGCTGAAGCAAATCTTTCAACATTAGGGTCTTTTCTGAGATCAACTGCAAAGAAATACATGAACAAAAATTTTTTTAGAAGCAACAAAAGTGTGAAACTTTATAAAGAACAAAACAATTAAGTTGTACAAACTATTAAGTTGCACAAACATCCTAAATTGTGCCAACAATTAAGTTGCATAACATCTTGAGTTGCGCAACATCTTAGGTTGCGCAACAATTAAGTTGCGCAACAATTAAGTTGTGCAACATTCTGAGTTGCGCGACAACCTAAGTTGCGCAACATACTGTGTTGCACGAAACTTAAGGTGTGCAACATCTCAGGTTGTACCCCATACTGGATTGTGCCTCAAACTTAGTTGTGCAATATTTTTTGATTGTGTAAAAACTAAGTTGTGCAATAGCATGCGCAACATGGTTCGTTAGAACGAACAATGCTCAAATAAAGCATCCACACCCTAAGAAGGGGTGGCACAAAGTTCGTAATGTGCCACACTCTAAAAAGAGGGGCACAAGTTAATAAGAAGATCAAATCTACTTCAGTATTCGTCCTTGATCACCTTCCAGTGCTGGGTTTGCTGTCTCTCGTCGAGAAGAGGGTGGCGCGCACTGAGTCGTGCGAGTCGACGGAGCATGAGTCGTAGGGGCGACGATACCCTTTCCTTTGTCAGCGGCAGTCTTCTTGGGGCCATGTTGTCGAGAGAATAGTCGGAGAAGAAGATCGCAAGAATTCAAAGAAGATTAGAAGCAAACGTAAAGAGTTACAATCGGCTAAATAAGGGTTATTTATAGCCTAAAAAGATAGAATCCTAACAGTCCCCGTAAGTTGCGCATGAAAAATCGTAACAACTTACGACAGACTGTGAGAGATAGGCACAACTTGACTCAGTCATTGTCATGATTCAAAGTATTTCGAAGTTTTGTAAAATTTTAAAATTTGAAAACTTTGAAGGGGGTCTTGTAGTGCCTAAAAATCAAGTTATGCAATGTTTTTACTACCCAGCAATCAAGTTGTGCCCCAAAAATTGAGTTGCGCCACTGTTCTTAAGCTTAAAGGATCAAACTGCGCTATTGATTAGGTTGCGCCTGACAACAGACTGCACCCAGATCATATTGCGCCTACGCCTACGTGGCATCTGACAATAATTGCCATCATTGCTTGACAGCACTGACAGCTGACAGCACGATAAACGAAGAAAATCTCTTTGAATCCTTCAAAGTGTGTCGCTCGAGACGATTTGATTGACAGCTGTCCTGCACAACCTGCAAGTTGCGCCTAGGCGCAATCCGAACAAATTCCCTGCACAACCTGCAAGTTGCGCCTAGGCACAATCCGAACAAATTCCTTGCACACCATGCAAGTTGCGCCTAGGCGCAATCTGAATAAATTTTTCTCATATATTCAAAACTGCAACGTGCCTATGCACTGAGTTGCATCTAGGCGCAACCCAATCAGGCGCAGTTTGACTTGTTGACTGAAGCTCGCACAACCTGATAAAGTTGAGACAACTTACATTCTAAAGCAGGATGATGTGGTGCACATGCCACTAATCTCTCAAAACATGTCCACTACTCTGAACACGACCATGCGCATCTCAATCACATGATTCTACGCATCTAAATACAGTTTGTACACGATTGTGTAACTGAATGGAAGTTGGCACACCATAAGGTTGGCGCAACTCAAAGTGGCGCAGTCCAACCTCGCGCTCATCAGAATAACTGCTAAAACAGTTATTTCCAGAACTCTATAAATAAAGTTTTCAATCATTATCAAAGCAGGACAGAGATCAAGAACTTTTACAAAATTGCTGCTGCATTCTCCAGAGGCTCTAGTCTTCAAGTTTACATAGTCCAAGGGATAAAGTGATCGTTTTCTGATCAGATTCCTATAGTTGTACTTCTCCAGAAATCAATTGTACTCTTGTACTCTTTTCTTAGTTTGTAATCAAACTTTTATTTTTGCAATCAATTGTACTCTTTTCTTAGTTCGCCTTTTGTTTTTGTAATCAAACTTTTGTTTTTGTCTTCGAAACCAGAGATTTTGTAAGAGTTCTGGAAATACAGCAGCAATTTTGCAGCAGTAATTTTGCAAGTGTTCTTGATCTCTGTCCTTCTTTGATAATAATTGAAAACTCTATTTATAGAGTTCTGGAAACAACTGTTTTAGCAGTTATTCTGATGTGCGCGAGGCTGGACTGCGCTACTTTGAGTTGCGCCAACCTTATGTTGCGCCAACTTTCATTCAGTTACACAATCGTGTACTAACTGTATTTAGACATGTGGCATCATGTGATTGAGATGCGCATGGTCGTGTACAGAGCAGTGGACACGTTTTGAGAGATTAGTGGCATATGCGCCACGTCTTCCTGCTTTAGAATGTAAGTTGTCTCAACTTTATCAGGTTGCGTGAGCTTTAGTCAACAAGTCAAGCTGTGCCTGATTGGGTTGTGCCTAGGCGCAAATCAGTACATAAGCACGTGGCAGCTTTTGAATATATGAGAAGAATTTATTCAGATTGTGCCTAGGCGCAACTTGCATGGTTGTTTGCCATGAAATATAAAAGAACAGAACAATTATCGGAGGACTGGACTTTTACTTCATAATACAAACTCGCTTGTACAAAGAAAGCCTAGGGACGAAAACCTAGGTACAGCAATCTAAGTACAATTGTTTATTTCAGATTCTGGGCGGTGACGATAGAGGCTCGGGAAAGCGACGACAGCTCTGCCTTACTCCTTCGATGATAGGATGCAGCCTTGACTCGGGGAAGAACTGCTTGGCGTTGAGGAAATACTCTCTTTTCTTTCTCTGTATATTCTCTCTCTGGCTCTTTGTGTCTCTCTTTCTTTTATCAGAGAATCTCCTCTCATTTCTCTCCTTTTGTCCGTGTCTCTGTTTTCTACAAGGGAATGATACCTTGCTATTTATAGAAATAGGGTCGTCCTTAGGGTTTGCAATGATTGTTCCTTTTTAAAGTGGCGGCGGCCTGTTGATTGATCAATCTGGGCCATTAGTCTTGAGTGTGATGAATCTGGGCCATTAATGTAGATTGCGCCAAATCCTATCAGTAATTAATGCTGATTGTAATAAATCTCCATCATGATGATTTGCTGATGTCTACAAATCTGAATGAATAAATTTAATTCATTCTTCCGCCACGTGTTCCAGATTATTGGGATTTGACCCAATCTTTGATTGCAGTAAATCTGGGTTATTGAGATTGATTGGCTTTATGACACGTGTCCTGCCACGTGGCTCAACCGCGAGCCACTGAGGAATCTGAGCCGCATGAGGATTGAGCCGCATACGGTTGGCCACGTGTCAAGGCTGATTGGGGAGTGGCCCCTAAACATTTGAACCGTATAATTATGATCTGGGCTGCATGAGCGAAGGCGACCGCATAATGGGTAGCCTCTTCGTGAGCCGCTTGGAGATAGTCCTCGTGAGCCGCATGGGGGAGCCTCTGCTTGAGCCGTATAAGACAGCTTCGGCCTGAGCCGCATGGGACAGCTTTGGGCTGAGCCGCATGGGGAGTCTCCGCTCGAGCCGCATAAGACTGTCCACGTGTCAAGGCCGAGTGACATTTTCTGGATCTCGGGGGATTGTGTCAGAGATTTTCTTCGTTTTCCTAGGAGTCTGCCATTATGACAGAGTCATAATTGTATCTTTGTATCAGAACTGTCACCTTGTCAGAGCTGTCAGCCGTCGAGGCATTTAATACAGTATAGGCCAAAGGGAAGAGCTGTTGCAGGCCACGTGGCTCCTCTCTGAGCCGTATGGAACTTATCGAGCCACATAGACACTTGAGCCGCATGGATCCCTGAGCCGCATAAGCTTTCTGAGCCGCATGGTGCTCCCTGGCCGCATGGATCTTTCTTTATTCTTTTCCATGCTTCTACAAGACCCCCTTCAAAGTTTTCAATTTACAAAATTGAAATACTTTGAATAAGAAGCATGGCTGTATCTAAATTCTTCTGGCCGCATATGAGGTCCTGGCCGCATAGATGTCTTGGCCGCATGGATGTCTTAGCCGCATGGATGTTTCGGCCGCATGGATGTCTTGGCCGTATAGCTCCTTGCCACGTGTGCGTGTCTTTAATTACCTCAAATTCGTTTTAGTGCCGTCTTTAGGGGAAATCCCAAGAGTCGGCTCATTAAATCTTTGGATTTTATGCCCTGAGTGAATCTCCTTTATGAGAGAGGGGACAAAATCCGAGGAGTCGGTTTCATCTTTTACGAGGCGGTTATTAGTCCATGTGTCTTCCCCCTCTCGTCCTCCTATAAATAAGAGGAGTTTGAGAGAGAGAGAACTTCTTTACTTTCTTTTTTACTTCAAACCTTCCCTACCCCGATTTTTATCTTCTTCTTCGATCAACAAATGGCTCCCAAGAAGACTGTTGCAGTGAGAGGTATGAAGGCAGCGTCTTCGTCGATTGCGGTGACGAAGGGCAAGAAGACTGTGGTTGCTCCTCCGCCGGCCGACGTGCCCGCAGCTCACCCTGACGTCCATCCCCCTATTTCTGGTAAGGACATTATTATGAGTTTATGGAACCCTAACTGCTATGGCTACGTCGCATGCTTTATGCACGAGCCTTTATCTTCATGTGAGCTGTATGTTCGTCCTATGGCCGAGCCACAAGCCGTATAACAGTAGCCACTGTGACCGTATATGTGCTTTGCCAACGAAGCCGCATAAGCTACGCTGAGCCGCATAGATTTGCATCAACTTGTCTGTCACGTGGCCCGTGCGACCTTATCCGTACCCTGAGAGCCCTATGAGAGCACTACCGCATGAGCCTTCACTAAATAGAGCCGCATAAGTGTTCTCCTGAGCCGCATGAGGCTTCGTTAAGTCAGAGCCGCATAACTGTTCTTCTGAGCCGCATGAGGCTTCGTTGAGTTGGAGCCACATAAGCTCGAAAATACCCATTAGCTCTTTTTTGTCCATCTTTTTAACTTATCTTTTTCTGTCTTCTTCTCAGTGAATTTGCCGGTAAATGCTGCTGGAGAACTCCTAGTAGGTAGTGCCCAAGCTGCTCTGGGCTATAGGTACGACCATATAGTTCGGCACATGGCGGACCAGTTTCTGAGTGACGAGCCTCCAGCGAGATTGAATGCCCTCAAGAACCAGCCTTTCTATTTTCTTAACGCTATGATGAACTCGGAAAAATTAGAAGGGGAATACTTGAAGCCCGCGTTCTTCTTTGGAGACGCCTTGACTGTGAAGAATAGTCAGGTTCTCGAGGTGTCAGAGAACTGGAGTTTTATTTCCAATGGGATGGCGATCCGCATCCCCCAATGGAGCGTCACTTCCCATTATCTTGGTTCAACATGCTTCCACTGGACCGGAAGATGGAAGACTCTTTAACTCCTACCCGAAGCGGGATGTTTGTGGGAGACATCTATTATAACAACAGCCTGAATTCAGTGTGTGCGGGCAAGGTGCACACCAGCCGTTCTGTAATGGGATTAGCCCTAGGTACTTTCTTGAATGTGCCGGGTCCCAATTTTATATTTTCTACAGCCGACACTTTTATGAACCAACTTGCTCGGAAGGGCTGTTATCCCATTGGCCGGTTGATGCTCCCCAGTTGGATACATCCCATTCCCTCGTGGACTAATCTGTCTATGTGGATCTTGCGAAAGTATGAGGCCTTTCTATGTGAGATTAGCCTTTACAATGCTATTCGGGGCACCAGCCATGGCTTACCCATAAACAAGAGGTTATTTATCTCTCTGCTGGAGATGTATAACCATCGTACGGGGACCTTCTATACACCCATAGGGGAAATGGGGCTTGCGCTCCACGAAATGCACACGGTCTCCAAGCTTCCTTGGGGGGACGAAGCTTTTGAGGCGTATACTCCCACGAATGAGGTGTTCGAAAAGTTGAAAAGATGGTATCCAGGCTTCGTGGCTCTTTACCAAGAGATATTGTGCCACTGTAACACATGTCATCAGATAGCCAAAAAGAAAAGCAGCTCGGAAGGGAATGCTCCCCACACCAAGGACTGGGTGCGCTATCTCTTCACAAAAGATGCCTCAGGTCAAGTTACTTCCCGACGCCCTCAATCCCTGGAGGCGGTTAAAGCCTTAGTGTCGTCGGCTAAGAGGGTGGCCACCACTAACGACAAATTCGGAAGTAAAACTGACTCTTTTGGTTATTTTTATCAGGATACCCAAGAGCTGTCGGAGAAGGCGCTACTGGCAGGATTCTTGATGATATGGCTGCAAAATTGTATAGTCTCAGGCAGAGTTGGTTCTATCGAGAGGATCAGTCATAATTTCATCCTTCCGGTTGTGAAGTTAGTTTTGCGAGTCAGGCTAGCTCTCCTCTCGGCCATGGTGTACAGCATACACCGTGGCCTTCGCACCTTCGCATCTAAGGTCATCGCCCGTGATGTGACAAAAGATTTTGAATGGACTGAGCTGCCCTATCATTATTTGATGGGGTGGCTGTTGATGCATTATCCTTCTTTAATAAGACCGGGCTCCGAAGACGGCGTGACTGACGATGACACTTTTATCTTTCGCTATCGTAACGAGTCTTGGGAGTATGAGACCATGCGTGCTTGTCGGATGGCACTAGCGAGAGCAGATATGTACAACATTTTTGTATCTGTCCCTCGTTTTACTGCTGGAGAAATAGCTGCTGTACATCTTGACGATATTGGGCCCCCTCAACTTCTAGACGGCCAGATGCTTCTGTGGCTGCGTAACATCCGCCCCGCTCATCTGGTGTATCGCAACCGTAATACTGTCTTTTTGGAGCCTTATCTGCCTAGCAGGTTTGCCCGGCAGTTCGAATACAGTCATCTTTTTCTGGATAGTCCCAGCTCTTGTCTGAGTTTTGAAGGTAGCCTTCTTGACGGCATCAGGGCCTGGCACTATTATGATACATTCCATACCCGTACCGTTTTCTCAGTCCCTGCTATTCAGGTGTCAGTAGAGATCTTGTATATGGCGACCTTTTACCATGTCATGGCGAACAAGCCCCCTGTTGGTTTTAACTCGGGTGCCAGTTTTATCGTTGGTACCAGCCTGGAGGAGGGGTCCCAGGGGGCCAAGACGAGGAAGAGAAAGAATAGAGTCGAAGTGCCAGATTCGGGCTCCGTCGTTGAGGATGATGAAGGCGACGAGCATGATGGAGATGACAATTCCCTTCCGGTGGCAGACGTAGGGTCGGATCAGCTGCCTATTTTGTCAGATGAGATGGTGGAAGATCAGTCATCCGTTGCGCCTGGCCCTGCACAAAAGCGTAGCAGGCACATTTCTCATGTTGGCGGTATTCCTCGTTCCCGGAAGCTGACTGTGACCAGACACCGCAAGCTAACTATAAGGGAAAGCGGCGAGGAAGTTAACCTCGCGTCAGAGGTAAACAAGTCACTCCTGGTTCTTCCTTTCTTCTAATATTTGATTTTAATCATCTTCCTTCCTTCTTGTAGGTGTCAGAAGAAGAGGAATCTCAAGCCGTATCTCCTCGAGATGATGTTGATCGAGCCGTATCTCCCTTCGAGATGGCTGGGACAGAGGAGCCATCCGAATTCAACTTGGAGATTGCGGGTGAGGAGATCATGACAGCTGCCAATGAGCTGCAGCCCCCATGCTCCTCTCCTGGTAAGATAAGCCGAATCTTAACCTACGAGGAGGCCTATCTGCTCTATCATCACGTCCTTCGGGTCACGTCAATTGATTGTTGTTCTGGGCATACAGGTCCTGCCTCTCCAGTGCCGAGGATGGATATTATTGAGACAAACTCTGCCGAAGGGGCACCGACGGAGAGGAGCGTACCCCCTCCTCTTCCGTCTAGTCTTGATGGGACTACTACGGGCTCGAGTTCGGTCAGTCGGGTAGTGGGTCAGCCGGGGCAGGGGACGATGGTCCTTGCGTCCTCCTCTGCTCGGGCGGCTCCGAGAGTCGACTTCTCTGCCCTACCAAGTATCCAGGCTCTTCGGGTGGCGGAGGAAGAGTTAGCCGCTATCCACGCTTTGTTCTGCTCGGACTCTGTCTCCTTGGTGGCGAGTTCTAGCACCACTCCTCTGATGTTGCCGGCCACGCTTCCTCTGACGCCGTCGTCTATAGAGGTCTTGGACGACGCGTTACAGGACGTGATTGCCAGTTTTTATCGTCACTTGAAGAGGGGAATAGTGGCTGCTGTGGAAAGAGCGACCTATTTCATCTTGGCCCGGCAATGCGCCCAGGGTCAAATTGATATCCTTAAGACTCTTCTTAGTGGGGCAAGGGTGGCTGCACTTCTGGAGGCAAAATTGTTGGAGACTGATCAGCTGGTGGCCCATCTTTAGGTGTTACGGCAGGCTGATCTGTCTGCTGCTATAGGCCAAGAGCGGGGTTTCCTTACCGCTGCTATAGAGAAGATAAGGGTTGTTCGGGATAAAACCAGGCCGGCCATACTGAAGGACCTCAGCGATCTGTCTGATCGATATGATCAATTGAGCCACGAGAGTGAAGACGTAACGGCTAGGGAAGGGGCTGCCTCCCGTGAGATTACTGACACGCGGGAGTAGATTCTTGCGCTTCAGAGGAAGTTGACTTTTCTGGAGTCTGAACTTGAGGCTGCCCGTACTGATAGAGGGCTAATCATCTTGGAGGTTGACAGGGTTAATCAAGGTTCGGTTGACCTGGAGGTTGCCCTGAAGAAATTGGAAGACTACTGGCGGGCGCTCATGGACTTGGATAATGGGGAGCGGTTGTCCCAGGAGGCCGAGCGCCGATCTAAACAGAGGCTTGAGCGGAGGACTGCCTTGGTGAGAAACCGCCTCTTGGAGTTGTGTAACGCCGAACTATAGTCGGCTTTTTCTTCTTTTATTTCTGTTCTCTTTTTTCTTTTCCTTTTTTTGCTCTTTTTGAGAGGGACGTGGTTCCGAAACATGTAACGCTTTTTTCGACTTTCAAATAAAGAGTACTTTCCATTCTACCCTTCATTTGTATTGCTTGTTGTGCCTGTGGTGTTTGTCCCGCATGGGGGACTTGTTTGTGGACCTGTTATCCCTGGCATACCTTGGTTTTAGGTACGGATAACAAGCTTGATTGGGGATACCTAGAACGGTTCCACAGTAATGGTGTCGTAGATGTTCCGAGTATCGGGAGAAAGAATGCCATGGAGTAACTGGGCTCCCAGGGCATGATGAGAAATGGTGGGCCTGTACTGAGAAGCTTCGCACAAGATATTTTATGGGCCTATTATCCTTTGCGTACCCTGGGTTAGGATATGGATAATAGGATGAAATAGAACCAACGTACTTACTCAGAGGTAATGAGGACATGGCAAGCACGAGGGTTTTCTTACCGCGGAATCTTTCTACTCAGAGGTGATGAGGACATGGCAGGAGTGGACTCAACGGAGGATATTTGTGGACTTATTATCCTTGGCGTACTCCGGTTGTGGGTACAGATAATAAGTCAAAAGGGATCAACATACTTACTCATAGGTAATGAGGACATGGCAAGCATGAGGGTTTCTTCGACGGAGCCTTCCCACTCATAGGTAATGAGGACATGGCAGGAGTGGGCTCAATGAAGGGGGTACAAAGAACGACTCAGAGGTAATGAGGACATGGAAGTTCTTTATAGAGGGGTGATTTATTTTTGGCGGAATTAAGACGACTCAGAGGTAACATCGACATGGTCGTTTTGGAAATTTGTGGATCTGTTACCCTTTTTGTGCACTGGGAGTGCGGGTAGTAGATCATGAGGAAGGAGCTCCTTTAAGAAGAAATTTTAGAGGTATGATCATACATAACTTTCCCCCAAAAGAGTGATCGGGATGTAAGTTCAGGGGTACCAGCGGGTACATAACTCGACAATCCGTGAATCAAAACGTAAGTTCAGAGGTACCAGCGGGTACATAACTCGATAATCTGAATTTTTTTTGAAGGTGGACATGAGTTTAGCGGTACCGTAGGGTACATGACTCAACAATCTGAATTTTGTGAAGGTGAACATGAGTTCAGCGGTACCATAGGGTACATGACTCGATAATCTTGGAATATGTCGTTTAGACATAATATTTCTTCAGGAACTTGCCGTTGACGGGCAACATAAGCAAGTCTCCATTTTGTTTTGCGAGACGGTAAGCACCGTTGGAGAATACGGCCTCAATGATAAACGGACCTTCCCATTTTGGCTGGAATTTGCCGACGGTTTTGTGAGTCATGACCATCAGCCTACGGACTGCCATAACGAGATCGCCCACTTGGAATGTTCTGATTTTAACCTTCTTATTGAAGGCTCCAGAGATGCGAGCTTGGTATAGCTCGATTCGTTGCTGAGCCAAGAGGCATTTTTCATCTAAGGCCTCCAACTCTTGTAGCCGACGACGGTAGTTATTGTTCATCGTCAATTGATAAGTAAGGACGACGCGGAGTGAGGGTATTTGAGTCTCCAATGGGAGAACTGCCTCACTCCCGTACACCAGGGAGAATGGTGTGTTCCTAGTGGCTATTCGGACTGTAGTACGGTACGCCCATAAGCATTCACCAAGCTTTTTGTTCCAGTCACGTTTGTTGGAAGAGACAAACTTTTTGAGAAGTTTGATAATTATTTTGTTGAATGCCTCTGCCAACCCGTTTGCTGCCGGATTGTATGGCGTCAAAGCAATATTCTGGATGCGATACTTGTCGCAGAATCGATAGAAGGCGTGGCTTACAAACTGCAGACCATTATCATGGATGATCCTTCGGGACAGTCCAAAGCGATAGATGATATGATGCTTGAGGAAGCTAATCACGTTTGAAGTCTTTACTTCTGTGAGTGGAACAACTTCCGCCCATTTGGAGAAGTAATCTGTGATCGCGAGTATGAAGCGATGTCCACGGGAGAAAGGTGGAGTAATCGGACGGATGATGTCTATTCCCCATGCTTCGAATGGCCAGGACGCCACTGTTGGATGTAGAAACTCGGACGGTTGGTCGATGAAGTCCGCGTGGACTTGGCAGGCTTTGCACTTTCTTGCATAGTCTATCGCATCTGCTACCATCGTGGGTCAGTAGTAGCCCATTCGGCGAAGACGATCTTACAATTTGGGGCCAGGCTGATGGGCCCCGCAGACACCATCATGAGCTTCGCGTACGGCTTCTTTGGCTTCTGCGTTTGACAGACACCGAAATAATAAGCCATCGTTGGATTGCCGATACAGCATCTTCGTCTCTGTATCGTAGAAGAATCTGAGAGAACGCCTTCTGATGGAAGTGGCTTCCTTTGGGTTCTCGGGCAGGATGTCGTAGACTACGAAGTCTATGAATGGTTGTCTCCAGTCCGGTCCTTCGTCGATCGTTTGGGCAGAATAACTCACCACGACTTGAACGTTATTCTTGGGACAGACCAGCTCATGGCCTATCACGTCAACCGAATGATGAGTATGGTTTGGCACTGCTAGGGAAGCGGCAAGGCCTGCTAGGGCATCGACTTCGATGTTCTGTAGTCTGGAAACATGTTCGATGAAGAATCCCTCAAATGACGAGATAATGTTGATCGCTATTTGGTGATAGGGGATCATGTCTTCGTGGCAGACTTCATACGATCCCCGGATCTGATTGACGATTAACTGCGAATCGTCGTATGCTTCAAGATATCCTACCCCCAGCTCTCTTACGAGCTGGAGGCCAATGACCAAAGCGTTGTACTCGGCCACGTTGTTGGAGCAGGGTTCCGTGAGGGAGTAAGCGCGATTGATCACCAGTCCGGAAGGAGAAATCAACACCACCCCGACTCTAACGACAATGTTGCCCTTGGGTCCAGTTTTTGAAGCACCGTCGAAGAACATTCGCCATATATCATCGTGGGAGGTCACGTGTGAGTCGTCAACCTTATCTGGGATTCCTTCATATACTCTGGATGACTCCGAGCCTGGGTGAGCTGCTAAGAAGTCTGCCAGAGCTTGACCTTTAACGGCCTTTTGCGGGACGAAGACCAGATAATAAGGAGACAGCAATATTGCCCATGTGGTGAGGCGGGAGCTGAGTGCTCCTGGTTTAGTCATGAGGACCCTGAGAGGGTTGACTCGTGAGATCACATGTATGGTTTGTCCTGTGACATAGTGCCGCGTCTTTTGAATGGCGAACACCAGGATGAGGCATTCATTCTCCACAGCGGTGTATTGGTGCTCTGGCCCAATCATCATTCAGCTGACGTAACATATAGCTTGTTCATGGCCTGCATCGTTGTTTTGTGCCAGCAGAGCGCCGTGGGAATGCTCCATTGCTCGTACATATAGCAAGAATGGTTTTCCAGCAACCGGAGCCACCAGGACTGGAGGGCTCGACAAATATTCTTTGATGCTGCCGAAGGCACATTGGCATTCTTCATCCCATACGAACGAGACACCTTTCTTCATGAGGTGGGTGAATGGCCTACACCGCCCTGAGAGGTTAGAAATGAACCTCCTGATGTAAGCTAGCCTTCCTTGAAGGCTTCTGAGTTCGCAGAGATTTCTCGGGGGACCCATCCCCATAATTGCCTTCGTCTTCTCTGGGTCTACATGAATTCCCTGGGCAGTAATAATAAAATCCAGGAATTTTTTGCTGGATACGCCCAATAAGGATTTTGTGGGATTCATCTTCAGGTTGTGTGCTTGCATCAGGTCGAATACCGTCCTTAGATCATGCAGGTGGTCTCCCTTATAGCAACTTTTGACGATGATATCGTCAACATAGCACTCCACAGTCTTGTGCAGATGGTCTCTGAAGATGATACTCATGGCTCTTTGATATGTGGTGCCAATATTCTTTAAACCGAAAGGCATGACTGTGTAGCAGTATGTGCCAATCGGTGTTCGGAATGATGTATGCTTTTCGTCGTCAGGAGACATCTTGATTTGGTTGTACCCCGAGAAACCATCCATGAATGACATGCGTTCGAAGCCACATGTGTTGTCAATCATGATGTCTATGATAGGGAGGGGGAATTCATCTTTGGGACATGCCTCGTTCAGATTGCAGAAGTCGATGCAGATTCGAATCTTTCCATTCTTCTTAAGGACTGGTACTATGTTGGCGACATAGTCAGGATGTTGTTCCTCACGAATGAAGCCGCTGGCTATCAGTTTGTTGACTTTGGCTTCGATCACATCTATGATGCCCGGGCGGAAGCGTCGCTGTTGTTACTTGACCGGCTTTGCATCTGGACGAATGTTGAGCTTGTGAAGGGCGACTTCGGGATTTAGTCCTGGCATGTCTTCACAGCTCTAGGCGAATACATCAATATATTTTTTGACGAGTTCTAATAGTGATTCTCGCTCTTCGTCTGTTAGGCTTTTACTGACGAAGATTGGTTTTGGAGAAGATTCGTTGCCGAGGTCGACCTGTATAACCTCGTCTTCAGTAGGAGGCTCCCTCTGTTCGAACCGTTTTTCCCATTGAGCATCCAGCTGTTGGGCCCATGGCTCTAACTCGAGGATTTCGGAAATGTCTTCATCTTCTTCGTAGACATCGGCGAATGCCATATTTACTGACAGGACTTGTCTGAATACGTCGCCGATGCTAGTATCCGAATCAGAAGTTGGTGACCCGGTTGAATGTGAATGCCAGTCGCATTCCTCATCTAAACTTTCAGGGGTCGTTGTGGGCGTAACATACCCTAATTCGCATCGGGTCTTGTTGTAGTAGTCCCGTGGTTTGCCAGCCGGGACTGGTGGCTTCAAATACAATCGTCGACCGGTGCCTTAATTCAAGCATGGCGTAGCCTCCAGATCATATCCCTGTTTTTGTATGAGGTACTTGGATTGGGGGCTGTAAAGATACAGAGGCAGTCTTCTGGCATCTGATTCGAGATCGACCTTCTCTAGGGTGAACGGCTGTGGGTCGTCCTTCCGGCCGAAGATGATTGGATGGTCCCCTCCCTCGATTATGCGGTAGGCATCTTCTACTGGAGTAAGCTGGTTTGCGGTGTAAACATTTGTCACCTGTGTGTGTAGGTGAGTGCCTATACCGTGTTCCATAGCATACATTGTACAAAGCTTATTAAGCTCGAGGTAGTTCAAAGATAGCCCTTTATTGATGAAGTAAGGTATCTTTTCTAGCGGGATTACATCATCTGCGGAGGGAACATCAGTGTGGGCAGCCACATACTTGGCCAGCTCGGGTTCTTCATCAGTCAACCCTTGTATAAATGAAGACTGAGAGGATGACCTGGGCAGCTTGATCATCAGGGGTTCCGTTGGTGGAGTCGAACGTGGAGTTGCTGGCAAACTAGCGACCCCCAGTTTGGTACTCGATGCTGGACGGAGAGTTGTTGGTTTGCTAGAAGCCCCAGACTTTGCATTGGGGTGATGATTCTTCTTGGAAAGACGAATCGTCATTGGCTTGTCAGAGGGGTTGAACTTCTCTGCTTGTGGCTGGCCGATTCTCGGTAACCTGATTGTCAGTGGCTCCGTTGTGGGTCTCGGTGCTTGGCTGGACCTTGGCAGCCGGATTATTATTTGCCCTTCTTGTGTCGAGAGGCTGATCGCATCCTTACGTAGAGCGGCCGTAAGGGGTGCAGATCTGCCAGGTTTGCGAGCTTGGAGGTGGATCGTCAGAGGTTCTTATGATCCTGAGGCCGTCTCAGTTTGAGCCTGTACATCTTCATCCAGGTGCCTCTTCGACTTCTTGTATAGGCAAAAATCTGAGCAGTAGGACTCGACTCCTTTGAAGGGATCGATGTCGGCAAATTCTGTCCTCATAAAGCCGTATTTGTCGACATATTTGAAGCACTGATGCAGCGTGGACGGCACGATCATGTAATCGTGTATCCAAGGGCGCCCCAAAAGGATGTTGTAAGAAGTGTCCGCATCTATGACATAATAGGTCACTTCTAACTGGAGATCGCTAATTTGGCACTTCAAACGAATCTTCCCAATTGGGTAGCTCCTGCCCAAATTGAAACTGCTGATGGCGGTGCTTGTTGGCGTCAGGCGATGCATCGGAAAGCGAAGATGATGTAGCAGACCCTTCGGAATGATGCTTATGGAAGACCCACGATCAATGTGCATTTGGTCCACCTTTACGTCCCCGATGTACCCGGTGTAGTATAACGGACGATCGTGCAGATTGGTTTTGATGAGCATGTCCTGTGGAGTGAAGACGATATTGGGCATCGCTCATGTACAAGCGCTGTCTTGGAGATCTGCAGGCGCGCTGTCTCCTGTGAGGTTGACCTGAGCCAGATACGCGTCGACATTTTGGGGTGCATCGCCCAAAGCTGCACGAACATCCTTTGAGAGCCTCAGGAGCTCATATAATGACAATTTGGCTGGTGTATTGGCCAACTGTACCAAGATGTCGAAGTTGTAGGGCCTTTCCAACCCTTGAGGTATAAAACCCCTAAATTTTTACTATTTTTTATGTATATTAAATTTGGTACTGATTTAAAATTTTTGTATTATATGTCGCATAATCGTATTGTACGTCGCGCACGAAATTTTATTTTTCGTAGTTGCTCGTTAAGTGCGAATATGTGCGAGCGTACATATTTTAGAAAAATATTTTTTCTATTTTATTATACACTTTCAAAATATTATATAATTATTATTCTTGCTATAAAAAGCCTTTTTATTTTTAGCAGTTATTAATCATAAATAATATTTTATTGTATAATAGGAAAAGCATAATCATGTATGCATTATTCGTGTATACATATATTTCGTAATTATTTATTAGTCTATTTTAAATAAAAAATATAATTTTCGAGATTTATTAATAAATATTTTATTATTTAAAAAGATATTTAAAAATATTTATTATTTTTGAAATTATTATTATTGGTATTTTGAAAAATATATTTGGAAGTTATGGTGGCCATTTAAATCATGATTTAATTTTTGGATTTATTTAAATAGTTAAATATTCAAAATTTATTTATCGCATTTGATTTTGAGCTAAAAATTTAAATAGATTTAAATTGAGGATTTAATTAATTTGATTTTAAACTAAGAGAATTTGATTTGATTTAAATTAGATTTGGATTTGGATTTGGATTTGGATTTGGATTTGATTGCTTTTAAATTAAATTAGAAAATATCTAAATTGGGTTTAAAGGATCATAATTCTTATCTAATTGGAAATTTTCACATCCTATAAATAGGCAGGTACTCCTCCATATTATTTTCACCACAAATCATCTTTCAAACCATCTTGTCAAAATTTCTCTCTTTTTCGTCATAAATTCAGCCTCAATTTTCAAAGGTTGTAGCAACTTCGAATGACCATAACTCCCAACTCCGGACTCCGTTTGACCTCCAGTTTTTTTTGTTAGAATCGTATTGAGGTATATTTTCTGAATATAAATTTTATTTTTATAAATTTGGAACTTAATTTTCTGGAAAATTTGTGGAGTGTCAGTGGTCCGAAATCTGATACGTTTTAGTGTTTTTGAGATTCTGGGAGAACCAGGAATCAGAATTACGATCCGTTTAAAGTTTCGGAATACTGACAGAAAAACACACATCATATATTTTTCCCATAAATTTTCCAGAATATTTTATTTTTGGTTTTTATTTTAGAAGTTTGTCACATCATCTGAGTTATCATGTGTAGCCCTGTGACTATTCTGTACCCAACGGGATTGTCGGTTTCACCAGCAAGGATCTCAGGCAGGACACCTTTCCATTTGCTGTTTAAATTATTTTAGCTCATATTTCATGCATGTTCATTATTTTCTTTATACAAAATAAACTGTGATACATGGCATAACCTGTTAGAACTTATTGTTCATTTATATTCTGCTATGTATTATTTTTTTTACACATTAAATCTAGATTTAAGGGACCACCTTTCTGTGTTGCATTCATGGCCTTGACACGTTGTACCACGAAGTTGTGTGTCGCATGTAGAATACGGAAGTGCGTGATTGGCTGGCCACCAATACGTACAAGCCGTGCGATAGGAATAACCGCTAATAGAGGATTGCATGCTAGTTTTACTTAGCGGTTATAGAGTTAGCATTAGGCGGGAAGAACATGATTGGAAGTTGACTACCACCCTATCTATCGTAGACTCGCTCGCTACTGAGGAACGATAGGTGGACTATATGCTATAGACTCGCTCGATACTGAGGAATAGTATGTGGTGTTGTGACTCGCTACTGAGGTACTGTACTGTATTGGTATTTTCTTGACTTGACCCGGTAGTCATACGACCATGAATTGTTCTTAAACTACATTCACTTAGAACGGTTAGGCTACCCTTATCCGTTAGGTATGAGTACCTTTGGTTTGGGTACTTGTATCTGACCGTGGCATAGAACAATAACTTGTCGCAGATTAGTTCATCACATCTTGTCCTTGTTTGGTTGTAGGTGTGACTTACTACTTCGATGAGAAGGTATTGAACCTTGTTGGGGTCCGGATACCATATTGGATTCTTAGCATGGAAAGATACGTCACCGTGAATTAGTTTACCATCTCCTGTCCTTGTTTGGTTGGGGGATGGTATGCTCGTTCAGTAGGTGCATATTAGACCATGTTATAAATTCAATTGACTTATTTATTTGAGCAATATTTATTCAATTTATATGGCATGATATTATGTGTCTTGTTACGTCCCTCTGAGGACCTGGTTATCTCTCCAGGTGTGTGTTCTTGTCTTTCGCAGGTGCTTTAGCTATAGCTGTGACCATCTCTATTTCTTCGAGGATGATTGTGCTTGGATCGTCTTTGCTTCGCTAGCCAAAATTATTCTTTGTATATCTTGTATTTCTTTTCATAGTTGGTAGTGGATTTGTCTCCGCCCAACTATATGTATAAATGACAATTCATTATCATTATATAACATCTTCTATTCTTATATTTCGTAGATGAGATTAGATTACTCATAGTTTACTGCATTTTACAGCTTATGTATTCATACGAGGTTTCCATATATTGGAGTATACTTCGTATGTATACAGCTGGCATGTCCACGTTCCTAGTCCTACGTATTTTGGGACTGGAGCGTTTCATGTTTTTGTGGTGGCCCATACAGGTCGAGTTTGTCACATCGGTTACCTTACTGTACCGATATGAACCTGCAACATAGGATTAGAATTATAGAAATCTCATCCATACAGCTTGATCTCTTCCCTTGGCTTCAAATTTTGAACTCTCGTTCGACTTTATTGAATTGCATCTTGCTTGATTCTTTTCTACCGTTGATTCTTATTTCCGTGCTTAGTGTCAACTAGGAAGATGACTACACTAGTATATGCTCATAGGTCAAACATATGGCTAGAATGGTTATATTGGCAATTGGAATACATTTAAGACTTTAATTGAGTTAAAGGGTTTTTTTAGTGTGATTTAATGATTGTAATTGGTAAAGTAGGGTATTACCACGGAAAGTTTTAACCCTGAGATTTCTAAATAGTAAACACCAGAGGATTTATAGAATTTCAAACTTGGTTTAAGAAATTGATTGATTTTCAAGATTTGATATTTATTGGATTATAATTATACATCCTTGCCCAAGTATAAAATTTATTTGCTTTTCGAGTTGTGATATTTATGAGTTTTGGGGTGATAGATATACATCTTTGAACAAATATAAAATTTATTTGATTTTCGAGTTTTGATGTTTATTGTATTATAGTTATATACCTTTGAACAGTTATAAATTTGGTTTGAAAATTATCTTAGCTTTTAAAAATGGCCATAGGAATTATTTAAATTTGCGTTGTACAACTTGCGATTTCGTGTTTAGTAAATTTTAAATTTTTAAGTGGAAGTAATGACGGTGAACTTTGGTTTAAAATATTTGAAAGTTATGAAAACAATTTTTGAGAAATTTTTATTTTAAATGGTGTCCTCTGATTGAGGATTTACAAATTTGTTTAGATTTTTGGTAAAAAGATTTTGACTGATAAGTTTATTTGAAAATTTCGTTTAATGAGGGATTGCTAATATTAAAATTTTTGGAAGAATTTCGAAGGATGTGATGGAAAGTTATTTTGATAGATTAAAGGAAGTTACCATTTAAAAGTCGTGATTTTGTTAGAATAACTTAGCATGAATAGAAGTTAAAATTGATGAGAGCATTGAGCTAATTTTTTTGAGATTGCTTTTAATATGCTAAGAGTTTTATTATGAGTTATTGGAAAATTTTAAAGTGTTAAATTTTTGATTGATTGTGAAATTTTTATGGATTCGTAAATTATGAACTCATGAGTTAAATAGTTGAATTTAAACGTTAATTTTGGAAAAGGTTAGTAGTAACGTGATAAAATTTTGCTTTGAGATTTATGAGAGTGATTTAAATTTTTTTTTTTGATGAATTTGAACGGCTTGAAGTAAATACAAATTTTGGTGGTATATTTTTGAAAGTTTATTTTTTTAAAAAACTTTTGGAGGAAACTTGAGTTAAAATATTAATGATAGGCCACAAAGGTAGCCCTAATGAGTTACAAGTATTCCACACTAATTGCCATGTCACTCATGACTATGATAGTAGTATATACACAAGTGTTGTTAGTCATCAACCCAGCTATGTGACTATATTTCCACCTCGACTTACTCGACCTTCCTTCAATTCTAGATGTTTTAATTACGACCTTCTAACCCATTTGCAATTTGAATAATGAGTTAATGGTTCCTTAACTGTATTCATCTAGGAGACTATCTTCTCTCCAAAATTGTGTTCCGAAATTATTTTTACTGGATTCTTTAATTAATTTTATTTCACGCTTTAACTTGATCTTCTTTATTTTGTGCATTAATTATCACCTCGTGAACTCTCACTTTCTATTTTTGATCTTCTGGCGTCCCCTACCGTGACTTGTATATTTGGAGTACAACACTACACTTTTTCTTCCAACAAATTTTATATGTAAGCCCTAGACAAGTCCACCTTCATGTAGATGTATCATGTCCCACTAAAACACGTCTCCTTGTACACTATTTTCATGATAGGACCTTCTGGTCAAAATGGCCAAACTATAACCTCTACCATGACACCAAAATACTTTCCGACTTCAATTAATAGATCCAACCTTGACCCAATCCCTTAACCCGATAGGTGAATTTTGTTCTACTTAGTTCCTTAAATGCTTAAATTTGTGCTTTATCTTGATTGCTTAACCCATTGTCTCATCCCGTTACTAGTTTAACTCTTGTAAGTTGGGTAGAGTACCTCACGGCCCAACAAAGCCTTTCTCCTTGTGACCCATGTGGATAAGTTTGCTTAGCCTATAAGTTCAGAGGACCCTAACTTAGCTAGTCAACCAAGACAACTGTATAGGCCCGAACTTCGGGCGAGCCTTGATCTTAAAAGATCTGGGACTATTTAAAATTTCCTTCATCAGTACCTCCCTTGCTCATATTTTGACTATCTCGCGCTGCTAACATAGCTTCAGTTTTGCAAGCTTATTTCGTTATCAAGCTTGATCATGACATATTTTATTGGGTGCACCCACTAACATATTGTCTAATCAGAACCGGTGCATAATGGTCTGATCAACCGAGTGCACTTTGGTTCGCTTTTATCTATCGTTCTACGTGGATGGGGACATAGCTAAACTTGTCCTCTAGAGTCCCATCCGCGACTGTCTTGACAACTCCTTTTGAATTATTCGGTCGCCTTTGAACCACGTATTCGTATTCGATAACGCCTCCTTCGAACTCTATATTGCGTTCGCCTTCACCTATTTTAGAAGGACGAAAGCGTCGTACTAAAACTCCTTTAACTGTCCTATCACCATGACCATTACCACCCAATGTAACCATATCTTTGTCTTGAACTACTCGACTTTTCCCTCGACACTAAATTTACAATCTTGACTTTCTAATCACTTAAATTTAAGAGTTATTACAATCGTCTCTTAATCATACCCTCAACCTAGACTACGACCATATAAACTTCCTTAAACCCTCCTATCTACCGTTGTGCCTTCTCACCCCCTCCTAATTCTTAATTTCGAGAACGAAATTCTTTTAAGTTGGGTAGGATGTAAAACTCCTAAATTTCTACTATTTTTTTATGCATATTAAATTTGGTACTGATTTAAAATTTTTGTATTATACGTCGCATAATCGTATTGTACGTCGCGCACGAAATTTTATTTTTCGTAGTTGCTCGTCAAGTGCGAATATGTACGAGCGTACATATTTTAGAAAAATATTTTTTCTATTTTATTATACACTTTCAAAATATTATATAATTATTATTCTTGCTATAAAAAGCCTTTTTATTTTTAGCAGTTATTAATCATAAATAATATTTTATTGTATACTAGGAAAAGCATAATCATGTATGCATTATTCGTATATACATATATTTTGTAATTATTTATTAGTCTATTTTAAATAAAAATGTAATTTTTGATATTTATTAATAAATATTTTATTATTTAAAAAGATATTTAAAAATATTTATTATTTTCAAAATTATTATTATTGGTATTTTGAAAAATATATTTGGAAGTTATGGTGGCCATTTAAATCTTGATTTGATTTTTGGATTTATTTAAATAGTTAAATATTCAAAATTTATTTATCCCATTTGATTTTGAGCTAAAAATTTAAATATATTTAAATTGAGGATTTAATTGATTTGATTTTAAACTAAGAGAATTTGATTTGATTTAAATTAGATTTGGATTTAGATTTCGATTTGGATTTAGATTTTATTGCTTTTAAATTAAATTAAGAAATATCTAAATTGGGTTTAAAGGAATCCTAATTCTTATCTAATTGGGAATTCCCACATCCTATAAATAGGCAGGTACTCCTCCATATTATTTTCACCACAAATCATCTTTCAAACCATCCTTGTCAAAATTTCTCTCTTTTTTCGTCATAAATTCAGCCTCAATTTTCAAAGGTTGTAGCAACTTCGAATGACCATAACTCCCAACTCCGGACTCCGTTTGACCTCCAGTTTTTTTGTTGGAATCGTATTGAGGTATATTTTCTGAATATAAATTTTATTTTCATAAATTTGGAACTTAATTTTCTGGAAAATTTGTGGAGTGTCAGTGGTCCAAAATCTGACATATTTTAGTGTTTTTGAGATTCTGGGAGAACCAGGAATCAGAATCACGATCCGTTTAAAGTTTCGGAATAATGACAGAAAAACACACATCATATATTTTTCCCATAAATTTTCTAGAATATTTTATTTTTGGTTTTTATTTTAGAAGTTTGTCACATCATCTGAGTTATCTTGTGTAGCCCTGTGACTATTTTGAACCCAACGGGATTGTCGATTTCACCAGCAAGGACCTCAGGCAAGACACCTTGCCTTTTGCTGTTTAAATTATTTTAGCTCATATTTCATGCATGTTCATTATTTTCTTTATGTAAAATAAACTGTGATACATGGCATAACCTGTTAGAACTTACTGTTCATTTATATTCTGCTATGTATTATTTTTTTACACATTAAATCTAGATTTAAGGGACCACCTTTATGTGTTGTATTCATGGCCTTAACACGTTGTACCACAAAATTGTGTGTCGCATGTAGAATACGGAAGTGTGTGATTGGCTGGCCACCAATACGTACAAGCCGTGCGATAGGAATAACCGCTAATAGAGGATTGCATGCTAGTTTGACTTAGCGATTATAGAGTTAGCATTAGGCGGAAAGAACATGATTGGAAGTTGACTACCACCCTATCTATCGCAGACTCGCTCGCTACTGAGGAACGATAGGTAGACTATATGCTATAGACTCGCTCGATACTGAGGAATAGTATGTGGTGTTGTGACTCGCTACTGAGATACTGTACTGCATTGGTATTTTCCTGACTTGACCCGGTAGTCATGCGACCATGAATTGTTCTTAAACTACATTCACTTAGAACGATTAGGCTACCCTTATCCGTTAGGTATGAGTACCTTTGGTTTGGGTACTTGTATCTGACCGTGGCTTGTAACAATAACTTGTCGCGGATTAGTTCGTCACATCTTGTCCTTGTTTGGTTGTAGGTGTGACTTACTACTTCGATGAGAAGGTATTGAACCTTGTTGGGGTCCGGATACCATATTGGATTCTTAGAATGGAAAGATACGTCACCGTGAATTAGTTTACCATCTCCTGTCCTTGTTTGGTTGGGAGGATGGTACGCTCGTTCAGTAGGTGCATATTAGACTATGTTATAAATTCAATTGACTTATTTATTTGAGCAATATTTATTTAGTTTATATGGCATGATATTATGTGTCTTGTTACGTTCCTCTGAGGACCTGGTTATCTCTCCAGGTGTGTGTTTTTGTCTTTCGCATGTGCTCTAGCTCTAGCTGTGACCATCTCTATTTCTTCGAGGATGATTGCGCTTAGATCGTCTTTGCTTCGCTAGCCAAAATTATTTTTTGTATATCTTGTATTTCTTTTCATAGTTGGTAGTGGATTTGTCTCCGCCCAACTATATGTATCAATGACAATTCATTATCATTATATAACATCTTTTATTCTTATATTTCGTGGATGAGATTAGATTACTCTTGGTTTACTGTATTTTACAGCTTATGTATTCATACGAGGTTTTCATATATTAGAGTATACTTCGTATGTATACAGCTGGCATGTCTACATTCCTAGTCCTACGTATTTTGGGACTGGGGTGTTACATGAGGTGTCTCTTTTCGGAGGGATTTGTCAAAACGAGTCTCCTTCGGCCTAGGCTTGTTGGTCGTCGGAGGCTGAGAAGGTCCTGGAGCATCAGCAGTAGCTAGCTGATGATCTTTAGTTGAGTTTTCAGCCACAGGTTGGGCCTGTGCCCCAGATCGGATAACGACAACCGTGACTTCTTCGACAACTACCGAGATTGTGCGGCAGGATCTGACTTTTCTACCCTTCTTTATGCGAGTGGGAGGTGGTGTGGACTGAGTCACTTCAAGTACCAGGTCCGGCTGGACCCACATGATCTCCTCCCGTGATGTGGTGAGGGGCACCAGATCCGCAACCTGATCCCGAGGAGGTGGAAGATTAGCAATCTCTATTGTTGCCAGAGGGATGGGTACCACCCCGTCTTGAGTCTCTGTTGGAGGAAAGCTACCGAATTGTACGAACACCATGTTGGTCGCAACGGTTATCTCCTCAAAATTGATGGCCAGAGCGTTCGAATCGTTGAGATGCTGGATGTATCACTTCAATTGGTAGCAGTCGTGCGTAGCATGGTGGACGTAGCGGTGATAATGACAGTAATTTGGGCTCTCCATTTCTGCCGGCCGAGGTTCCCGTCTTGGTGGAGGGAGCTGAATTTTGTCTCCTTGTATGAGCATGTCCAAGATGGGCTTGACCTGGCCGTCCTCGAAGGAGTAGGTTATTTGCGGCCATTGTATGTCTGCCGGTTTTGTCTGAGGTTTCTGGGCTGTGTCAGCCACCATAGCCTGCTTACCCCTGTTATCCCGATTGTTGGAGGGGCTACCCACATTGTCGTTGTTGGTATTAGGACGCTTGCCCTTGTTCTCTCCGTCCGAGATGTGCAACCCCAGTTGGCAAGCCTTATTCAACCGTTCTTTGGCACTAGTGGCACTAATGATGAATGTCTTCCAGTCCTTAAATTGACTTTTGCCCATCCAGAAACTGATTGTTGGGAGCAATCTCTTTTGGCAAATTTCAATTAAGGAGGAATCTGGATTACCAGACGGCAACTTCATTGCGATTTGGCAAAACCGCTCGATATAGTTCCTTGTCAGCTCTTTCTTTCCTTGGACAACGTCCATGAGGGTAGACATTGTGATGTCCTGTCCTACCTCGTAGAATCTCTCCAAGAACATGTGCTTGAAGCTGGCGAAGGAGTGGATGCAGTTGTCTGGCAGGTTGCGATACCAGTCGAAGGCGACTCCTTCCAATGCCCCAATGAATAATCGTGTGAGGATGGCATTGTCGTGGGGCAGATGGTCGGTGGTGACCTCGAAGTAAGTGATGTACCGACTTGCTGAGGTCTTGCCATCATAGGGATTAATGTTGAACGACTTATATCTTGGCGGGAAGGGGATATCCCTCCATACAGCAGGGTACGGTTGCCGTATTCTGAGGTCTTGAGAGTTTTCTCGAGCGTAAAACATGGCTCGGAGCTCCTGGACCTCTCTTCTTACTTCTCGGGCTTCATCCACAACAGTGGGGACCGTCATTTCAGGAGGATTATTGCCCGGATTCGGTGCCGCTGAGTTCGAGACCGCATTGGCCGCGAGACCCGTGCTTGTTTGGCCAGGCGTCCCTCCTTACAGAGTTGGAAGGGCTGCTTTGATCTCGTCTACAGACTTGACCAAGGCATGCAGTATGGCTTCCAGAGTGTCGATGTATTGGCGATCTCTGGAACCACCTTGGTTGCTGTCTATCATGAACACCGTCCTTACATGAGGAGAGACGGATGGGATGGTGGAGGACGTGTCCTCCGAGTCATACCCATGTACCGAGAAGTCATCGGGATATGTGGGAATGTTCTCCTCTGGTTCGGACTCAGAAGGAATAGTACCCCCAACTTCAGAGCTTGCTTCATCTTGAGAGTCGTGGACATCCTCGGAGACGTCGGCATTTATTGTACCTAACGGGAGAGTTGTCTCTTCGGGCCCGTTTTCTTGGAACATCGGATTGTTGTGGATGTTCTGAGGAGTGCTACCTCCTGTTTCAGTGACCCCCAGCGATGCGGATGACGAATCTTCGGCTGTAACAGATTTTGTCTTCGAACGGGTGCCTTGGAATACTCCGGTGGTGGACAGCCGTTTAGACGACAGTTTCTTAGTCGTAGTGGGTGAAATCTTCGGGCTGGAAACGTGTATCTTCTTCCCTCTCCCATCAATAGGGATTTTCTGAGTGGAGTTGCAAGAGACGAAGGGAGGCGCTTCGTCTTCGGAGCTTGGTCGTTGCAGTATTTGGAAAACAGATTACCGGTCTTTTTTTGCTGTCGTGTTGTTGCAACAGCAGTTGACAATGATTTGAGTGCAGTGATGTCCGTGGGAGGACTCTTTGCATGCCGGGGCTCTTCTCTTTTCTTGCGTTTGTGGAGGACAACCTCACGCAAGTCAGACGGGTCTGGAACGACCATGTTTGCTCTATGGGTTTTGGGAGACTTTTGGGAACCACTTCGTCCCTTTGCCGCCGGGGGCTGGACTCGAGTGGTTCTGTACAACTTCCCATTAGAGGCCCGCATAACAGTATGTGGAGCTCTCGGATGGTGAAAGGTTGGGACAGTCGACTGAGCTCGCCGAGCTCGCGCTGTCCTTGACTTCTTCACTTGAGCGCCCGAAGGCGTATAGTAGGAAGAGTCAGAGTGATGCTGCAGAGAGTCAGATATATTCTCTTGAGCACATGAGAGATCGGGACCATAGGAGAGGCGATCGAAAACTGAGCCTGAGCTGCGAGGAGCAGGCAGTATGCGGCTGGAGTCAGCAGTCTTCATGCGGCTGGCAATCGTAGCCGCATAGGCTTTCTTCATGCGGCTGGAAGTCTCGGCCGTATGAGTTTTCTCCATACGGCTGGAGGATCTGGCCGCATAGACATTCTTCATGCGGCTGGCAGTTTCAGCCGCATGAGCATCATGCATGCGGCTGGCAGTCTTGGCCGCATGAGTGTTCGGCTTCTTCTTGGAGCCCATAGAATCACTCTTTGTCCCTGCAAGTCCGGCATCATAGTACTTTCCTCTGTCGGACTTGGGGACAGCAGAGTCCTCTATGGCTCGAAGAGGGGCCATATGAGAATCGTCTTCGCCGTCTTGGGTAGCGGAGAGTACTCCGTCCAGGGCTTGGGGAGGAGCAAATTGTTTTGGCCACCACTCCCTGCGAGCCTTTTCTGTACGGGTTTGCTTCTGGGCCGGGCCAGTGCTCCCGTCGGAGAGCATTTCTTCAAACGCCTGTTAGTCGAAGCGGATGACCATCTTCTGTTGCGTGGAGCCAAGTTTGGCTGCATCCGATTGCGTCACCAACTCCTCAGCCATGGAGAAGTTTGTCCCCAGCAGAGTCGCCATCGTGTTTGCCATAAAATATAAAAGAACAGAACAATTATCGGAGGACTGGACTTTTACTTCATAATACAAACTCGCTTGTACAAAGAAAGCCGAGGGACGAAAACCTAGGTACAGTAATCTAAGTATAATTGTTTATTTTAGATTCTAGGGGGTGACGATAGAGGCTTGGGAAAGCGACGGCAGCTCTGCCTTACTCCTTGGACGATCGGATGCAGCCTTGACTCCGGAAAAGAACTGCTTGGCGTTGAGGAAATGCTCTCTTTTCTTTCTCTATATATTCTCTCTCTGGCGCTTTGTGTCTCTCTTTCTTTTATCAGAGAATCTCCTCTCTTTTCTCTCCTTTTGTCCGTGTCTCTATTTTCTGAAAGGGAATGGCACCTTGCTATTTATAGGAATGGGGTCGTCCTTAGGGTTTGCAATGATTGTCCCTTCTTAAAGTGGCGACAGCCTGTTGATTGATCAATCTGGGCCATTAGTCTTGAGTGTGATGAATCTGGGCCATTAATGTAGATTACACCAAATCTTATCAGTAATTAATGCTGATTGCAATATATCTCCATCATGATGATTTGCTGATGTCTGCAAATCTGAATGAACAAATTTAATTCATTCTTCCGCCACGTGTCCCAGATTATTAGGATTTGACCCAATCTTTGATTGCAGTAAATCTGGATTATTGAGATCGATTGGCTTTATGACACGTGTCCTGCCACGTGGCTCAACCGCGAGCCACTGAGGAAATTTGAGCCGCGTGAGGATTGAGCCGCATAAGGCTGGCCATGTGTCAAGGCTGATTGGGGAGTGGCCCCTGGACATTTGAACCGCATAATGATGATCTGGGCCGCATGAGCATAGGCGGCCGCATAATGGGTAGCCTCTTTGTGAGCCGCATGGAGATAGTCCTCGTGAGCCGCATAGGGGAGCCTCTGCTTGAGCCGCATAAGACAGCTTCGGGCTGAGCCGTATGGGACAGCTTCGGGCTGAGCCGCATGGAGAGTCTCCGCTCGAACCGCATACGACTGTCCACGTGTCAAGGCCGTGTGACATTTTCTGGATCTCGGGGGATTGTGTAAGAGATTTCCTTCGTTTCCCTATGAGTCTGCCATTATGACAGAGTCATAATTGTATCTTTGTGTCAGAACTATCACCTTGTTAGAGCTGTCAGCCGTCGAGGCATTTAATACAGTATAGGCCAAAGGGAAGAGCTGTTGCAGGCTACGTGGCTCCTCTCTGAGCTGCATGGAACTTATCGAGCCGCATAGACACTTGAGCCGCATGGATCCCTGAGCTGCATAAGCTTTCTGAGCCGTATGGGGCTCCCTGGCCGCATGGATCTTTCTTTATTCTTTTTCATGCTTCTACAATGGTGTGCAGGGAATTTGTTCGGATTGCGCCTAGGCGCAACTTGCCGTGTGTGCAGAGAATTTGTTCGGATTGCGCCTAGGCGCAACTTGCAGGTTGTGCAGGGAATTTGTTTAGATTGTGCCTAGGCAGAACTTGCAGGTTGTCCAGGACAACTGTCAATCAAATCGTCTCGAGCGACACGCTTTAAGGGATTCGAAGATATTTTCTTCATTTATCGTACTGTCAGCTTTCAGTGCTGTCAGGCAATGATGGCAATTATTGTCAGACGCCACGTAGGCATAAGCGCAATATGATTTAGGCGCAGTCTGTTGTCAGGTGAAACCTAATTTGTGGCACAGTTTGATCCTTTAAGCTTCAAAACAGTGGCGCAACTCGATTTTTGGGGCACAACATGATTGCTGGGTAGTAAAAACATGGCACAACTTGATTTTTAGGCTCTACACTGTTATGTCATGAAAATGCTACATACTTTCTTATATACATCTGCTATAGAACTACCATGTCATAAACTGCTACATGCTTAATATGTTTTGCCTGTTATAAAACTGAGATAAGCATACTTTGAATCATTGAATAACTGTTGCAATAATACGACAAAACAATAATGAAAATGATTATCTTGCTCACGAACTAAAGATCATTCTTGAATAACTAGTCTAACCTAGCACGGTCATGGACAAATTATGCACAAGTAACGGCTTCCTCGAACGATACCCCGAGACACGTGATCGATTTGGCCTAGGAGGAAGCAAAAGATAGCTGTGCTAGATAGAAGCAAAAACATGGTTATTCGGCGAACTTTAAGCGGAGCTTATTACTCAGACTGAAAGGGACGCCGTCAAAACCCAGCTATAGTCCAAGATGGATTGTGATGTCAGTGACCTCCACATATACAATCGCAACACTATGCTAGCAAATAATATTAATTGACAGGGAAGAACATGGTAAGCCTTACATTGTACGACACACTATGCCATAGGAAAGTTCCAGCATAACTTATATATTTATGCCTATCAAATTCTTGTATGAAAAATACTAGGATGGCTAGAAAGATCATTAAAAATATATAGCACACTTCACATAATTTCTTGAACCAAATGAGAGCGTGGAACTTAACTTGCCATGCACAGTGCAAGTGTAATGTACTGATCCTCGCTCTCTATAGGTACCCCGAACCAAGAAGGACGTGCCAACTAAACTCAAGGCAACTTAAGTGCTTTTGAAGCCTCATCTGTATATTGAAGGCTTATTTTGATCCTTTTGAAGACTCCACATTCAGTCCAGAAGAAAGATGTCTCGACTCCCCACGATAGCAGATCTTTTGAATATTTTACATATAAATGGGAATGTAATATATGGAATGACTATCTCATCAGCGTTTATTTTGTAATCGAGTCATGTTGTAAGCTCGTACGACAAGGATTATAATAGAGTCTTGTAAATGATGTCTACTATCAATAAAAAGAAAGTTCCCTTTGTCTCAAATGTGTTGTTCTATTTCTCTACGTACTCTATTAGATTGTGTGTTTCGGATAACGTTATGACCATGCTTTGTGCGATCGCAATTTAGGTTCGTACGACATCACGCCTGTGGTACGACTATCGATTATACAGAATCAAGACGTGACAGTCGATGCCGGAGGTGCTAAGGTTGAAGCAAGCGCCGGTACAATTGTAGCAGGAATCAGACCTGCTATGTCTAGAATAAAGATTACCTGGGTCATCTGACCCTGTAGGGCCACCAATATTCGTGTAATCTGCTCCAAACTGTAGGTTCCGGTAGTAACGCTGGTCTGTGTACATACATGTGGAGGTAGAGGTGGAGATAAAAGAGGAGCTCTGGCGTAAACGGACAGCTGGGATGCCAACGATCCGGTACTGTACACGTTGCCACCTTTTCCTCTACCGACAGCTTGTATCCACAAGTCGTTCCTCGTAGCCGGCGTTGGTTACAGACTTGTCCCAGATCCCCCCTCGACAGCCCCCCAGCTACACTCCCTCCCTTCCTCACGGACTCGGCTCTCTAAAGTCACATATGTCTCCTATATTTATATAGGTAAATAGATTTAGAGTTAATATTCATATTTTAGTTACTATATGGTTAGGGTCTCATACGTCTCATATATTTGTCTTTGATTTATATTACTAATTAGGGTTATGGTTAGGACATTTAGAGTTAGGACTAACTTTTAGGTAAAATAAATATTGTTAAGTACAAAAAAGAATGTAATTAGATAGGACTTAGAAAACTTACATGGGCTTTGGTCGCCTGATCATCTACGATCTTTTCATCCTTCTTTCGCTTATGAGTACGCTCGAAAACTTTGGAAAAATCGACGGTATTTGGGTCTCCGCCTGTCTTGGCGACCTCCTTGCTCTGTAATAAATAAACATCAATTAATAACTAAACATTAAAATTAAATAATTGAAGAAATAACAAATAAGAATATTCACAAACCGTCGATAATGCTCTAAAATTAGGATGGATCCATCCATGTGGTGACCACCCTTAGCACCGACAGCCTTTGTCTTCTCGTACTTGGCCTTATAGGTCCGAGTGTCCATCTTTTTCTTCATCTCCTCCCAAAATTCCTTCTTTAACCACTCCTTACGATGATCTCCAGGGAGTGTAGCCAACGCCTTCTGGTAATTGACCATATCCTTTAACCTTTTGCGAGGGATGAACTTGTAGCACTTCTGGATTGTCTGATCTTTGTGCGCCAGCCACAAGTACAACTTATAGAAATAAGAAGAAATAAAAACAAATGAGCAAATCCATGATGAAATGTTGTAAACAAAGACTATATTATTTAGGAACACCCCAAGCATATATAGCCAAATAAATCGTCTATCAAGTGGGATGTCCCCGAAGTTCAAATAGGGACCATGGAATTGACGGCGCATCAAGTCGCCATAATCTCTACCATCCTGGAGCGAAAAGAACCTGGAATTAACAAAACAATGTGTCGGCCCATTGGCTAAATGGTCACACCTGATTTTGATAATCAACGATAACTTAAGTCGATATGCCAAAATATGCGAACTGCTACTAATATTACAGGTTGCTGAAATCAATATTAAAAGAACATACTATACCGACATCCTGCATCTACAATGATCATTGCATCATCATTCAAAAAAGATTATATCGGAATCCAGATCGAGTCATTTTATATTTTCATCTGTATTTTTACTTTTATTGATTCTAGAAAATATAAATGTAAGATCGTTCGGGATAGTACTGGCTTAGGTTTTCACAGCCCACAAATCCAAAAAGCTACCTAAATCCTACATAATTCCACATATCCATATAGCCAAAAATCCTATGCAATTTGGATCACCAAAAATCCCATTCTGCCTAGAAAGAATTTGACCAGAACTCTGACCGAGTTCGGTCAAGGGATTTTCCAAAATTTCGTTCCCTCCAAATCTGCATGCAACGTTCTTTTGCAAGATCTTAGCATCTGAACTCAGCCCGAGTTCGATAAAAAAAAACTATAAATAGATAAAGATTTTTACTTTTCTAATCACTCAGTCACTCTTCTCTTTATCTCTTTCTAAGTGTTTTTCATCGGCCTAAAGCTTTCATATCTCGCCTATACCACTCTTAGCCAAGCCAGTAACATTCTGTTAGATTTAGTCTTTGGTTTATAGAGTTGTAAAGAGGTCACAATTCAGAAAACTTTTCAGTTTTTGTACTCAAGTTTGTTGGAATCAGTTGTACGCTCGCCTCCAAGTATGGTATTGTAAAGTCGGTCGTGTACTTGTCGCCAAGCACGGTATTGTAAAGAGACGACAAGCTCTCATTTAGCTCGTAAATAATGGATTAACAACGGACAAGAGTGTAAACCCCCTAAATTTTTACTACAATTTTTATTTTCTTATAAATATGGTATCGATTTTTTTTGTCTTCGTATTTGTACGTCGCGATCGACTTTGCGAGATGTATATATTTTTGTACCCAAATGTTTTATGTATTTTATATATTGATTTAATGCGTCGCATTGGAATGTTCAAAACTTATTTTACATCATAAAAGGTTATAGATAATATTTAGAAAATTATTATTGTATATATTATTTTGTGTATGCAACATAAAATTTATTTCGAGTTATAATTATTACAAGACAATTTTTCAAATAAGTAAATATTTATCGTGATTTTTGAAATTTGTTTATTACTATATTTTATTAAAAGTGAAAATGATATTCGAGATTTTGTAAATTTTAATATTTGATTAAATAGGATAGTTTAAATTGGAAAATATTCATTTGAATTTGAAGGTTTTATCTATGTTTGATTCGAATTTGAACGATCAAAGTTTAAATCAAATTAAATTTAATATGACATTATCTATAGGGGAATTTAAATCCCCTAATTTCCTATCCAACTGGAAATTCTCATCTCCTATATATAAGAGAGGTACTCCTCTAAATTTTTCCATCCATAATAATAGCGTGCATCGTGTCTGTGACCACCACAAATCTTATTCCAGTCTCGTACAGTCATCCACGACGTATCCGATACCCTCAGACACGACGACAAAAATCACAAGAAATCCAATCCCCGCCACCATCAAAATCCCTCTCAGCCCACCACCATTCCGGCCAACTCAGGCCAAATCCCTAACAGCAACTGCAACAACCACCTCGTCACCACCACGTCCACCAGCAGCAACACCCCCTCGGGCATCCCATAACACCACCATCGGGCTAATCCGGCACCACAGCCATCATCGTCACTACCACCACCATTGAAAAGAGAAATAGGGAGGAGAGCCCTTACCTTCTCCGCGCTAGGCCGAGCAGGTCTGCCCGACGAAGACCCCTCCCTCTACGCTCGGCGCAGCCGTCGTGCGTCAAAGCCGAACCTCTTTTAGCTATTCCGTCGTGCCCGACAAACGCCCTTCACCGCCTCCACCTTCCCGAGTTTCCAAGTTGTAGCGAGCCCCTCCGCCGGGGAATCCGTCGCCGATCTCCCTCGATCGCCATCGTTCCCGAGCCGTGTAGATGTCTCCGGTGGCCATACGTCACGACACGGCGACCCGCAACGGGGATCGACCACAGCCTCCGCCCTTCTCATGGACGGTCGTGAGCGCACCTCACTGGCCCTCCACGCCGACAGGCCGGACCCACCGACCGCTCTATCTCTGACGTAGACCCGCGCCTCCACGACGCAAGGGCTGCACCACTGATGGACTTCTGCGACCTTCTTCTACCCGCTCCCGCCGCCCGGAGCATCGCGTCGCCACCAAACCCCAACGCCGCCTACGACGGCCAAATCCACATCCTCCGCCCGCCTCTTCGTCGAGATCTCCGTGCCTCCGCTAGAGATCTCTTCCTCTCTGTGCCCTTTCCTCCACTGCGACTGCCGTGCCGTGCCATCATCTCACCTCCGCTATCGACCCCGTACGCCGAACACCCCCCGCCGCTGTCTTCTTCCAGAGACCGGCCGCCGCCTCCGAGCCAGGCGTGCGCATCCGCATCCGTCATTACCGGCGCAGCCTCCGGTGTCTCCGACGAGCCGCCCCGCCCTCTCCTTCCCGAGCGCCGCCGCCGGTGAGTCCCCACCGTCTCCAGCCTTTTCTCCCTCTTCTTTATTTAAAGAGAGTAGATTTGGTAAAGATTTATATTATATATTACAATTATTATTATCATTATTATCATTATTATTATTACTGTTTATAATATTATTACCATTTTTATTATTATTATTATCATTATTATTATTACTATTTTTAATATTATTACCATTATTATTATTATTATTATTATTATTATTATTATTATTATTATTATTATTATTATTATTACTATCAAATGCTGTTATCAGTACACTATTTTGCTATAGCTTTTATGGCATTGTTAATTTTTATAAATTATTATTTTGAAAATTATATATTATTAATTTACATGTATACAAAGTTAATTATATAATTTCAAATTTTGGGGTTTCTAGCCCTAAAATAACTAAATTAGTTTTATCTATCCAATATAAATTTTTGACTAGTAAAGCATAACTTCCAAATTACTATACAATAAACATTTTTTTCAACTATTTCTCTAAAAATTATTTTACTAATAAAATATGTTTCAAGTAATTACGTAAATTTATTATGAAAGTAGTTTTCTAAAAACTAGTACATGTATTTATTTCCACAAATTCTTTTCAAATTATCTTAGCCAATCATGACTAATCATCCTTCCCTATTCCCCGTGAATTTCGGACCCTTATACATCAATCATGGCCAATGGACTAGTCGGACTTGACGGAACATCGCATCACGCTAGGCGACACACCAGGCAAGACACCTTGACTTTACTGTTTAATTTCTTGCTCAATATCATGCATACTTTTTCTTTATGTTGTTCTTTCAAAACTGTATATAGATGCAAATTATTATACTTTATGCAATTGGCTTAGAGTTAAGGGACCACCGTATGTTTAGTGCATCTCATAAACTGTCACAATGTGCCACGAATTGTGTGTGAGTTGTGAGTCGCATATAGATGCGGACTTGGGTGTTGACTGATCATTGGTACGTACAGGCCGTGCGTTAGGATATAACTGTTAATAGATTTGTGTAGACGACTTGGCAGTTTTTAAGAATTAAACAGTGTCGTGGAGATGACGCATGTATAGTATCATTGGGGGGAGGGGACAGTTATTAGCGTAGGGGCTATATTTATTTTTACATATTTTGGGCCGATGGTGACTCTCATGAGCACTACCTTCTGCCCAGGGTCGATAGTGTCTCGTATGAGCGCTACTTGACGACCATTCTTTATTACTTGCTTGCGTGAATCTTTTACAACCCCTGCGTAGAACATTGTCCTCACAGTGCATATCACATAGAATGGTTATGAACCTTTACTCATGCATACTTTTATGTTGAGCTTTATTATTCAGTTTATTGGCATGATATTATGTGTCTTGTTACGTCCCTCTGAGGACCTGGTGATCTCTCCATGTGTGTGTTTCGTGGTTTCTTGCAGGTGCTCTAGCTAAGGCCATGTCCTTTCATTCCTTCGTAGATGATCGATCTTGGTTCGTCTCGATATTTTCGTGGGTCATTTCCTTGTATACTTTCTCTCATTTTGAAAGTTGGTAGTGGATTTTGTCTCCGCCCAACGATTGTACTATAAATATTCGAGTTGATTTTATACTATTATTTTTTTTCATTGTGGATAAAATTTAGTTTGTCTTGGATTACTACATTATACATTTTATGTATACATACGAGTCTTCATATATTGGAGTAGACTTCATATGTTTACAGCTGGCATGATACGCATCTAGTCTCAAGTATTTAGGATTGGAGCGTTACATGTTTTTGTGGTGGCCCATGCATGTCAAGTTTGCCGTTTTGGTTACATAACTATACCGAACGGGCCTGCAGTATAGGATTAGAGTCTAGAATCTCATCCACTTACTTGACGTCCTTTCTTGACTTCAAATTTCGAACTCTCGTTCGACCTCCTTGATTTGCATCTTGCTTGACTCCTTCTACCGTATATTCTTAGTTTCGTGCTTAGCGACAACTAGAAAGATGACTACACTAGTAGATGCTTATGGGAAACACATGGCTAGAAGGATTATATTGACAATTAATATCCATTGAGGTTATATTTGAGTATAAAGGCATTTATTTTTCCTAGAGATATGATCTTAAGCATTAGTTAATTCCAAGTTGGGTAGTAGCATATTACCGCCTTCAAAGGATAGTTAGAATTTTATTATTACAAGGTGGTATACACAAGAGGATAGCTAGATCGAGAAAACAATTTTTTGATTTACGAAATTTTTATGGTGAAATAGTTATAATTTATTAGGGATATGAAATCGATTGAGAAATAACTTAAGTTTTTATATTATGACGCATGATTTACGGTTAACTTTAAAAGTTCGGATTGTAATATTATAAAGCTTATCTCGAGATTATTTAAGGGATTTTAATTATGATTTTTTAGACAACTAGAGAAGCCGAAAGTTTAGTTTGGGGTTTTAAATTGAGTCGTACGAATTATAAGTTTATTTAATTTTGAATTAAAGAAATGATGGTAAAATTTTTGTTTAAATATTTGGAAGATATGAAAGCGACTTTGAAGAAAAAATTCAAAATTTTAAATTGTGTCATATGATCCATGATTTATAAGGTTAATTAGATTACATGTTTAAAGCCTTAATTATGGATATTTAAATTTTGGTAAAAAAAAGATTTAATTTGAGTTACATGATTTGCGATTGATAAAACAGGCTAAGAGTTTATCTTGAGGTACATGTGAGAATTGGAAATTTTAAAAGTGATGGCTTATTATGAAAGATTAGTTGTGCCGCATTAGATATGATGAAGGTTATTTAGAATTTATTTAAAGGAAATTAAACTTTAAGTTATGATTAAATACTTGATGGAGTATCTTGAGATTTTATTTCGAAACTGTTGAGGAACTTGAAATTGAAATTAGATCATATATTGATAGAGGACCAAGAAGCAAGCAAGTCACCCAAGTGGGATACAAGTATTCCTCATTAATTGCCATGATAGTTGTATGTACTCGAGTGTAGTGTCATCTGCCAAACTATGTAAAGATATCTCAATCTTGACTCACTCGATATTCCCTCAAACCTAGATTTTATCGTGACTTTCTAACCATTTGAAACTCGAGAAATGATTAAATTGTTCCTTGATCATACCCTATCTAAGTGGCTAACATATCTCTAGAAACTGTATTCCTAACTTATTTTGCCTTGATCTACTAGAAACTGAATTGTCTTTATTTCATGCTTTAACTTGGTCATTTATTTTGTGCTTTAATCATTGTCTCATGAACTCCCACTTTCTATTTTAAATTTTTTTGTGTCCTTTACCGTGACTTGAATATTTGGAGCACAACACAAGAATTTTCCCTCCAACAAATTCCATATGTAAAAACTAGACGAGCCCACCTTTATGTAGGTATATCGCTGCCACTAAAACACGTCTTCTTGTACTATACTTTCATGATATGACTTTGGGCCAAAAAGACTAAACTGTAACCCTTACCATGATACCGATATATTTATCGACCAGGGATCTCGACTCAAATCCTTCAACCCGATAAATGATTATGGTCCACCTAATTCCTTAAATGCTCAGCTTGTGCTTTATGTTGATTGCTACTCGTGTCTTTTATTTTCGTGCCTCATCTTGATTTACTTAGACCCATACCATCTTTACTCCCCATGCAACATTAGCAACTTTTACTTTCCTCCTTTCCGATTAAATTGCTTCACTCATATTTCACCTTAATCCCACCGTGGTTCATGCAACTTTGTTCATTTTATGATTTTCTCGTTTTAAGATGAAAATGGATCATGACTTCCTTGGATAAAAAGAGATTGGATTAGAAAACTCCATAAAGGAGATTAGTGGTATAAATAAATAAAAGAATAATGAGATTTGAGGCATAAGTTGAAATAAGTGATAAGTGCTATTAGATAAGACTGAGAAATGTGTATGTTTTTACAAAGTGATATGATCAAAAGTAAGTATACTGGCGATTGACAAATTATTTCAAAATTTAACATATGATTGAAGATGGAATTTTTTTTACATTAATATATGAGTATGTAATTCTTAATAGAAGTAATGGTTTTTTTCGATAAAATTGATTAAAGGTTAATTAAAAGTTCAAGAAGGTTATAAAAGACAAAGTTTGATTTAAGGAAGATACTTATATCTATATATGTGTGTTGGAGAAGTAAATTTCGAGGATCAGTAAATTAAAACTTTTGGGACTTAATGAATTTCTATCTTTGAGATATTAGATTTGATATATGAATATAGATAGGATTCCAAATTACGGGAGAATTTTTGGAGGTTAATTATCAAATTGAAGGAAAAAAGGGTTATAATCAAGGTTACGAGAGATAAGATTTGAGAATATGTTTTGAGGAACCAAAATTTTTGGTGAGTTAAGATTGGAGGAGAAATTCCAATTTGAGAAAAAAAAGAATTAATGGAAAATTTAAATTTTTGTGGATGATGAAATTTGAAGAGACTGTATAAAGTTACTATTGATAAGACGATTCGAGAAATGACGAAAAAATTTTGAATCAAGAGTATCGAGCTAGTAAATTTTTGAGATTGTAAGATTGTTGCATTTTGTGAGCTTGCACGTCTTGGATAAATGATAGTCATTGATTAGGATGCCATGAGGTATCTCCTAAACTATACCAATTTTTTTATTATTATTGTTCAAATTGCTAGCTGGAATCCATTTCGAATCATCGCTTAAACTTCTTATCAGTAAACTCTCGTGCCAATGATTTTACCATCTTGACTAATAGTGCCGTTATAATCTAGTTTGCAAGCTCATTGATTTATCGAGCTTGTTCATGACTTATGTTATTGAGCACGCTCACTAACATATTATCTAATCAGAACCTGTGCATGATGGTCTGATCAACCAAGTGCACTTTGGTTCGCTTTTACCTATTGTTCTACGTGGATGGAATATAACTAAAACTTGGCCTCTAGAATCCCATCCCCGACTGCCTTGAAAATTCTTTTGAAATTATTCGATCGTCTTTGAACTACGTATTCGTAATATCGTCTTTGGACTCCTTATTGCTTTCGCCTTCACCTATTTTCGAAGGACGAAGGCACTTACACTAGAATTCCCTCTAGCCGACCTATCACTTATGACCATTGTCACCCAATGTGACTATATCTTCGTCTTAAACTCCTCGTCCTTTCCTCAACCCTACATTTATTATCACCACTCAAGTTAGGAGTGAATCATTCTCATAATAGTGCCCTCAACCCTACCTATTTCTAAATTTCGAGGACGAAATTGTTTTAAGTTGGGTAGGATGTAAACCCCCTAAATTTTTACTACAATTTTTATTTTCTTATAAATATGGTATCGATTTTTTTTGTCTTCGTATTTGTACGCCGCGATCGAAATTGTGAGATGTATATAATTTTATACCCAAATGTTTTATGTATTTTATATATTAATTTAATGCGTCGCATTGGAATGTTCAAAACTTATTTTACATCATAAAAGGTTATAGATAATATTTAGAAAATTATTGTTGTATATATTATTTTGTGCATGCGACATAAAATTTATTTCGAGTTATAATTATTACAAGACAATTTTTCATATAAGTAAATATTTATCGTGATTTTTGAAATTTATTTATTACTATATTTTATTAAATGTGAAAATGATATTTGAGATTTTGTAAAGTTTAATATTTGATTAAATAGGATAATTTAAGTTGGAAAAGATTTCATTTGAATTTGAAGGTTTTATCTATGTTTGATTCGGATTTGAACGATCAAAGTTTAAATCGAATTAAATTTAATATGACATTATCTATAGGGGAATTTAAATCCCCTAATTTTCTTTCCAACTGGGAATTCCCACCTCCTATATATAGGAGAGGTACTCCTCCAAATTTTCCATCTATAATAATATCGCACATCGTGTCTGTGACCACCACAAATCTTATTCCAGTCTCGTACAGTCATCCACGTCGTGTCCGACACCCCCGGACACGAGGACAAAAATCATAAGAAATCCAAACCCCGCCACCATAAAAATCTCTCTCAGCCCACCACCATCCCGGCCAACTTCGGCCAAATCCCTAATAGCAACTGCAACAACTACCTCGTCACCACCACGTCCACTAGCAGCAACACCCCCTCCGGCATCCCACAACACTACTACCGGGCTAATCCGGCACCGCAGCCATCATCGTCGCTACCACCACCATCAAAAAGGGAAATAGGGGGGAGAGACCTTACCTTCTCCGCGCTAGGCCGATCAGGTCTGCCCGACGAAGACCCCTCCCCGTGCGCTCGGTGCAGCCACCGTGCTGCAAAGTCGGACCTCCTTTAGCTGTTTCGTCGTGCCCGGAGAACGCCCTTCACCGCCTCCACCTTCCCGAGTTTCCAAGTTGCAGCGAGCCCCTCCGCAGGGGAATCTGCCACCGATATCCCTCGATCGCCACCGTTCCCGAGCCGCGTCACTGTCTCCGGTGGCCATACGTCACGACACGGCGACCCACAGCGGGGATCGACCACAGCCTCCGCCCTTCTCACGGACGGTCGTGAGCGCACCGCACCGGCCCTCCACGCCCACAGGCCGGACTTGCCGACCGCTTGATCTCCGGCGTAGACCCGCGCCTCCACGACGCGGGGGCTGCAACTCTGATGGACTTCCGCGACCTTCTTCCATCAGCTCCCGCTGCCCGGAGCACCGCGCCGCCACCAAACCCCAGCGCCGCCCACGACGGCCAAATCCACAGCCTCCGCCCGCCTCTTCGTCGAGATCTCCGTACCTCCGCCAGAGATCTCTTCCTCTTCGTGCCCTTTCTTCCACTGCGACCGCCGCGCCGCGCCACCGTCTCTCCTCCGCTATCGACCCCGTGCACCGAACACCCTCCGCCGCCGTCTTCTTCCATTGGCCGGCCGCCGCCTCCGAGCCAGGCGTTCCCATCCTTATCCGTCATCACCGGCGCAGCCTCCGGCGTCTCCGATGAGCCGCCCCCGCCCATTCCTTCCCGAGCGCCGCCGCTGATGAGTCCCCACCGTCCCCAGCCTCTTCTCCCTCTTCTTCCCATCTGTCACTCTGTGTGTGTTTATTTAATAGGAGTAGATTTGGTAAAGGTTTATATTATATATTACAATTATTATTATTATTGTTATTATTATTATTATTATTATTATTATTATTATTATTAATATTATAACCATTATTATTATTATTATCATTATTATTACTGTTTTTAATATTATTACCATTATTATTATTATTATTATTATTATTATTATTATTATTATTATTATTATTATTACTATTATTATTATTATTATTATTATTATTATTATTAGTATTACTATCAAATGCTGTTATCAGTACAGTATTTTGCTATAGCTTTTATGACATTATTAATTTTTTTAAATTATTATTTTGAAAATTATATATTATTAATTTACATGTATACAAAGTTAATTATATAATTTCAAATTTTGGGGTTCCTTGCCCTAAAACAACTAAATTAGTTTTATCTATGTAATATAAATTTTTGACTAGTAAAGCATAACTTCCAAATTACTATACAATAAACATTTTTTCAAATATTTCTCTAAAAATTATATTACTAATAAAATATGTTTCAAGTAATTACGTAAATTTATTATGAAAGTAGTTTTCTAAAAACTAGTACATGTATTTATTTCCATAAATTCTTTTCAAATTATCTTAGCCAATCATGACTAATCATCCTTCCCTATTTCCCGTAAATTTTGGACCCTTATACATCAATCATGGCAAATAGACTACTCGGACTTGACGGAACATCGCATGACGCCAAGCGACACACCAGGCAAGACACCTTACCTTTACTGTTTAATTTCTTGCTCAATATCATACATGCTTTTTCTTTATGTTGTTTTTTCAAAACTATATATAGATGTAAATTATTATACTTTATGCAATTGGCTTAGAGTTAAGGGACTACTGTATGTTTAGTGCATCTCATAAATTGTCACGATGTGCCATGGATTATGTGTGAGTTGTGAGTCGCATAGATGTGGACTTGCGTGCTGACTGATCATTTATGCGTACAGGCCGTGCGTTAGGATATAACTATTAATAGATTTGTATAGAAGACTTGGAAGTTATTAAGAATTAAACAGTGTCGTGGAGACGACGAATGTATAGTATCATTGGGGGGAGGGGACAATTATTAGCGTAGGGGCTATATTTATTTTTACACACATTTTGGGCCGATGGTGACTCTTATGAGCACTACCTTCTGCCCAGGGCCAATAGTGTCTCGTATGAGCGCTACTTGATGGCCACTCTTTATTACTTGCTTGCTTGAATCCGTTACAGCCCCTGCGTAGAACGTTATCCTTATAGTGCATATCACATAGAATGGTTAAGAACCTTACTCATGCATACTTTTCTATTGAGCTTTATTATTCAGTTTATTGGCATGATATTATGTGTCTTATTACGTCCATCTGAGGACCTGGTGATCTCTCTAGGTGTGTGTTTCGTAGTTTCTTGCAGGTGCTCTAGCTAAGGCCATGTCCTTCCATTCCTTCGTAGATGATCGGTCTTGGTTCGTCTCGATATTTTTGTGGGTCATTTCCTTGTATACTTTCTCTCATTTTGAAAGTTGGTAGTGGACTTTGTCTCCGCCCAACGATTGTACTATAAATATTCGAGTTGATTTTATACTATTATTCTTTTCATTGTGGATGAGATTTAGTTTGTCTTGGATTAATACATTATACAGCTTATGTATACATACGAGTCTTCATATATTGAAGTAGACTTCATTTGTATACAGCTGGCATGATACGTATCAAGTCTCAAGTATTTGGGACTGGGCGTTACAAAGAGTACTCGCGACTGGATTAGTCCTCTCAGAGGAAAACCAGTATATATTACGGTGTTCACTGAGTTTGATCTTTTATCTCTTGATTACTGTATTTAATTTACTGTCTCTTAAATCTTCCATATTTTTTAATCTGTTAATTTTTTAAGTGGTGATTATTTTGCTACACACGTACACACTTTATTCACCCCCTTCTAGAGGTGCTCAACGGTCCTACAATTGATATCAGAGCAGGCTATATTTTAATATAACACTCTAAAGAGTATATATATGGCAGCCGTGAAATCAATATTCAACAGTGAAGGGTAATCCACAAATAGACCCCTACTATTTGATGGAACAAACTACACTTATTGGAAAACACGAATGAGTTTCTTTCTAAAGTCTCTTGACTTTGATCTCTGGTTCATAGTGATTGACGGTTATAAAAAACCGAACAGAATAGTGATTGAGGATGTACTTGTAGAGAAGCCACACGACAAATACACAGACGAAGAAAAGACAAAGGCTAGTCTAGATGCACATGCCATCAATGAACTACTCTGTACAATTGACAAGATGGAGTTTAATTGTGTTTCTACCTGTACTATGACTCATGAGATATGGAAACTTCTTGAGGTAACTCATGAAGGTTCCAAGTTAAGTAATCCAAAATCAACATACTAACACAGGAATATGAATCATTTAAGATGAAATCTAGCGAGTCAATTACACAGATGTTTACTCGTTTCCTTGATATTAATAATCCTTTACAATATCTTAGTAAGGATTACAGTAACCATGAGAAGATCAAAAAGGTGCTACGGGCTCTAACCGAGAATTGGAACCCAAAGGAAATTGTGATCATTGAAGTAAACGATTTCACCACAATAACTCTGGAGACACTTATAAGCAAGCTGATGACCATGAGTTGGACTTGCAAGAATTTGAAGAAGCAACCCCCAAGGAAAAATCTATCGCCTTCAAAGCACAAGCCAAAAGAGTTGTACACAATAATTCAGACGAATAATCATCTAGTAGTGGTAAGCAAGCCCTGCTAGTAAAGAAATTCAAAAAATTCTTAAAGTTTGAGAGATCAAATCAAAAGAAGAATGACGTCCAGAAAGAAATAAAGAAGAAACTATATACTTTAGGTACAAGAAGTCAGGACATATGAAGGAATGTCGACTGTCAGAGAAAACCAATCAATATGATAGATCAAAATCAAGCAGGAAAGTTACAACATGTCAAAAGTATGAAACACAAGCATCTGGCACGAAAGTGATGCCAGTGAATTAGAAGAAGAAGACAGACTCTATAGTACTGCCAATGTACATCTTATGGCATTTGATAAGGTATCTTCTAACCCGCTGTATGATGACTTTACTTTCGATGAATTAGAGATAGCCTTTAGCGAACTACTTGAAGAACATAGAAATGTGTCAGACAAGTACAAGCAATCTTGCAAAGAGGTTAAGGCATTCACAACCGAAATAGCAAGATTGTCTATTCTTCTTGAAGATATTAAAGAGATATCTGCTATCGGTAACACGGATGAGATAGCCAAGCTCAAGGTAGACTATCATGAGGCTATCCTCACAATAGAAAAGAAAGAAAGAGACTATATCAAAATGCAAGAGCTTTATGACAGAAAAAATAGACACTTAGTCACAGAACAAAGACCCAGTGGTATGACCGCCAAATATGAAGAGTCTCGTGTGATTTCTAACTATTAGAAATCAAGTTAGGCAAACAGGCCATTCCTGTGATACAGCCTAAGGTTAGTCCTAATGCTAATAAGCATACAACTAAGAGGACTAAACCAAAGAAAGCACGCAAGCAACACATCAATCATAATTATGTTTTCACATATAGGTTTTCAAACAAGACACAAATTCATGTCAACATATATAGAAACAAAGAGCACTTTTTATGGCTTACTTGCACATACTGCGGTACTCACAGGCACATATTACAATATTGTCTAGCAAAAAAGCTTGTTGAGAATCAAACACTTGTTTGGACACCTAAGACTAATCAAAATGGACCCTCGAAGAAATGGATACCAAAGGATTCATCCACTCATTTTGTAGGTGGACCCTCAACCCTCTCATGCTAGAAGCAAATGGATTCTCGATAGTAGATGTTTGAGGCACATGACTGGTGATGCATCTTTGTTCGCTATGCTATCGACGAAGAAAGAAGGATACGTTTCCTTCGAAAATAACTTGAGAGGTGATTGTAGAAGCATGAAAATTTTTAGCAAACATAGCTCCATACGCCCAAGTTAAAGCAGCTCCATGCGCCCAGTCAGTTCGACTCCATGTGCCGAATAAATGAAGCTCCATGTGCTCAGTACAAGTATAACTCCATGCGCCCAAGACTAGTTCCTCCGAAAGGAGGGCACATAGCCTAAGACATGGCTATGCGCCTAAGCCTGACTCAGTCAAAGCCACGATCAGAACGTGCACCGAAGCGCATGGCTACGTCAGTCTCCACGAGCAGTCGTGCACCGAAGCATGCGGCCACGTCAACACCACGACCAATCCACGATCTCGTAGCCTGTATGCGCCTACACCTATGTGCCCAAAGCAGGACCATGCACCCACGTAAGAACCAGCGTGTCTCTTCATGCGGGCGCATAACATCGTTCTATCCCAAGAACGACTATAAAATGGGGGCTTCTTCCCTCTTCAACAGACAGAACGGAGAGCATTTTCAAGAGCCAAATTGTTGTACTTCTTGCCAATGAGCCGAGAGTTGGCAATTTTTTAGGTTTTCTTCCACTTTTGTAATCGAAGTGTCAACGGAGTAAAGGAGCAACTGCCGCTCGATCCCATCATCCCATTCCCCAGAATTCTTTTTTTTGTACTCGGAGATCCTCAGCGCAGGATCTCTCAGGCGTACTCGATTTGTGGTCCCTTGCGCCAATAAAAAGAAAAAAACAGAGTTTTCTTTTTCTTATTTTGTGTGTGTCCACAAAAATGGTGACTCTGCTGGGGACTACCTTTTCCTCTGACGAGAAGGTGGTGACGCAATTTGATACCGACAAAGTGGGGAGTACTCAGAAGATGCTGATCGTAAAATTCGATCAGCAGGCGTTCGAAAAGATGCTCTCGAGGGACGGCTCTACTCCCTCAAAATCAGCGAAGCCAAATAAGTCTTGCAAGACTTGGCTTCCGAAGGCTCGATGCGCATATCCTGCTAGTGTCATAGCAGATATGCAACTGGAGGACTCTGTAACCTGTGCACAAGACTCTGCCATAGAATTCCTCCAAATATAGAAGGCTCACACCATTCCAGGCTCTACTAGCCCAGTAACTTCTTCCCTCCACAACCAACAACAGAGTGTTCAACACTCGAGACTTGGCAGAGAAAAACACTACGATGCCAAGGATCGGGGTGTACAAAACTCTGGCCGGATCCGGCAAGGCTCACGAACGAAGGAGGCAGAACTGGGAGAAAACAGTGTTGCTCCACCAATTATGCGCCCAAAGCCATGCGTCCAAGGGAGTGTTTGGGCGCATAGCCCCAACCAGAACACTTCTGACTTCAACAGGTTGGGCACTCAGAGTCATACGCCCAAGGCTATGCGCCCAGGCTCTCTGGATCCATACTATGCGTCCACATCAAGGCGACTCAAACATGCTGTCAAGAAGCATGTGCCCAATCCCAGTCTCCAAGGCCTATGCGCCCAATCCCAGTCTCCAAGGCCTATGCGCCCACAGCTAAAAGACAGGTCCCAACGCGTATAGCACGGGGCTGTCTTCAAGGACATCCCAGAACTTAGGTGTGGGATTGCCCCTACACATGAACTAAGTCTTGATGCGCCTACTCTCCTTACGAACCCGCATGTAAAGCTCAGCAATGCATGCGACATAGGTTATAAGACAAAACTTCCTTCCGCTGACTTGCGCGACATGATAAATCATAACCGTAAAGCAAGGGAAAACATAACAATTCATAATGCACTTCCGTGCGCTAATATTTTTATCAACTGTTGTTGCTCTAAAGCAACAAGAGTGCCTCAGAGAAAGTCCGTGTTTTGACGGCTGTACTTCTCTGACGACGAGAAGCCACTATGTGTCTCGTCTAACATGGCTTCATGTGGTCCCCCTTATGGAAGCCCCATTCAAAGATGGTAGACTACCAACCCAACCATCTCTCTCAGTTCCACGAGAAGGAGAAGACAAAGTCTACCAACAGATGGCTAACGGGCTGTCACACCTGAAGGAGTCTATATTGGCACTCGATCAAAGGCAAAATTTCGTATAGACGACGAAGATTCCCAAGCTGGGGGTAGCATTCCCTCAGAATCTGAAGCAGATGACCTCCACACTGGGGGTAGCCTTCCAGAGGACGATGATCCCTCCGAATCCGATGGCGACTATCTACCTCCTCTACCTGAAGATGAAGGACTTATCCACTCGAAGACAGACAGTATCAGCACCAGTTGTACTGCTTCCTCTGTTCATCCTCGCATGCTATCTACGTACATGACGGACGAAGAAAGACCTAAAGAAGCCAGTGATCAGACTAGTAAACGGCTAGAGGGTCTCGAAATAGCATTCGCTAAGATCACTGATATGCTTACCAGTATCATGGCAGTCCAAGATGCTGGAGCTGTTCCTCCACCTCAGCAAAATGCCTCAGCCCACGCTAGTCCGGCTCACAGCAACAACCCTCTGCCTTACAAAAGGAGTATCGTTCTGTTGCACCTCCTCCAAATCTTGCAAATACTGGGGGTGGTTCCTCGCCGACAACACCTGACAACCGCTTAGCGGCTATTTCCCAACACCTGCTCAATCAACAGGATGCAATTGATTTCCTGGTTGCTCGCCTCGACACCATCTCACACAAAGACGAGCTGCAGAAGATGGGGATATTTCAACCGTATCCCCCTGAGTGGGAGAACGCTACCTGCCCTCCTAACTACAAGCCACTGACGCTGAACTCATTCGACGGCTTGACTTCTCCTCGTCAGCACATGACGTACTTCAACACGCAAACTATGCACTTGCCCCGAGACAATCCATTCCTGTCAAAGCTGTTTATTAGCACCTTGCAGGGGGTAGCCTTCGAATGGTTCTGCAGTCTGCCTGACGGGTGTATCAATTCATTCAAAGACTTGGAGAGGTTGTTCCTCAACAGGTTTTATGAGAGTGGCATACATGTTAGTATGTCCACTCTCATCGAGACCAAGCAAAGGAAGACTGAATCTGTCATTGCCTTCATTGAACGCTTCAGACGACTAGCACTGAAGATGCCCTTCGGCATACCAGACTCAGAACTTATGGATACTTGTCGACATAACTTCCTTCCTACAGTGAAGTTTTGTCTAGGTATAAGTATGATACATGGCCCACTTTCATTGGGGATGCTGATGCTGCTGAAAATGATGTTCCTAACTTGAAACTACTGGGGCTGAAGACACCCAAATCTGAGGTCAAAGGCAAGCATACTCAGATTATCCCTGTTCATGGGGGTAAAAGGAAAGAAGTCCTGAAGGTCGACACATCTAAAGGAGCTTCCAATTCTCAAGGCATCTCCGACAAACCTAAGGATGTAGAACCCAAAAGGGGGGGTGAATAGGGTAATTAAAAACTAACTACAACAATTGAAGCAATAAAGATAATTGAAAGTAAAGAGTAGAAAGATCAAACGTAAGGATGTATCATAGTATCCTCTTTTGAGGCAATCCAGTCCCGGAACTCTCTCCGGCTTTAATCCACTATTTAACCAAATAGTACATACGAGTTTGGATCCGAAGAACTCGCCAACTTCAACACGAGTTTGGATCCGAAGACTCGCCAACTTCTACACACGAGTTTTCTTACGAAGGCTCGCCAACTTCAAACAAAAGAGAAGAGAACTTATTGATCTTCTAACACGTGAAGATCGAAATGTACAACTCTTTAATACTCTAGCACTTTGGGAGAAGAAGACAATGAAAAGCTTGGAAGAGTATTAATGGTGGAGCTCTTGGTTGTTGGAAAATTTATGGTAAGAGTTGGTAAAAAAGCTCAAAAGAGAGAGCTTTCTTTTATAGGAGAACCAAGAGTTGGTGGCATTTAATGCTCTGAAGACAGACAGACCGGCATGCCGTCGGTATGCAGCGGCATACCGTCGGTATACCAGTCAAATAGTAACGGTCATATTAATGACCGTTTGAGAGCATTAAATGCTGCCATTAATGCTAGTCAGAGCAATTCAAAAACCAAATATTTGAAACTCGGTATACCGCCGGTATGCCGGAGCATGCCGCCGGTATGCCGACAATTTGTCACAGCAAGTTTTGGGTTGCTAAAAATGGTATACCGCCGGTATGTCGGAGCATGTCATCGATATGCCGACAATTTGTCACAGCAACTTTTGGGTCGCTAAAAGTGGTATACCGCCGGTATGCCGGAATATGCCGCCGGTATGCCGACAATTTGTCACAGCAACTTTCTGGACACAAAAATCGGTATACCGTCGGTATGACGGAGCATGCCGCCGGTATGCCGATAATTCATCACAGTAACTTTCTGAGCTCTAAAAACGGTATACCGCTGGTATGCCGGAGCATACCGCCGGTATGCCGCTCTGTAGGTATTTGATTTTTGACTTGTTCTTTTTACTTGTCATCCGTCCTTAGGTGTTTACAAATAAACCTAGACTTGTACAGACACAGAGACTCTAAGCAGGAAGATGCCGTCTTATGCCGGGAACGCCGGTAACTGCTTCAATCTTTAAAGTGAAAGAGATTGCGCTTGAACGGAAGAACTCCATGTAGTAGATCTTCTGAGAATATTTGAATCTGAAGAACAGAAGACTAAACTACGAAGATGCTGTTAATAATCAAAATAAAATGTGCCAACAAACTCCCCCATTTTGATAATTGACAAAATAGAGAGATAGCATCTTCAGGGAGTAGCTCCCCCGTAGGTAGACAACTCCCCCTCAATACGATTTCTCCCCCTTTGTCACTTAGTCAAAGATGGGGATAACAATAGAAAACGTGCATAATGATAATGACAAGAGCATATAAAGAAAAGCATGTATTAATAGATTTGAAGTGAAAAGAGAATACATGCCCGACATACACATAGCATAAGGTAAATAGAAAGACTATCCTCAACTAGAGCCAAAAACTTGAGATAACTACAAATAAAGTCCCCGAAGGACTGCAAATAACTGGTACCAACCACACACCGGTCCCCGAAGGACCACAAAAGACAACATAAAAACAAACACATAAAACTAAAACACGCATAAAACGAGACCATCATCCAAAAGCGAATCCGTCCCTACTCATCAGCCGGATCGTCCCCATCACCCTGAGCCTGCTGGAAGGCGCCAAAAGGATCGATGCCGTCAGGGTACATAAACCCATAGGCATTGGGATCAGAGAAGCACGGGACCTGGTACATAGGATCCTGAAGATTAAGATCCAGAAAAGCATCCCGGTCCTGAAGAGTGCGCTGAATAAAGTACCCCTGATCGTAGAAACGGGACTGGATCAGGGCGCCAAGTCCACGAGTGTGGGCCCGCATCTACTCCTCTGCCTGGGCCATACGCATATCAAAGTGCTGCTGAGTCAGCGGCATATAACGGCCCAAAGCAGGAGGAGTAGGTATGGGAGCAGCAGAAGAGGATGCCGGTTGCTCTTAGGAAGACGAGGCACGAGAAGTAGATGCGCCACTAAGGGAACGGAAGACAGCAAGATAGGAGGGGACGCCATCCGAAGAGCAAAGAGATAGGTCAACTTGCCGGGCTTCCAGAAGCAGAGTGATAAAGGAGCCGTAGTAGAGGTTCTGCTTTCCCTCGGACATGACACACCGGAAGAGCAGAAGGAGAGTCTTCGGGAAGGAGAAGGGCTTCCGGGCATAGAGATAATACATGCAGACGAGGGCATCACCGGTAATGGCGTCGTAGTTCCCGTCCTTAGAAAATAGTGTATGGCACACTATCCTATGGAGCTCGTAGTAAAATGGCTCCAGCTGTGTAGAGAGAGCCGGGATGGCAGGAGGGTTGGGGCCCTTGCAGATGATACGGCAGAACTCGTCGAAGGGTGACACCGCCGAGGAATGAAGAGCAGCTAAGGATGGCAAGGCTTTCCTTTTATCCGGGATGCCGAGGATGTGCCCGATGTCCCGAGATGTGAGACGAAAGTGACGGTCATTGACCATAGACTAAATGGCGGGGTGATCGTCGTCCCCGACCAAGTTGTAATAGAATAGTCAGACAGCAGCAGGGTAGACGGGTATTTGGCGCCGAAGTAGAGAGGAGAGTCCGGCCTCGTCAAACAAGGAGACATGACCGGGGAAGAGGTTCTAGTTTATCGCCCGTCCCTTGAAGACATTGTGATGAACGAAGTGCTGGAACCATAGCTCGGTCGCAAAAAAGAGTTGGAAAAGATCCGTTGGTCGTACCCGTGAGGTTGGGCCACCGGGATGAAGGGATTGAACAAGGAGGAGGAGGAGGAGCGGGGACGCTTAGGGTTTGCCATGAAGAGAGACTAGGTTTTTGGAGTGGATGAAGGACTAGTAGGGGAAGTAATGGAAGAAGGAGGATTTTAAAGAGGAGGAGGAAGATGAAGAGATGGATTTTAAACGGGGAGGAGGGTGGGAACGGTTGTAGAGGAGGTTTAAAGAGGGGAGTTGAAAAGGAGGTGGGTTGGAATTTATAAAGGTGGAGTAAAAAGAGGAGTGAAAGGGGGGATGTGAGGGGAGAGTAATAAATGAGATGGGAGGTGAAGAGATGGGTAGTTATGATAGATTGGATGGATGAGAGAGAATAAAAGTAGTTTAAAAAGGAATAAAGGAAGTAGAGAAGAATGGTGGGCCTGGACCCTGATTTGATTTCCTGTCCGCCATGAACTGGCATACCGTCGGTATGCCAGCGTATACCGACGGAATGCCGAGTTTCGAGACAGAACCAAATTCTGAAACGAAAAACGGCATGCCGCCGGTATACCGCCGTATACCGCCGGTGTGCCGATCAAAGAACAGTTTTAAGGGTCAATGGATAAAATGTCTAATTCTTGGCAAAGAAAGGAGAAGCGATCTTTCGGGAGTGGTTTGGTGAAGATATCGGCTAATTGAGAATTGGTCTCAATAAACTCAAGACGGATGTCTCCCTTTTGTTGATGGTCACGAAGAAAATGGTGTCTAATTTTAATGTGCTTCGTGCGTGAGTGACAAATCGGGTTTTTCGTGAGATTGATAGAGCTAGTGTTATCATATTTAATAGGGGTGCAAGAATGAGAAATGCCATAATCTAAAAGTGTTTGTGACATCCAAAGAATTTGTGCACAACAACAACCAGCCACAATATATTCTGCCTCAGTGGTAGAAAGAGCAACAGAATTTTGCTTCTTACTAAACCACGATACCAAAGACTTCCCGAGGAATTGACATGTGCCACTAGTACTTTTTCGGTCAATCTTGCATCCGACAAAATCCGTATCCGAAAAGCCGTGAAGCTCAAAGGATGAGGATTTCGGATACCAAAGACCCATGTTAATGGTGCCTTTGATATAACAAAAAATGCGCTTAACGGCACTCAAATGTGATTCCTTTGGATTGGCTTGATATCGTGCACACAAGCAAACACTAAACATGATATCAGGACGGCTAGCAGTTAAATAAAGTAAGCTACCGATCATACCTCTATACTTACGAATGTCGACTGAGGTGCCATCTTCATCATTGCCAAGCTTTGTCGTTGTGGCCATAGGAGTCCTCATTGATTTGGATGAGTCGAGGTCGAAACGCTTGAGGAGGTCCTTTGTATATTTTGCTTGATTGATGAAGGTTCCTTTTGGTCCTTGCTTGATTTGTAACCCCAAGAAGAAGGAAAGTTCACCCATCATACTCATTTTAAACTCTTCCTGCATAACTTTAGCAAATTCTACACAAAGTGTGTTGTTAGTAGAACCAAAAATAATATCATCGACATAAATTTGAACCAACAAGAGAGTCCCATCATGGGATTTAATAAAAAGTGTTGTGTCAACTTTCCCCTTTAAAAAATTATGAGAAACAAGAAAAGAGCTAAGACGCTCATACCAAGCACGGGGAGCTTGTTTGAGGCCATAAAGGGCTATATGGAGTTTGAACACGTGATTAGGAAATTGAAAATCTTCAAAACCGGGAGGTTGTTTAACATAAACTTTTCTTTAATAATACCATTTAGAAAAGCACTCTTAACATCCATTTGCAATAGCTTAAAGTCATTAAAACAAGCAAAAGCACAAAACATACGAATGGATTCAAGACGTGCAACCGGAGCATAGGTTTCGTCGTAGTCAATGCCTTCCTCTTGGTTATAGCCTTGAGCAACCAATCGGGCTTTGTTACGAGTCACTAACCCATCTTCATTAAGTTTGTTACAAAACACCCATTTTGTTCCAATAATGGGATGATTGCTATGTTTTGGGACAAGTTCCCAAACCTTGCTTCGCTCAAATTGATTAAGCTCCTCTTGCATAGCTATCATCCAAAACTCATCAAGGAAAGCATCATTACATTTTTAGGCTCTATTTGAGAGATAAAAGCCACATTTGCACAAAGATCACGAGTGGCGGATCTTGTGCTAACACTGGAGGAAGGATCCCCAATGATAAGCTCCTTAGGATGATTGGTGACAAATCTTCATTCTTTTGGGAGATCCTTTTGAGGAGGCTCGAGAGGAGGAGACTCTTTTGATGGGGTCACAACTTCATTGTTAGATGAAGACGATCTTCAATAGAGGAGTTCTCCAACCCAAACGAGATGTCATTAATATCCTCGGAAGAGGAGAATGTAGAAGAGTTGAGTTCATTAAAAGAGACATTGATTGACTCTTCGACAACAAGACTTCTTTTGTTAAAAACACGAAAACCTTTACTATGAGTAGAGTATCCAAGGAATATTCCTTCATAGGCTTTTTCTTCAAACTTGCCTAGGTTATCCTCGGTATTCAAAATAAAACAATTGCAACCAAAAACTTTGAAATATTCAATAGAGGGAATTTTGTCAAACCAAAGCTCATAAGGAGTCTTCTTAGAAATAGGTCTAATTAAGACTCTATTTATAACATGACATGTCGTATTAACGGCTTCCGCCCAAAAATATTGGGAGAGCTTATATTGGTTTAACATAACCCGGGCCATATCGCCAAGGGTTCTATTCTTTCTCTCCACAACACCATTTTGTTGAGGAGTACGAGGGCAAGCAAAATCATGTCCAAAACCATTCTTTTCACAAAATCTTTTGAAATCGGCATTATCAAATTCCCCTCCATGATCACTCCTAATTTTGTTGATAGAAAAACCTTTCTCATTTTGAACATGTTTACAAAAAGCAACAAATTCACGAAAAGTATCACTTTTGCAAGCAAGAAAAATAACCCAAGTAAATCTCGAAAAATCATCAACTAAAATAAAAGCATAAAGATTGCCTCCGAGGCTAGCAACTCTACTAGGCCCAAAAAGATCCATATGGATAAGTTGAAGGGGTCTAGAAGTACTCACAGAGTTGATTGATTTAAAGGATGACTTGGTCAACTTACTTTTCTTTCATTCTTACATACCATATCTTTTTGAATGGGATACTTGGGAGTCCTCGTACAAGCTTCTTGGAGGCGAGGCGAGAGATGGTATCCATGTTGGCGTGTCCAAGCCTCATGTGCCAAAGCTAACTCTCATCGTTCTTTGCAACTAGACATCTGTCATTGTTAGTACCTTCAACAAGATAAAGAACATAAATGTTGTTTTCTCTAATGCCTTCATAAACGATAGTTCTATTAGAACTATCGGTAATGTAGCATTTGAGTTTAACAAACTTGACATCATAGCCATTATCGATAAGATGGCTAATACTAATGAGGCTATGCTTGAGATTGGTAACAAGACAAACATTATTAATACAAGGATAAGGAGGAGAACCGATATTACCATTTCCAATAATATAACCTTTAAGATTGTTACCGAAGGAGACGTGTCCTTCCTTCTTCATCGATAGCATTGTAAAAAGTGAAGCATCACCGGTCATGTGCCTGAACAACTGCTATCGAGAATCCACTTGCTTCTAGCATAAGAAGGATTCGTCACCTACAACATAAGTTGAAGATGAACGATTTGGTACCCATGATTGTTTGGGTCCTTGATTGTTAGTTCTAGAAACCCATTTAAGAACTTTCATGTCAACTTGTTTCCTTGTATAACAAAAATTTGAAGTATGTCCGAGCAAACCACAATAATTGCACATCAAAGAAGATTTAGAAGAAGAAGTGTGAGTGTTGTGCATATGTGAGTTTCTAGTGTGAGAAGTTCTACCATGAGTGTTATGAGGATGATAGTAAAATGCATGATGTGAGGTGTTCTTCTTAACGAAAGGTCCTTTTCTTGTGTTAGAAAAGGAGTTGTGTGTAGTGTTCATGTAAGGGGTATGTCAAGCATTGTGATAAGTGTGGGGGTGTCTTGGAGCATGCATGTGAGTGGTATTCTTATTACCTAAATTTTTACTTCGTGTAAGAAGATCATTATACTTAATAGAAGTGTCATATTCTCTTCTATTAGCATCTTGACATTTGTGCATAGCAAATTCATAAGAACTTCTCATGGATAGAATCTTATCATCCCTTTTCTTGATGGTGTCAAGAGATTCTAGATATTTGAGTCTTAAGGACTCTATCTCATCCGTGTCAGATGCGGGAGATTTCCCTTTTATATCAATAATGATATTAGAGAGTCTCTCTACTTCAAGTTGAAGGGCATCAATATCTTTTAGAGACTTCTTGTATTTATTCCTAACACCTTTGTGTTCTTCGTGTAATTCAAGGATAGCTTTTTCCAAATCATCATAAGTAAGAGAGTTTAAGGAAAGATCATCAAGTACCTCATCAGTTGCCATGAGGCAAACATTTGCATTGTGTTTGCACTCCTTGTCATTGTCGGAGTCACTAGCATCACTCTCACACCAAATGCTAGTGTTGGCGAATTTTCTAGAGGATGAGCTTCCTTTGCTTGGCTTCTCATACTTGCTTGAATCGCTTCTTATCATCGGACTGTCCCTCTTGATATATTCGGGTCTTCTACATTGATAGCACGCTGGATCTTCCTCATTTTCCCGTCTAGAGTGATTGGCTTTGTTGAATTTGAGGAATTTTCGGAAGTGCTTAGTTGTGAGAGCTATTTCTTCATCATCATCCGACTCATTGTCGTCGAAGCTTTCCTTGGAGTAAGACTTTGTAGCTTTGAGAGCAAGAGTCTTCTCCTTCTCTTTTGTCTTCTCCTTCTCCTTCTCTTGTGTGGAGGCTTCTTCTTGATCGTTCATATGGAGCTCGTGAGTCATAAGCTTACCCATGAGGGTCTCAAGGTTTATGACTGTTAGATCGTTCCCCTCAATAATTGCGGTAGCTTTAGGACTCCAAACTTTCGTCAATCCTCTAAGGATTTTTCTGATCTTTTCATGAGCCGGATATTCCTTACCAAGAGAGGAGAGAGGATTAATAATATCACCAAATCGAGTAAACATGCAAGTAATAGATTCATCATGCTTCATTTTAAAAGACTCATATTCTTGCGTGAGTCTACTAATCTTAGACTCCTTCACTTGTGAAGTTCCCTCGTGTGTGACTTCAAGTAATTTCCAAATCTCATTGGAAGTCTTGCAAGTAGAGATTCGGTTGAATTCACTACTGTCGAGAGCACAATAAAGAGCATTCATTGCCTTGGCATCTCGACTTGCAAGGTTCTTGATATTTTCAGAGAGAGTGTCCCGAAGGGTGTCAGAAGCAATATCCTCAATAGCTCTGGAAGGAGTAGGAAGACCATATATCACGCAATCCCATAAGTCAAAATCTATGGACTTTAGATAAATGCTCATTCTAATCTTCCAGTAGTTATAGTTGGTACCATCAAATAGGGGAGGCCTATTTGTGGAGTGCCCCTCATTGTGAACGTGTTGATACTAGGGTTAGAGGCCATGGATCACTCAAGGATGTAAATCCAAATCAAGAGAACGAGGCTCTGATACCAATTGTAGAACCCTAGAGGGGGGGTGAATAGGGTAATTAAAAATTAACTACAACAATTGAAGCAATAAAGACAATTGAAAGTAAAGAGTAGAAAGATCAAACGCAAGGATGTATCCTGGTATCCTCTTTTGAGGTAATCCAGTCCCGAAACTCTCTCCGACTTTAATCCACTATTTAACCAAATAGTACACACGAGTTTGGATCTGAAGAACTCGCCAACTTCAACACGAGTTTGGATCCAAAGACTCGCCAACTTCTACACACGAGTTTTCTTACGAAGGCTCGCCAACTTCAAACAAAAGAGAAGAGAACTTGTTGATCTTCTAACACGTGAAGATCGAAATGTACAACTCTTTAATACTCTAGCACTTTGGGAGAAGATGACAATGAAAAGCTTGGAAGAGTATTAATGGTGGAGCTCTTGGTTGTTGGAAAATTTATGGTAAGAGTTGGTAAAAAAGCTCAAGAGAGAGAGAGAGCTTTCTTTTATAGGAGAACCAAGAGTTGGTGGAATTTAATGCTCTGAATACAGATAGACCAGCATGCTGTCGGTATGCAGCGGCATACCGTCGGTATATCGGTCAAATAGTAACGGTCATATTAATGACCATTTGATAGCATTAAATGCTGCCATTAATGCTAGTCAGGGCAATTCAAAAACCAAATATTTGAAACTCGGTATACCGCCGGTATGCCGGAGCATGCCGCCGGTATGCCGACAATTTGTCACAGCAAGTTTTGGGTTGCTAAAAATGGTATACCGTCGGTATGCCGGAGCATGCCGTCTGTATGCCTACAATTTGTCACAGCAACTTTTGGGTCGCTAAAAGCGGTATACCGCCGGTATGCCGGAGCATGCCGCCGGTATGCCGACAATTTGTCACAGCAACTTTCTGGACACAAAAATTGGTATACCGTCGGTATGCCGGAGCATGCCGTCGGTATGCCGACAATTCGTCACAGCAACTTTCTGAGCTCTAAAAATGGCATACCGCCGGTATGCCGGAGCATACCGCCGGTATGTCGCTATGTAGGTATTTGATTTTTGACTTATTCTTTTTACTTATCATCCGTCCTTAGGTGTTTACAAAAAAACCTAGACTTGTACAGACACAGAGACTCTAAGCAGGAAGACGTCGTCTTATGCCGGGAACGCCGGTAACTGCTTCAGTATTCAAAGTAAAAGAGATTGCGCTTGAACGGAAGAACTCCATGTAGTAGATCTTCTGAGAATATTTGAATCTGAAGAACAGAAGACTAAACTACGAAGATGCTGTTAATAATCAAACTAAAATGTGCCAACAAAGGAGACCTTCTCCTTCGATGAAGATGATGTCATCACCATCTTCCACACATTGACGAAAGGTAATAAGCTAATATTGCCCCCACCATGACGTCCTGCAGAGGCGAGCCAACTGAATGATCCCAAGTACTGTATTTACCATCAGTATGTGCATCACACCACTAAGGACTGCATCGTCCTAAGAAGAAGATACAACAGCTTATCGACAGCCCAGTGATCAATCTTGTAGCACCCACTTTTTAAAATAAGGTTATTTAAGTCATTTTAGTCATTTTAGTCATTTTGTGATTTTCTAGATATTTTTGGCTTGTGTTGTTTTAGAAATTGGTTTAACCTTAGAAAATCCATATTAGAGGCTAACCATGACATATGAGGATTATTTAGCTAATTAAAATTTATTTTAGGCTTTGGTTCAGTTTAGAAGGCCATTTGACCATTTTTGGGCTATTTAATTAATTGGCCTTTTTAGCCTTTCCGTTAATAGGCTTAAACTCAACTTAGATAGAGAAGAGGGGCCCATGAACCAACCCTAACCCTAGTAGGAATAGCTTGGCCGGCCTAAACAGGAAACCCCCTCCCTATATAAGCATTTGCATTAGTTTTGATACCCCCGTTACAAAACCCTAGTTTCCAGTTCTCCAAAACCCTAACTTTTTCATCCGACCTCCGTCACCTCAAATAAAGTACGTTGCGATCGTGGGAAGGAGAAGAACTTGCTGGAGCATTTCTAGCAAGGAGTTGGAGGCGTTTGCTCGGTGGAAACTGGTCGTCTCATTGATCGAAGAGTCAATTTCATTGGTATTTCAACTCTCAATAGGTAAACACCTAAACACTATAGTTTTTCCTGATTTTTCTTCATGGTAGCATGCATCTAGGTACCCTCGACCCACCCATATAGTTTAGTGAAGTTTCGTGTCTGTTTGATAGGCGTGTCGGACACATATCAGATTAGGGTTTAATGTGTTCGATGATTTGTCACTTAGAATTCAATACTGTTATTATTGCAAAATAATTTCGTGATTTGATAGCCCTAGATATAGGGATTCCTAAACCCTAGGTTTGTGCAAGAGTCAACATGTATTCGGGTCCAAAACTAGACACGCACGTGCTGCACGAGGACCGCGCGCGTGTCCTGCTGCTGCCGTGTCCGTTCTCGCTGGACACGACGACTCGACATGAAAAACTTGGTGAGTGGGTAGGGGCCATGTCTGATATGGTGCCCATAAAATTAGGTTGGGTTTCGTGGAGAATCGAGAGAGAAATCGACGTGGCACTGATTTTGAACTGTCGCGCGCGTGCCAGTTTTTGGCGTCCGATACGTGTGTCGTGCGACTCGGACACGCATCGTGTGGCCAGTGCAGACACGTGGGCTTGTAGCCCTATAGGTGGGCTACATGTAGGAGTGACCACGTGTCATAATTTGTTCTGTGTCGAGCCCTAGGTCATGTGACACGCGTGCACGAGGACTGGGTTCCAGTTTTGATACGCACGTATCCTGGACACTTCGTGTCCTATTTCTTGGACACGACTGCACCTAAACTTCATGTTCAAACATGTGACACATTACCAACCATTGGTTTCGAACATAATTAGGTTTTTCGATGTTTTAGGTCATGTTAAGCTTTGGTTAGAGTATCGAGTTTTAGGTTTCAGATTTTCATGTTTTAGTTGTTTTTTTCCTGTTATTTCGATGTGAATGCTGTATAAACCCAACCTACAGATCATACATTACCATATCTAGGAGATACATGTTAGTTTGCATCATGGAGAGGGTTTTTTTCGAGTTTGGGTTAGCATAGGTTCTCGGGTAGGCATCAATATAGAGTATCAAGAGAATATGGTATTCCTATAATGATATTGGGGATTTAGGATAGATTTCAGTCCATTCCAGTTTGAGTGATTAAGTCCAGTTACTAGTTGGTTGTTAGTTAGGACTCTGTTGATACCAAGTTTAGTTGACTATTAGATAAGAATTATTAATGTCCAGTTTAGTTTAGTTGGTAGTTAAATGGGTTGTTTAAGTTAAAGTAGAGATTTGGTTTGGAAGTATATGTATGAGGGTATTGGTTAGGGTATCATGCCTATACTGATAATTGGGTTGTGTTAGGATTGATTGCAGGATTAATAAAGTTCAGATTACTTGTTGGTTGAGAGTTGGGTATCACCAGTTAGTTGGTTATTAGGATTTGGTTAAGTCCTGTTTAGTTCAATTGATTAAGTTAAGGACTGCTTGTTGGAATTAGAATAGAAATGTGATTTTTAGGTGTATATATGTATGTGTGTTTTGAGATGAGGGTTTGGGTGTAGGCACTGCTGTAGCAGTAGCAGTGATGCCTGTAATTGTAGCAGTTGCTGCATCAATAGAAAACTGCAATGACAGTAGCAACACGGGATTAGCCTAGTGCATGTATTCCAGTGTGAAGGTGCATTGGTTGAGTGGTGAGGTTAGGATTTAAGATTACCTTATTTAAACTAGAAATTTACTAAGAAATACCTAGACTAGAGTCTTGGTATATGCTAGTCTAAGGTATAGATATTAGATATAGGGTATTATGAGTTAAGGTATTTTGTGAGTTACATTGGTTATTAGGATTATGTTTCTTGGACCTAAGATAACACCAACTCAATACCCAAAATCAACTCTAGGACTAGTAGTGACCTAAAATTGACTTATAGGCTAGTTGACCAAACTTTGACCTAGTTGACTAGTCTGGTTGACCAAAGTTGACCCAAGGTTGACTTTGACTTAGATTGCCCCAAATCATGTAGAATTTGCATTGAAGGCTTTTCTTATGATTTTTTTAGACTGTATTATGACATATGGTTGTTTTAAATAGGATCTTATTACTCCAGTCCAGTCACTTTTCATCATCAGCAGTTTGGATTGCCAGGCGAGTACATTATCTGATCTTTTCATGCTTCTTTGGATATGTACTCTTGTTATAGACTAGTATACTTGATGCTGACACGACGTTCACACGGATTAGTACCCTATGGATCATTTCATACGATGTTATCCCCTCGGATACATCGAGTATGTCATGTTCATGTACTTTATCATGGTCAACATGTACTCCATGTATTCCTATTTGTCTATGTGCACTCATATATTATTCATGTACACTCATGACCATATGAGTTCCATGTATACAGTAGTTGTTATCCATGTGCAATAACATAACATGCTTTGATCCTTGTGTATTGGTTGGGGGCAGGGAGAGTGTAGTTGGTTATGTGATCATTATCCCCAGTAGGTATCCATGTGCATTCCATAGCTGTATCCATGTGCAACCCAAGCTGTTTACATAACCAATTTATGCTCTGATTCACGTAGAAGGTTACATTCTTTATTTATCATATTATATCTCAGTTATATCTTCTCTCTTGTTGATTTCTCTTTACAGCGATTTATGTATAGTTTTCTATAGCTTGCTTTATATGTCCATTCCAGATATGAACTGTTGTGAGAGATATGTGCTCGTTCCGTCCTGACTGGGCATGTTAAAAATTTTACAGGTGATGATGAGGAGTACTGTCCTACTTATTATGGCATTGGCTTAGATGACACTGGCGACGTGGACCCACAGGAGGATCCCACAGTCGCTGAGGACTTGCCCATAGTCTAGCTGAGACTTAGTTCTTTATTTTGTATTTTCTGTTTGAGACTTTATGAGTTGTACTTGAGATTATTTCTGGTGGTTTACACCTATACTTTTATTGTGACTCTCTTGAGATTCTTTTTCTATTCCATCTTAGTATTGTGATTGAGTTACGTATTATTTTACTCTCTATTCATAGCTTATTTAGATTGTGTTAGATATGGTGACTCATGATAGCATTCTACCGCCGACACTGCAGCATAGGCTGGGCGTTCGTTACTTCTCGTTTCCTTATACTGGGTGCGGATCATGACACGTTTTTAGTGGTGACCCATGCAGGTCCTTCTATCACAACTAGTGTGATTCGTAGTGGTACTCGAACTAAAGTATCATTACAACATGCAGTAGGATATAGGAATAAATTAAGGTACTCAATCACATTAGGAAAAACTCTTATCAATTCTTGCTGTTAATTGTCTCCTTTTTGAAAACAACTGTCCTCCTTTGATGATTTCGCTTCTTTTTCAGTATTTGATTCCTTGTTTGATCTGTCTTCCGGATGGTAGAGACACGATCGCAGCGCTCTGGCTCCAGGAATACCACTGAGAGGTCGGCTACCTCACGTCCGACCCAGCCGGCTCCAGGGACCACAGTGTCTCTTTTTCCAGCTCAGGTTGACCCATCTACTCTTTGGGGTGCTCCTCCACCAGTTTTGAGGACTATCCTAGGAGTGCAGGGGATGCAACCACTACCACCCCAGGGGACAATTGATGCGGCACAGTGTTTCGCTCTCATTCAGCAGATGATGGAGATACAGCGACGTCAGTCAGATGACATGAGGTATGGCATTGATAATGCCCACCAGTTAGCGATGGTGGCAGTAGAGAGGGCAACTGCCCCACCCCAAGGAGGGCAGATTCAGCCATACCAGCCAAGGACTCCAAGTATCCAGGAGTTTCAGAAGATGAGGCCACGGGACTTCAAGGGTACAGAGGGTATCCTTTACGGGACGACTGGATCGAGCACATAGAGGAGATTTTTCGTCTCGCAAAGATACCGGCTAGACTCCAGGTAGAAGCAGCAAGCAGTATGATGCAGGACCTTGCCCGCACTTGGTACCAGACCAACCCCAGGGTTGGTACTAGGGGGCAACCTTGGGAGGATTTTAAGAAGCTTTTCAAAGAGAAGTTCTTCCCCGATACTACACTTGGCACGTTGGAGACGCAGTTTGAGAACCTGGTTCAGGGGAACCAGACTGTAGAGGAGTACACCGGAGAGTTCTGCCGCCTGGGCTGATTTGTGGAGGGCCTTAGTGAGACAGCGAAGGCTAGGAGATTCAGGAAGGGTTTGGTTAAGGAAGTCAAGTCCTTAACCAAGAGCAACAGGAATGCTATATTTGAGAAGATTTTGATGGGAGCCATGGCAGCAGAAGATGATCTGGAGCTGAAGCAAAAGAGAGGTCATGATTTTCATGCAGCCAGTGGCAGTGGAGGACCAGCCAAGAAGCCCCATTTTTAGCAGCAGCATCAGCAAAAGTTTTTCCAGCAGCAGAGGCCATTCCAGCAGGCATAGCAGAGACAGGGTCAGCAGGCGCCGAGACAGTAGTAGGCTGCCACTTGTGACTTCTGTAAGAAGCCAGGGCATAAGTAGAGTGAGTGCAGGAAGAGGCTAGGCAAGTGCCTGCTCTGTGGTTCATCAGAGCATCAGTTGAGGGGCTGTCCTGAGGCTTTCTGGCGTAAAGGACAATGAACAGGGACCAAGGCACCAGTAGAGCAGCAGAGGGGACCCTTACCGACTCAGCAGTATAAGTTTGTTCAGCATCAGCAGCAGGCCAGAGGAGGTCAGCAGGGGCGAGCTTTCGCCTTGGCAGCAGAGGATACCGAGGCAGTAGGCAATCTGATAGCAGGTTCTGTTCTTATCGACACTTTTCCCGCATTCGCATTATTTAATTCGGGTGCTTCCCATAGCTTCGTATCTGTATCTTTTGCCATTAGACACCATATTTCTTCTGAACCTTTGCTTAGGACTTATAAGATCACGACTGGGGTGGTATTATCTTCGTCAGTGATATTTGCAAGAATCGAAGAGTAATTTTGGGAGGCCGAGAACTGGATGTGAGTCTGTTCATGATGCCACTACCGAACTACGATATTGTACTCGGTATGGATTGGTTGAGCAGGCACCATGCCAGTATAGATTGCCGCGGGGGTAGAGTTCTTTTTAGCATACCAGGAGAGGCAGAGTTCGAGTTCACCAGACGGTAGTCAGAGCAGAGCAGCAGAGTTTTCTGCGGAGCTTTAGTAGAGGAGCAAAGTGTGCCATATCCACTGATAGCTGAGTTTATAGATGTGTTTCCAGAGGAGTTGCCCGGGTTACCTCCGGACAGGGATGTGGAGTTCTCCATAGACTTGATACCCGGCACAGAGCCGATATCTCAGCATGTCTATAGAGTAAACAATAGTGAGCTTGTGGAGCAGAAGAAGCAAGTAGATGAGTTGCAGGATAAAGGCTTCATCCGATCGAGTTTTTCACCATGGGGTGCGCTAGTACTCTTTGTACCGAAGAAGGATGGGTCGGTACGGATGTGTATCGACTACAGGGCACTCAACAGCCTCACGATCAAGAACAAGTACCCGCTGCCGAGGATCGATGACCTGTTCGACCAGCTGAGCGGAGCGAAGGTATTTTTCAAGATTGATCTGAGGTTAGGATATCATCAAGTGAAGGTAAAGAAGGTGGATATTCCGAAGACAGCTTTCAGGACTCGGTACGGCCAGTTTGAGTTCATGGTGATGCCGTTTGGGTTAACTAACGCCCCGGCGGTGTTCATGAACTTGATGAACAAGGTGTTCCACCAGTACTTGGACAAGTTCATGGTGGTGTTCATCAATGACATTTTAGTGTATTCAAAGACCCCAGAGGAGCATGAGGAGCATTTAAGAGTGGTTCTGGAGACTCTCAGGAAGGAGCAGCTGTACGACAAGCGCTCAAAGTGTGAGTTCTTCTTGGATCGAGTTGATTTCTTAGGTCATATGGTGACCGGAGATGGGATCTCAGTCGACCCAAAGAAGATCAAAGCAGTTGAGGCGTGGACAACACCGATTTCAGTTGCAGAGATCAGGAGCTTTCTGGGATTGGAGGGGCACTACAGGAGGTTTGTTCAGGATTTCTTTCGGATTGCACAACCATTAACTAGGCTGACCCGGAAGGACACAGAGTTTGTCTGGTCAGAGGAGTGTCAGGTTGCTTTTGATGAGCTGAAGAAGCGACTGACGACAGCCCCGATTTTGACGTTGCCATCAGGATCAGACGAGTTCACTATCTATAGTGACACCTCAGGGAAGGGTTTGGGTTGTGTTTTGCAGCAGCATGGAAAGGTGATTGCCTATGCATCCAGGCAGTTACGTCCGCATGAGAAGAACTACCCTACCCATGACTTGGAGTTGGTATCTTTGCTCTAAAGCTGTGGAAGCACTATCTATACGGAGAGCGTGTGGAGATCTTCACAGACCACAAGAGCTTGAAGTATGTGTTTACACAGAAAGAGCTCAACATGAGGCAGCGCAGATGGTTGGAGTTGATGAAGGACTTCGATATTTCATTGCAGTACCATCTAGGGAAGGCCAATGTGGTTGTCGATGCCTTGAGTAGGTATCCTGTAGCTATGTGCTTGACGATGGATCGTCATCTATTAGCAGAATTAGATATTTTGGGGATCGAGGTGATCATGCTAGGAGTTCAGATGCAGATGTGGGGCCTGTATATTCAGTCAGACTTGATGGAGAGGATCAAGTCAGCTCAGTTCGACGATGTTACTCTGTGATGTATCCGAAAGCAGGTTCGAGCAGGATTGGCAGATGTGGAGTTCATCATTACGGAGGACGGCACATTGAGGCACGGCTCCAGACTGTGTGTGCCTAGCGGAGAGCTTCGGGAGCAGGTTATGCAGGAGGCCTATTGCTCTCAGTATACTATGCATCCAGGTGCCAACAAGATGTATAGAGACTTAAAGGAGCATGTATGGTGGTATGGGATGAAGCGGGAGGTAGCATGCTTCGTAGCCAGGTGCCTAGTCTGCCAGCAGGTTAAGGCAGAGAGACAGAGGCCATGAGGACTATTGCAGCCATTGCCCATTCCAGAGTGGAAATAGGAGCACATGACGATGGATTTTATTTCGGGATTACCGCGTACACCATGAGGAAAAGACGCGATTTGGGTCATCGTGGACAGGTTGACCAAATTGGCCCACTTTTTGCCATTCAAAGTGGGGACGTCTACTGAGAAGTTAACGGAGATGTATATACGGCAGATTGTCAGGATACATAGAGTTCCGGTGAGCATTGTCTCGGATCGGGATAGTCGCTTTACTTCCCATTTCTGGCAGAGTTTGCAGGCTAGTTTTGGTACTCAGCTCAAATTCAGTACTGCCTACCACCCTCAGACGGACGGACAGTCGGAGAGGACAATTCAGACTCTCGAAGACATGCTGCGGACTTGTGTCCTAGATTTTAGAGGTTCTTGGGAGGACCATTTGTATTTGGTGGAGTTTGCATACAATAATAGCTTCCAAGCCAGTATTGAGATGTCACCATTCGAGACCTTGTACGGACGTAGATGTCGTACTCCCTTATTTTGGGATGACGTTGGAGAGCGAGCTTTATTGGGACCGGAGATGGTTGTTAACGTAGCCGAGAAGGTGAAGCTCATCAGGGATCGACTTCGCGTGGCGCAGGACAGACAGCGGCATTGGGCCGACAGCCACCGAAGACCTTTGCAGTTTGAGGTATAGCTTAGACTTAGGATTAGAATTTATTGTTTGTATTTTTTTGATTATGTGATTGTTTTGTTAATTGAGACCATGTTTGTGCTAGGCTGGAGATATGGTATTCTTGAGGATTTCACCGACTCGAGGTACTATTCGTTTCGGTGGAGGAGGGAAGCTTAGCCCACGTTATGTCGGACCTTTCGTTATCAGCGGGAGGGTCGGCGACGCGTCATACAGACTGTACTTACCTCCTTCCTTAGCGGGAGTCCACAATGTATTCTACGTATCGTAGTTGAGGCGGTATGTGGCAGATCCTAGCCATGTACTGGACCATTCCGAGATTGAGGTGGGACCTACTCTCCGTTATCTAGAGCAGCCTGTGGAGATTTTGGATCGACGAGAGAAGGTAATGAGGAACCAGACAATACCATTAGTTCGCGTAGCATGGAGGCATCACTCCTCCGGTGAGTCTACTTGGGAGAGAGATGATGAGATGCGCGAGCAGTACCCTTATCTTTTTCAGCAGTGAGGTATAATTTCTATCCTTCCTACTTATGCAGCTTGTCTTTAATTTCGAGAACGTAATTATTTTTAAGGAGGGTAGACTTGTAGCATCCACTTTTTGAAATAAGGGTATTTAAGTCATTTTAGTCATTTTTAGTCATTTTAGTTATTTTGTGATTTTCTAGATATTTTTGGCTTGTGTTGTTTTAGCAATTGGTTTAACCTTAGAAAATCCATATTAGAGGCTAACCATGACATATGAGGATTATTTAGCTAAATAAAATTTACTTTAGGCTTTGGTTCAGTTTAGAAGGCCATTTGACCATTTTTTGGCTATTTAATTAATTGGCCTTTGTAGCCTTTCTGTTAATGGGCTTAAACTCAACTTAGATAGAGAAGAGGGGCCCATGAACCAACCCTAACCCTAGTAGGAATAGCCTGGCCGGCTAAAACAGGAAACCCCCTCCCTATATAAGCATTTGCATTAGTTTTGACACCCCCGTTACAAAACCCTAGTTTCCAGCTCTCCAAAACCCTAACTTTTTCATCCGACCTCCGTTTCACCTCAAACAAAGTGCGTTGTGATCGTGGGAAGGAGGAGAACTTGCTGGAGCATTGCTAGCAAGGAGTTGGAGGCATTTACTTGGTAGAAACTGGTCGTCTCACTGATCGAAGAGTCAGTTTCATTGGTATTTCAACTCTCAATAGGTAAACACCTAAACACTATAGTTTTTCCTGATTTCTCTTCATGGTAGCATGCATCTAGGTACCCTCGACCCACCCATATAGTTTGGTGAAGTTTCGTGTCTGTTTGATAGGCGTGTCGGACACGTATCGGATTAGGGTTTAATGTGTTCGATGATTTGTCACTTAGAATTCAATACTGTTATTATTGTAAAATAATTTCGGGATTTGATAGCCCTAGATGTAGGGATTCCTAAACCCTAGGTTTGTGCAAGAGTCAACACGTATTCGTGTCCAAAACTGGACACGCACGTGCAGCACGAGGACCGCGCGCGTGTCCTTCTGCTGCCGTGTTCGTTCTCATTGGACACGGTGACTCGACACGTGAAACATGGTGAGTGGGTAGGGTCCATGTCTGACATGGTGCCCATAAAATTTGGTTGGGTTTCGTAGAGAATCGAGAGAGAAATCGACATGGCACTGATTTTGAACTGTCGTGCGTGCGCCAGTTTTTGGCGTCCGATACGCGTGTCGTGCGACTCGGACACGCGTCGTGTGGCCAGTACAGACACGTGGGCTTGTAGCCCTATAGTTGGGCTACATGTAGGAGTGACCATGTGTCATAATTTGTTCTGTGTCGAGCCCTAGGACGCGTGCACGAGGACTGGGTTCCAGTTTTGATACGCACGTATCCTGGACACTTCGTGTCCTATTTCTTGGACACGACTGCACCTAAATTTCATGTTCAAACACGTGACACATTACCAACCATTGGTTTCGAACATCATTAGGTTTTTTGTTGTTTTAGGTCATGTTAAGCTTTGGTTAGAGTATCCAGTTTTAGGTTTCAGATTTTCATGTTTCAGTTGTTTTTTTTTTCTGTTATTTCGATGTGAATGCTGTATAAACCCAACCTACAGATCATACATTACCCTATCTAGGAGATACGTGTTAGTTTGCATCATGGAGAGGGTTGTATTCGAGTTTGGGTTAGCCATAGGTACTCGGGTAGGCATCAATATAGAGTATCAAGAGAATAGGGTATTCCTATAACTGATATTGGGGATTTAGGATAGGTTTCAGTCCAGTCCAGTTTGAGTGATTAAGTCCAGTTACTAGTTGGTTGTTAGTTAGGACTCGGTTGATACCAAGTTTAGTTGACTATTAGATAAGAATTGTTAATGTCCAGTTTAGTTTAGTTGGTAGTTAAATGGGTTGTTTAAGTTAAAGTAGAGATTTGGTTTGGAAGTATATGTATGAGGGTATTGGTTAGGGTATCATGCCTATACTGATAATTGGGTTGTGTTAGGATTAATTGCAGGATTATTAAAGTTCAGATTACTTGTTGGTTGAAAGTTGGGTATCACCAAGTTAGTTGGTTGTTAGGATTTGGTTAAGTCCTGTTTAGTTCAATTGATTAAGTTAAGGACTGCTTGTTGGAATTAGAATAGAAATCTGATTTTTAGATGTATATATGTATGTGTGTTTTGAGATGAGGGTTTGGGTGTAGGCACTGCTGTAGCAGTAGCAGTGATGCCTGCAATTGCAGCAGTTGCTGCATCAATAAGAAACTGCAATGGTAGTAGCAACACAGGCTTGGCCTAGTGCATGTATTCCAGTGTGAAGGTGAATTGGTTGAGTGGTCAGGTTAGGATTTAAGATTACCTTGTTTAAACTAGAAATTTACTAAGAAATACCTAGACTAGAGTCTTGGTATATGCTAGTCTAAGGTATAGATATTAGATATAGGGTATTATGAGTTAATGTATTTTGTGAATTATATTGGTTGTTAGGATTAGGTTTCTTGGACCTATGATAACACCAAATCAAGGCCCAAAATCAACTCTAGGACTAGTAGTGACCTAAAAATTGACTTATAGGCTAGTTGACCAAACTTTGACCTAATTGACTAGTCTGGTTGACCAAAGTTGACCCAAGGTTGACTTTGACTTAGATTGCCCCAAATCATGTAGAATTTGCATTGAAGGCTTTCCTTATGATATTTTAGACAGTATTATGACATGTGGTTGTTTTAAATAGGATCTTATTACTCCAGTCCAGTCACTTTTCATCATCAGCAGTTCGGATTACCAGGCGAGTACATTCTCTGATCTTTTCATGCTTCTTTGGATATGTACTCTTGTTATAGACTAGTATACTTGATGCTGACACGACGTTCACACGGATTAGTACCCTCTGGATCTTTTCATACGATGTTATCCCCTCGGATATATCGAGTATGTCATGTTCATGTGCTTTATCATGGTCATCATGTACTCCATCTATTCCTATTTGTCCATGTGCACTCATATGTTATTCATGTACACTCATGACCATATGAATTCCATGTATATAGTAGTTGTTATCCATGTGCAATAACATAACATGCTTTGATCCTTGTGTATTGGTTGGGGGCAGGGAGAGTGTAGTTGGTTATGTGATCATTATCCCCAGTAGGTATCCATGTGCATTCCATAGTTGTATCCATGTGCAACCCAAGATGTTTACATAACCAATTTATACTCTGATTCACGTAGAAGGTTACATTCTTTATTTATCATATTATATCTCAGTTATATCTTCTCTCTTGTTGATTTCTCTTTACAGCGATTCATGTATAGTTTTCTATAGCTTGCTTTATATGTCCATTCCTGATATGAACTGTTGTGAGAGATATGTGCTCGTTCTATCCTGACTGGGCATGTTAAAAATTTTATAGGTGATAATGAGGAGTACTGTCCTACTTATTATGGCATTGGCTTAGATGACACTGGCAACGTGGACCCACAGGAGGATCCCACAGTCGCTGAGGACTTGCCCATAGTCTAGCTGAGACTTAGTACTTTATTTTATATTTTCTGTTTGAGACTTTATGAGTTGTACTTGAGACTATTTCTGGTGGTTTACACCTAGACTTTTATTGTGACTCTCTTGAGATTCTTCTTCTATTCCATCTTAGTATTGTGATTGAGTTACGTATTATTTTACTCTCTATTCATAGCTTATTTAGATTGTGTTAGATATGGTGACTCAGGACAGCGTTCTACCGCCGATACTGCGGCGTAGGCTGGACGTTCGTTACTTCTCGTGCCCTTACACTGGATGCGGGTCGTGATAAATCTCGAGGCTGAAGACAAGGTCGTATTTGCTAACATGATCTCTCTCCAGTTTGGTGACTTTCTACCAACAGAAGTCCCAGACAGCGTGGCCCCGATCCCCAAGGCAATGATGGAAGTCGTCAACCTAACACCAGCTTGCAACTCAACCTTGGTCCCACTCACAACTGGACATGGTGAGATCATGTGGGTCCATCTGGACCTTGTCCAAGAAGTGACGTAGGAGGTAACACCTCCCAAAGCAAGAAGGGGCAAGAAGTTTAAGCCATGCCACATGGTATCCTCCCCCATCTACGAGGTTCTATCTGGCGAGACGCGATTGGGGAAGACTTATCTTCGAACGTACGATCCCTCACAAGAAGAAGTACTGCCTTCTCAAGCTCATGCTTCCCCTACAAGCTCAGAAGCCGGCCCGTCCAAGCCTTAAACCACATCTAAACAGAAGAAGATGCGGTTTGACAAGTCTCTAAAGGCGCCAGCTCCGGAAGGCATGGATCGACCCTACAACTTTGACATACAGGCTCAGCTTGCCAATACACCCGCCTGGTTGTCTCTGTTCGATCTATTGCGACTCTCCAAATAAATACGAAAGGCCTTAATTGAGGTATTGCTACATGCCGACTCTTACCTCGCTGAGGTCAAAGCTCCCGCTGAAGATCCTGTCTCCTGCCCCCACTGTCACAGTACTATAGAAGTGGTGCCCAACATCACCTTCTCACAGGAGGACATACTACTCAAAAATAATCGTCATGATAGACCCCTGTACTATACAGGGTATATCGGGGCGATCAAGGTAGACCGCATGAACATCGATCCATGATCCTTCCATAGCATCATTCCTAGAAGCTTGCTTCAAATCCTGGAAATTCCTCTGCACAAGCTATCCATAACCAACACAACTATCATGAATTTCAATGCTGGTCGAAGCCATCCGCTGGACAAGATCCGTCTCAAATGCCAGATCGGTGATCTCCGAACGGAGGTGTCCTGCAATATGATCGATGCCAATGTATCCTACAACGTCTTGCTGGGACGTCCATGGATACATGAGAACATGATCATCCCTTCTACCCTTCACCAGTGCTTCAAGTACGTCAACAGCGACGGTGTCGTAAAGGCAGAGTTTGCTGACGTCGATCATTTCAAGGGCATCGAAGCTTACTATGGAGATTCGGTACTTTACCAATCTCAAGCCACAAGAATGATGGCAATGAAGCTGCAAATGAAGCTGAAGCACCTCCATCCCCTAACGGTGGTACCCTGATTGTCCGAGTCAAAGGACGTAATACTCTAAAAAGTACCCCGAAGCCTCTCACAATCTAGGTGAAGAAGAAGAAACCTGACAAAGTCAAACCATTGACCATCACTCTCAATAAAACACCTAAGGGGGAACCTACTGATGTCCATCCTCCCAATCCTGAAGAATTACCCTATGTGGTGAACTCGGCCAAGACAGTGGCTCCTCTTCTAGATGATGACCCTCTCATTGAGTATATCAATACTCAGAATAATGTACCTTCAGCGGATGATGTTATCCCTGAAGAAGAACTTGCGTATTTCCTTAGTAAAGGTTTATCTTTGTATTACTCCAATGTTTATCAATCTGTAAACCATAACATAGATATAATATACGCCCTAGAGAACGGCATAGGACCACACCTCTTTATGCCGGTCACGTCGCCTCACCTACGGGAAAAAGCTACCCAGAAGATATCCACTACTTCATCATTCCAGCCAGAAAGAAAGATGAAGAGCTAATCATCTTCCGTCGTATAATTGGCGAGAGAAAGTTCGTTCCAGACTCTACTCCTCCCAAGTACAATACAGAAGCTGACTATGACTCTGGAAAGATGCAACTTTTTTGGTATAGTTGGCAGGCCAAGAATATCATCCAGAATATGGGATATGACATCAAAGGCGACGAAGGGCTAAATTACGGTCGAGGACAACGGTTGCCAATTCGACACTTTGTGCCTCCCGGCAAACCCGAGAACTACTACCAACGAAACGGTATTGGTTTGGGCTATGTCTCTCCTCCATCAACTCCCAAATGATCAGATGATGAAGCAGATCGTTGTTCTCATTCTTCTGATTCCTCCCTCTAGGACTCAGACTCTAGCATCGACAATATGTTCAAAGCAACTTTGTCCATCCATATGGTTTCTACTGACCAAGTTACAGACGATGTCCAATCAATCGAACTCAAACAATGGGCTCAAAAGATGGATACCTGGTGGGAGCTACGCTTTGAACAATATGAACCACCTACCGAAGATGAAGTCATCCAAGTCAATCTAGGAGATGAAGCATCCTTCAAACCAATCTTCTTTAACAAAAGCTTATCTGACGATGAATGCCAGTCTCTTATACAGCTTATAAGAGAATACATCGACGTCTTCGTATGGAGCTATGAAGACATGCCAGGCTTGGACCCTAACGTCACCGTGCACCGCCTGAACATTTCGTCTAAAGCTAAGCCAGTAATACAAAACAACGGCGATTTTGACCAGACGTCATGGAAGCCATCGAGAATGAAGTCAAAAATCTCATCGCCAGTGGATTCATTCGCGAGGAACAACATCTCGACTGGCTTGCTAATATCATTCCAGTCATGAAAAAGAATGGTAAAGTTCGAGTCTGTATCGACTACCGTGATTTGAACTCTGTATGTCCGAAAGACGAGTTCCCTCTACCGATTACTGACGTAATGATCGACAACACTTGCGACTTCGAATGGATGTCCTTTATGGATGGGTTCTCAGGCTACAACCAGATCAAGATGTTCCCCGACGACGAAAAGTATACATCTTTTCGAACACCGTTGGGGGTATACTGCTATACGGTGATGCCCTTCGGGTTGAAGAATACAGGGGCAACATACAAAGGAGCCATGAATACAATTTTTTGTGATCATTTGTACAAAATTGTGGAGTGCTACGTAGACGATATTGCAGTCAAAAGTTGTCTCAAAGGCAACCACCTCCAAGACTTGAGAACGGTGTTCGAACTCATGCATGCACACCAACTCAAGATGAATCCAACCAAGTCTTTTCTGTGAGTCTCCAGTGGCAAGTTCCTTGGTTTCGTCAGCACTTCAAAGGGTATACATCTGGACCCGGAGAAAGTGAAGGCTATTCTCGACATGCATCCTTCAAGAAACCTCAAAGAGCTACACGGACTACGAGGAAGGCTAGCCTACATCAGACGATTCATTTCGAACCCCTCTGGCAGGTGTCAACCATTCACTCAGCTCATGAAGAAAGGCGTATCTTTCGTCTGGACTGAACAATGTCAACGGGCATTCGACGACATCAAAGCATTGTAGAAGCATGGAAAATCTCAGAACGATGATCTATGCGGCTCAGAACAGGAGAACCCCATACGGCTCATACAGGAGCAGTCCCATGCGGTTCAGAGAGACTCTTAGTCTCATGCGGCTCGGACAGTAGAGTCCATGCGGCTTACATAGGGACAGTCTTGCGGTTCAAAGAGTCCCCCAGCCGCATGTGGTTCAAAAGTACATGCGGCTCACGGAGATATGCAGCTCATTGCCACGTGTACCCACGAAGACCCCTTTACACAGCTGGCCCTCGAGCAGTCTGCCTATTTAATGCTCCATCATGATTTGACAGCTGACGGCTCTGACATAAAGTATCATAATGGCCCTGCCATAATGACATACTCTTGGAAAATAGGAGAAAATCTCTGACACGATCCGAGATTGACACGTGGCTACTCCATGCGGCTCCAGTAAAGAACAGCTTCATACGGCTGGCAAGGACCTTCTTCCTGCGGCTCACCAAAAAGCCATTCCATGCGGCTCGCAGTTACTACACTTATACGGTTCACCAAGGAACCATCTCATGCGGCTCGCAGTTATTACACTTATGCGGTTCACCAAGGAACCATCTCATGCGGCTCGCGATTACTACACTTATGCGGCTCACCAAGTGGTTCGCAAATACTATACCTATGCGGTTAGCCTAGACGCTGTCTCATGCGGTTCATGGATGTCATGCGGCTTTAGCAGAGTCTATCATCAAGACACGTGGCAGAGATTCAATGACAGCTGGCAGCAAAGATGATTATGAGATGCAAAGATTTACCATATCCCAATGACCATATTCTCATAATTAATGGGAATGGGATCAGGTCATATCATTCATAATCAAGCCAAATTGGACACGTGGTGGAAGATCCAAGCTACACAATCAATCATGAAGATTTAAAACAATCAGCATTAATTATTCACAGGATTCAATATTATCCCCATTTATGGCCAAATCCTTCACGCCAAAAATGAATGGTCCAGATTGGTTATACATCAGGCCGCCGCCACTTTGAGAATGGGTAATCATCCAAACCCTAATGATGCCCCCACTATTATAAATAGCAAGGTGTCATTCCCTTGTAAAAAAATATATACGATCAGAAGGAGAGAGACAAAAAAAAGGGCTTCCCCCCTAAAAACCAGAGAGAAGATACACAAAGAAAGAGAGAAGTCAGAAGAGCAACAGAGGAGCCAGAAGAACATCTCTTCATCAATGCCAACCATCTTCTCACAGGAGCCAAGGCTGCATACCGGTCGTCCAAGGAGTAAGCCAGGGCTGCCGTCGCCTTCCCGAGCCTCTATCGTCACCCCCAGAATCTAAAATAAACAATTGTACTTAGACTGCTGTACCTAGGTTTTCGTCCCTAGGCTTTCTTTGTACAAGCGAGTTTGTATTGTGAGTCTAAGTTCAGTCCTCCCATAAAACTGTTCTGTATTTTTACAATCAATGGCAAACACGATGGCGACTCTGCTGGGAACTAACTTCTCCACGGCTGAGGAGTTGGTGACGCAATCGGATGCAGCCAAGCTTGGCTCCACGCAACAAAAGATGGTCGTCCGCTTCGACCAACAGGCGTTTGAAGAGATGCTCTCCGAAGGAAGCGCTGGCCCGGTCCAGAAGCGCTCCCGCACGACAAAGGCTCGCAGAGAGTGGAGGCCAAAGTCATTTGCTCCTCCCCAAGCCCCCGATGGGATACCCTCTGTTGCTCAAGACGGCGAGAAGGACTCTTCTGCGGCCCCACTTCAGACCGTAGACAACTCTGCTGTCCCCAAGTCCGGCAGAAGAAAATACTATGACGCTGGACTTACAGGGGCAAAGAGGAACTCTACGCGAACCAAGCCACATATGGGTGCTAGCCGCATAGAAAAAGCTCATGCGGCCACATCCGCTAGCCGCATGAAGAAAAATCATACGGTCACATCTGTCAGCCGCATGGCTTATGCGGCTACAGTCGCCAATCATATGGATGAAACTCATGCGGCCATGGAAGTTAACCGCTTGCCGAAAACCCATGCGGCCACAATTGCCAACCGCATGCGGCCAGCCTGCACGGTCGTGACTCCTAACCGCTCAAAAACAACTCATCCAACAGCAGAAGACAACAGCATGCAGACAGCCTGTACGGTACCCAACTCTAGCCGCATAGCGTCCGTTCCATGCTTCTCTCGATCAGACTTTGACCGTCTCTCATGCGGTCCTGACCCTGATGGTTCTCTGGAGGATAAGCCAGATTCTGTTCTATCCAACTTGGACTCCTCCTATTACGCACCCACAAGTGCTAAAAAGAGGAAGTCTAGGGCAGTGCGGGCTCATCGAGCCCAGTCAGCTGTCCCAACCTCTGACTATCGGGGCATCCCGTTGACTATCACACGGGCCTCGGATGGAAAGTTGTATACAACCGCTCGAGTCCAGCCCCCGGCGGCAAACGGACAGAGTGGTTCCTCTGACCTGCGGGAGGCGATCCTCCACAAACGCAAGGAAAGAGGAGGAGTGTCGGCATGCAAAGAGTCCTCGCTTGGACATTGCTGCACCCAAATCATCGTCAACTGCTGTTGCAACAACGCAGCAATGACGGAAGATCGGTCATCCGTCTTCCAAAGACTACAGCATCCGAGCCCAGAAGATGAGGCACCCCCGGTAGTCTCCTACAATTCCGCTCAGAAGGTTCCCGCCAAAAGGAAGGGGAAAAAGACAAGCATCTCCAGTCCCAAGATATCAACCACTACAGCTAAGAAACTGTCGTCTAAACGGTCGTCTTCCATCGGAGTATTCCAACACACCCGTTCAAAGACAAAATCTGCTGCAGTAGGAAATTCATCATCCACATCATTGGGGGTTGGGGGTAGCACTCCTCCGAACATCCACAACAATCCGGTGTTTCAAGGAGACGAGCCCGGGAAAACAACTCTCCCATCAGGTACAACAGGCACCGATGTCCCCGAAGTCACCCATGACCCTCAAGACGAAGTAAACTCTAAGGCTGGAGGTACTGCTCTCGCCGAGTCCGAACCAGAAGACAATATTCCCACATATCCCGACGACTTCTCGGTACACGGGTACGACTCGAAAGGCACATCCTCTACCGCTCCTTCCATCACTCCTCATGTAAGGACGGTGTTCATGACGGACAGCAATCAAGGTGGTTCCAGTGATCGCCAGTGCATTGACAGTCTCGAAGCTATATTACTTGCCTTAGTCAAATCTGTAGACGAAATTAAAGCGGCCCTTCCAACTTTGTAAGGAGGGACGCCTGGCCAAACAAGCACGGGTCCCGCAGTCAATGCAGACTCGAATTCGGCGACACCAAACCCGGGCAACAACCCTCCCGAAATAACAGCCCCTACCGCGACAGATGAGGCCCGAGAAGTAAGGAGAGAGGTCCAGGAGCTCTGAGCCATGTTCCATGCCCGAGAAAACGCTCAAGATCTCAGAATACGACAACCGTACCCTGCTGAATGGAGGAATGTTCCATTCCCGCCAAAATATAAACCGTTCAATATCAACCCATATGATGGCAAGACCTCAGCAAGTTGGTACATCACTTACTTCGAGGTCACCACCGACCATCTGCCCCATGATGATGCTATCCTCACTCGATTATTCATTGGGGCATTAGAAGGAGTCGCCTTCGACTAGTATCGCAATCTGCCGGACAACTGCATCCACTCCTTCCCCGGCTTCAAGCGCCTGTTCTTGGAGAGGTTCTACGAAGTAGGGCAGGACGTCACCATGTCCATCCTCATGGACGTCGTCCAAGGAGAAAAGGAGTTAACAATGAACTACATTGAGCGGTTCTGCCAAACCGCCATGAAGCTGCCCTCCGGAAATCTAGATTCCTCTTTGATTGAGATCTGCCAAAAGAGACTGCTTCTAACAATCAGCCTCTGGATGGGCGAAAGTCAATTCAAAGATTAGAAGGCCTTCATTATCAGCGCCACAAGCGCCGAAGAACGACTGAAGAAGGCTCGCCAGCTAGGATTGCACATCTCGGAAGGAGAAAGCAAGGGCAAGCGTCCCAACAACGATAACGGGGGTAACCCCTCCAACAATCGGGACAGCAAGGGGAAGCTGGCTATGGTGGCCGATACAACACAAAAACCTGAGCCGAAGCCCGCAGACAAACAATGGCCACAAATCGATTACTCCTTCGAAGACAGTCACGTCAAGCCCATCTTGGACATGCTCATACAAGGGGTCAGAATCCAGCTTCCCCCACCAAGATGGGAACCGCGGCCGACAGAGATAGAGAATCCGAAATACTGCCATTATCATCGCTACGTTCATCATGCTACACACGATTGCTACCAGCTGAAACGGTACATCCAGAACCTCATCGATTCGAACGCTCTGGCCATCGATTTCGAAGAGGTAACCGTGGCGGCCAATATGGTGTCCGTACAATTCGGCAGTTTTTCTCCGACGGAGACTCAAGACGGGGTAATCCCCGTCCCTATGGCGACAATGGAGATCACCAATCTTCCACCTCCCCGAGACCAGGCTGCCGGTCTAATACCCCTCACCACATCACGAGGGGAGGTCATATGGATCCATCCAGACTTGGTGTCAGAAGTGACTCGGCCCACACCATCTACCACTGACAAAAAGAAAGGTGGAAAAGTCAGGACCTGCCACACAATCTCAGCAGACAATGAGGAAGCTACAACCATCGTCACGCGGTCCGGAGCACAATCCCAACCTGTGGTTGACAACCCAGCCGAAAATCATCAACCCACTACAACTGATACTCTGGGACCGGCTCAGCCTTCGACGACCGATAAGCCTAGGCCGAAGGAGACTCGCTTCGACAAATCTCTCCGAAAAGACGCAGCCCAACGGCTAGAGAGGCCCTACAACTTTGACATCTTAGCACAATTGGCTAACACTCCAGCCAAATTATCACTGTATGAACTCCTAAGGCTCTCCAAGGACGTTCGTATTGCATTGAGCGAAGCACTCCAAAACACCGATGCCTACCTGGCTCAATCCAACCTCACCGGGGAGGACTCACCTGTGGATCTCCAGGACAGTACCTGTACGGGAGCAATGCCCAACATCGTCTTCACTCCGCAGGACATGCTCATCAAAACCAACCTACATGATCGCCCGCTATACTACACAGGATACATCGGCGATGTGAAGGTGGATCGGATGCACATTGATCCTGGCTCTTCTATAAGCATCATCCTGAAGGGTCTGCTACATCATCTCCGTATCCCAATGCATCGCCTGGCACCTACAAGCACCGCCATCAGCGGTTTCAATTCGGGCAGGAGCTACCCTATTGGAAAGATTCGCATGAAGTGTCAGATTGGCGATCTCCTATCCGACGTCACCTGCTACGTCATAGATGCAGACACTTCCTACAACATCCTCTTGGGGCGCCCATGGATACACGATTATTTGATCGTGCCTTCTACGCTACACCAGTGCTTCAAATATGTCGACAAATACGGCTTCGTGAAGACAGAATTTGCTGATATCGATCCCTTCAAAGGGGTCAAATCCTACTACTCAGACTCCTGCCTATACGAAAAGTCAAAGAGGCACCTTGAGGGAGGAGACGTACGAGCTCACACCGAGACAGCCACGGGATCAGAAGGACCCCTGACGATCCACCTCCAAGCTCGCAAACCAGGCAGGTCCGCACCCCTTACTGCCACTCTGCGGAAGGACGCGATCAGCCTCTCAGCGCAGGAGGAACAGATGACAATCCGGCTGCCAAGGTCCGACCAAGTACCGAGACCCACATCGGGGCCACTGACAATCAGACTGCCGAGAGTCGGTCAACCCCAAACGAAGAAGCTCAATCCCTCTGATAGGCTACTGACGATACGCCTTCCCAAGAAGGGTTGTCATCCCGATGCAAGGTCTGACACTTCTAGCGAACCGGCCACTCCTCGCTCCACCTCGAGTGCCAAGCTGGGGGTTGCTAGTCTGCCAACAACTCCACGCTCAACTCCATCAACTGAACCACTGACAATCAAGCTTCCCAGGTCGTCCTCTCAGTCTTCATTCACACAGGGGGTAGCCGAAGAGGAACCGGAGCTAGCCAAGTATGTGGCTGCCCACACTGATGTTCCATCCGCTGATGATGTAATCCCCCTAGAAAAGATACCTTACTTCATCAATAAAGGGTTATCTTTGAACTACACCGAGCTCAATAAGCTATGTACAATGTATGCGATGGAACACGGTATAGGAACCCACCTACACACACAAGTGACAAATGTGTACACTGCGATCCAGCTTACTCCAGTAGAAGACGCTTACCGAATAATCGAGGGAGGGGACCATCCAATCATCTTCGGCCGGACGAACAACCCGCATCCCTCCACCACAAAGGAAACCGACTTCGGGTCAGATGCCGGGAGACTGCCTCTGTATCTCTATAGCCCTCAATCCAAATATCTCATACAGAAACAGAGGTATGATTTGGAGACAACGCCGGGATTAAACTACGGCACTGGGCGACGATTACCTTTGAAGCCGCTAGTCCCGGCAGGCAAACCACGAAATTATTATAACAAAACTCGATGCGGGCTAGGATATGTAACGCCCACTACGACCCCCAAGAGCTCAGATGAAGAATGCGACTGGCAGTCACATTCAACGGGGTCACCAACTTCTGACTCGGATACTAGCATCGAAGATGTGTTCAGACAAGTCATGTCAGTCTACATGGCGTTCGCAGACGCTTACGAAGAAGATAAAGACATCCCCGAAATCCTTGAGCTAGAGCCGTGGGCCCAACAGTTGGATGCACAATGGGAAAAACGGTTCATACAGAGAGAACCTCCTACCGAAGATGAGGTCATACAAGTGGATCTCGGCAGCGAATCTTCTCCAAAACCAATTTTCGTCAGTAAAAGCCTAACAGACGAAGACCGGGAGTCGCTGCTAGAACTGGTCAGAGAATACATTGATGTGTTCGCCTGGAGCTATGAAGACATGCCAGGATTAAACCTCGATATTGCTCTTTCCAAACTCAATATTCGGCCAAATACGAAGCCAGTCAAGCAACAACAGCGACGCTTCCGCCCAGGCATCATGGACGCGATCGAAGCTAAAGTCAACAAACTGATAGCCAGCAGTTTCATTCGTGAGGAGCAACATCCCGATTGGGTCGCCAATATAGTACTCGTCCTCAAGAAGAATGGGAAGATTCGAATCTGCATCGACTTCCACAATCTGAACGAGGCATGCCCCAAAGATGAATTCCTCCTTCCCATCACAGATATCATGATCGACAATACCTGCGGCTTCGAACGTATGTCATTCATGGATGGCTTCTCGGGGTATAACCAAATCAAAATGTCTCCTGACGACGAAAAGCATACATCATTCCGAACACCGATTGGCACGTACTGCTGCACAGTCATGCCTTTCGGTTTAAAGAATGCTGGCGCCACATATCAGAGAGCCATGAGCATCATTTTCAGAGAACACTTACGCAAGACGGTGGAGTGCTATGTTGACGATATAGCCGTTAAGAGCCGTAGCAAGGGAGACCATCTGCAGGATCTAAGGACGGTATTTGACCTAATGCGAGCGCATAATTTGAAAATGAACCCTACGAAGTCCTTTCTGGGAGTATCTAGCGGGAAGTTCTTGGGCTTCATCATCAATGCAAAGGGTATCCACGTAGACCCTGAGAAGACAAAAGCAATCATGGAGATGGGTCCCCCGAGAAATCTTCGCGAACTCAGAGGCCTCCAAGGAAGACTAGCTTATATCAGGAGGTTCATTTCTAACCTCTCCGGGCGATGTCGACCGTTCACACACCTCATGAAGAAAGAAGACTCATTCATATGGGACGAGGAATGTCAACGTGCTTTCGACATCATCAAAGAATATTTGTCAAATCCTCAAGTTCTGGTAGCCCCAGTTCCTGGAAAACCATTCCTGCTCTATGTACGAGCAATGGAACACTCCCTCGGGGCTCTGCTGGCACAAAACAATGACGCAGGCCATGAACATGCCATATATTACCTCAGTCGAATGATAATTGGGCCAGAGCACCGATACACCGCAGTGGAGAAGGAATGCCTCGCCCTGGTGTTTGCCATTCATAAAATGCGATACTATATCACCGGACAAACGATACATGTGATCTCACGAGTCAACCCTCTCAGAGTCCTCATGACTAAATCAGGGGCACTCAGCTCTCGCCTTGCTACATGGGCAATATTGTTGTCCCCTTATCATATGATCTTTGTTCCACAAAAGGCAGTCAAAGGTCAAGCCCTTGCGGACTTCTTAGCAGCCCACCCAGGCTTGGAGTCCTCCAGAATATATGAAGAGATCCCAGATGAGGTCGCTGACTCGCATGCAACCTCTCACGATAATATATGGCGAATGTTCTTCGACGGTGCTTCGAGGACCGGACCCAAAGGCAATATAGTCATCGGAGTCGGGGTAGTGCTAACCTCTCCTTCTAGATTAGTGATTAACCGTGCTTATTCCCTCACCGAGCCCTGCTCTAACAATGTGGCCGAGTACAACGCTCTAGTCATTGGCCTCCAACTTGCAAGAGAGCTGGGGGTAGAATACCTTGAAGCATATGGCATTCCCAGCTAATCATCAATCAGATCCGGGGCTCATACGAAGTCCGCCACGAAGACATGATCCCTTATCACCAAATAGCGATTGACATCATCTCGTCGTTCAAGGGGTTCTTCATCGAACATGTCCCTAGACTCCGAAATATCGAAGCAGATGCCTTAGCCGGTCTTGCTGCTTCCCTAGCAGTTCCGAATTATGATCGCCAATCAGTGGATGTGATAGGCCATGAACTGGTCTGTCCCAAAAATAATGTACAATTCGTGGCGAGTTATTCCGCACAGACGATCGATGATGCCCCAGATTGGAGACAACCATTCATCGACTTCATCGTCTACGACATCCTGCCCGAGAATCCAAAGGAAGCTACTTCCATCAGACGACGTTCTCTCAGATTCTTCTATGATACAGAGACGAAAATGCTGTATCGCCGCTCCTACGACGGACTACTACTTCGGTGTCTGTCAAATACAGAAGCCAAAGAAGCCGTACGAGAAGCTCACGACGGTGTCTGTGGAGGCCACCAGCCCGGTCCTAAATTGCAAGACCACCTCCGCCGAATGGGCTACTGCTGGCCCACAATGGTGGCAAATACAATAGACTATGCTAGAAAATGCAAAGCTTGCCAAGTCCACGCGGACTTCATCCACCAACCATCAGAATTTCTACATCCAACAGTGGCGTCCTGGCCATTCGAGGCATGGGGAATGGATATTATCGGTCCAATCACCCCACCTTCCTCCCGAGGACATCGCTTCATACTTGCGATCACTGATTACTTCTCCAAATGGGCGGAGGCCGTCCCACTCGCAGAAGTTAAGACTTCAAACGTGATCAGCTTCCTTAAGCATCACGTCATCTACCGCTTCGGACTACCCCGAAGGATCATCCATGATAATGGTCCGCAATTTGCGAGCCACGCATTCTATCGGTTTTGCGATAAACATCGTATTCAGAATATCGCTTCAACGCCGTACAACCCGGCAGCAAACGGGTTGGCAAAGGCATTCAACAAAACAATCATCAAACTCCTCAAGAAGTTTGTCTCCTCCAACAAGCACGACTGGAACGAGAAGCTCGGCGAATGCTTATGGGCTTATCGCACCACAGTTCGAACAGCCACTGGGAATACGCCATTCTTCCTAGTGTACGAAAGTGAGGCAGTTCTCCAATTAGAGACTCAAATACCCTCGCTCCGCGTCGCCCTCACTTATCAATTGACGACGGATGACAACTACCGACGTCGACTGCAAGAATTGGAGGCACTAGATGAAAAGCGCCTCTTTGCCCAGCAACGAATTGAGCTTTACCAAGCACGCATCTCTGGAGCCTTCAACAAGAAGGTCAAAATCAGAACATTCCAGGTGGACGATCTTGTCTTGGCAGTCCGGAGGCCGATGGTCATGACTCACAAGACCGTCGGCAAATTCCAGCCAAAGTGGGAAGGCCCGTTTATCATTGAGACAGTATTCTCCAACGGTGCTTACCGCCTCGCAAAGCAAAATAGAGACTTGCTCATGTTGCCCGTCAACGGCAAGTTCCTGAAGAAATATTACGTCTAAACGACATTCTCTCCAAAATCTTCGAGTCATGTACCCGCTAGTACCGCTGAACTCACATCCACAATATTTCAGATTATCGAGTCATGCACCCGCTGGTGCCGCTGAACTCACCCCCACATTCCCTTCAGATTATCGAGTCATGTACCCGCTGGTGCCGCTGAACTCACACTTTCTAAATTACCGAGTTATGTACCCGCTGGTGCCTCTGAACTCACATTCCGGTCATTCTTTCAGATAATCAGTCACGTATTATTATACCTCTGAACTTTCTTCTTGGAAGAGATCCTCCCTCATGATACACTACCCGCGCTTCCAGTGCACAAAAAGGGTAATCGGTCAACAAATTTTCGAAACGGCCATGTCCTCATTACCTCTGAGTCGTTTTCACTTCCATCAAAAACAAACCGCCCCCTCGCATAGAACTTCCATGTTCTCCGACCTCTGAGTCGTTCTATGTACCCCCTCTTCATTGAGCCCACTCCTGCCATGTCCTCATTACCTCTTTGTAGGAAGGCTCCGTCGAAGAAATCTTCATGCTTGCCATGTCCACATTACCTCTGAGCAAGTATGTCGGTCTCCTTTCAACCTATTATCTGTACCCACAACCGGAGTACGACAAGGATAATAGGTCCACAAATGTCCTCTGTTGACCATAAATGTCCTCTGTTGACCACAAACATCCTCTGTTGACCACAAATGTCCGCTGTTGACCACGAATATCTTCCGTAAAGTCTCCCCTGCCATGTCATCATTACCTCTGAGCAGGAAGATTCCACAGTGAAACCCTCATGCTTGCCATGTCCTCATAACTTCTGAGCAAATATGTTGGTTTTCTTTCACCCTATTATTCATATCCCGAACCAGGGTACGCCAAGGATAATAGGTCCACAAATATCCCTTGCTAAGCTTCTTAGCATAAATCTACCACCTCGCCATGCCCCGGGAGCCCAGCTGCTCTACGGCACTCTTTTTTCTAAATACCGTGAACATCGGTGACCACTTTGCCACGGCTGTTCCGGACATCCTGTCCAAACTTGTTATCCGTATCTAAAACTAAGGTACGCCTAGGGTAACAGGTCCACGAATAATCCCCCAGCAAGTCCAATTCCGTAAACGCTACAAGTACAAGAAAGAGAAGATGAGTTGAAACATGCTCATTTATTCGAATTTCTAAATACTACATCATTTGGGATCACATCCCTTGCAAAAAGAAAAGAAAAAAAAGAAGAGAAGCAAAAGAAAGCAGAAAGCTGATCACTGCTCCGGGGCAAATAACGCCCTGAGACGGTCCGTCAGCAAAGCAACCGACCGCTCAAACCTCTGGGAAGCCCGACGCTCCGCCTCATGGGTCATCACTGCCTCGTCCTCCAGATGAGCGTGAGCTTGCCAGTTGTCTTCAAATTTCTTAAAGGCCCGCTCCAGGTTATCAGAAGATCAGAAAACCTTCTCGGCCTCCCGAACGATTGACTCCTGTTCCGCCTGAGCAGCCTCCAGCTCTGACTCTAAGAAGGCCAATTCCCTCTGGATTGCGAGGATCCGCTCCTTCGTATCAACGATTCCACGAGAAGCAGACTCTTCCCGAGCACGACAAGCCTGACTCCGATGACCCAACCTGTCATACGAAGCAGAGAACTTGTCAAGGTCTCCCCGTACAACTGGCCCAGCAGTATCTCGAGCAAGCTTGATCCTATCCCGAGCAGCAATGAGGAAGCCCCGCTCCCGCTCAATCGCAGCAGGCAAGCCCGCCTGTCGTATCGCCAGTAGTTGGGTCACAAGCTGATCAGCCTCTGTCAGCTTAGGCTCCAGCAGTGCAGCCAACCCCACCCCGCCAGGAAGGGACTTTAAAGTTGTAACCTGACCCCGAGCACACCGGAGAGATAGAGAAAAAGGGGTCCCCCGTTCCACAGCAGCGTCTATGCCCCTTTTTAAATGGCGATAGAAGCTGTCGACCACGTCCTGCGTCACCTCGTCCAGAGCTTCCGAAGAAGCCGGTGTCAACGGGAGTATAGCCGGCAACACTGAAGAAGACGCAACAAAATCTGCCGCTCCCGCCACAAGAGAAGCCAGCTCCGCACGGAAGGACGCTTGAACAGCGGCCAACTCCTCTTCGGCAGCCTGCAGAATTTGGATGCTCGGTAGGGTCGGAAGGTCAGTCTCCGGAGCCGTATAATCGGCGGAGGATGAGGCGGAGACCATCTCCAACTCCATTCCCATCTGCCTAGAGCTGACGGAAGGCCCCTCAACATGAGACGACAAAGGAGAGGGAACGCTCCTTTCTTCCGGATCACGGCAGGCCGAGCCTTCCCTAAGAACATCCACGGCGGAAAGTAAAGGGTCAGGACCTGCAGGGCCAAGACAACCATGAATCGATTTGACCCGGAGGATATGTTGATAGAGCAAATAAGCCCCCTCACTAGTCAATATCTGGCTTATCTTACCAGTTGAGGAGTGTGGAGGCTGAGGTTCGCCTGCAGCCACCGCAGCCTCTACACCAACAGCTTCCGAGTCAGGTATAACAGACTCCTCCTCCCTTGCATCCTCGGGAGGGAATGCACTGAGGTCGGTGTCGCCTTGCTGAAGATCAGCGATCTCAGAGATGGGTCCGAGGAAACCTTCGTCACCCCGGGCCGAGACCTCAGCAACCTGGGAGCTTCCAGCCGCCGCCGAGAGAGCCCCCGCAGAAAGAACCGCATCACACATGTCGCTAATCAAAGCAGCAAGGGCCGGATCAGCTTCAGGGGTGGTAGACGATTCGGGAGAGGCCGGTTCGTCGGACACCTACAAAGAAAAGTAACCAAGTCATATCTCCGAGAGAAGAAAACTACAACAAAGAGATGGCTATGACTTGGACTTACCTCCGGAATAGCGTCTGTACCTTTACCCATCTCGGTAATAAGTAATCCACGAGACCTAACGGCAGCTCTCTTCACGGAAAAGGTCGCTCTACTGACAGTAGACTCGTGTCTGACTCGTTTACGCGAGAAACCAGACACAGTCGAAGGCTGTTCTTCTCTCACTACTTCCTCTTGTGCAGTAAGCAACGGATCTTCCGCCGGGTCATCGGGTGTGGGAAGCGGTTGATCCGTGACTTCTTCACCCCCACCAGAAAGGGAATCTTCGCTATCATGATCATCCTCCTCCTCAGCCGACTCGGAAGGTTCTGATTCAGGAAGGGGAGTCTGGAGTGCTAGTTGCTTTCTAGCCTTAGCCCCCTTGGGCTTCTCCTATAAACCGTTACCCACGATAAAACTGGTACTCGGATCGAAATTAACAGGAGGCTTGTTCGCCATAACGTGATATAGAGCGGCCACGTATAAAATTTCCCTCGGCGCCTTAGCATCGGGGACCGAGAAGCTGGCCCGAGTATGATAAGTGTCATAATAATTCCACGCCCTGACACCATCAAGAACGCTACCTTCAAAGCCCAAACAAGGGTTGGGGCAATCAAGGAATAACTGACTATAACCAAATTTACGGGAAAACCTACTAGGTAGGTAAGGCTCCAAGTATACATTATCACGGTTGCGATAAACCAGATGCGCGGGGCGGATGTTGTGCAACCAGGTGAGCATATCCGGAGACAGAAAGTGAGAAGGCCCAGTACCATCGAGATGTACCTTCCTTACTTCTTCATCAGAAAAGGGAGGAACAGACACAAAAAAGTCACACCCGTCCACCCTCGCCAGCGCCTTCCGACAAGCTGGCATAGTGTTGTATTCCCAAGACCGGCGATGGCATTTGAAAAGGAAAGCGTCTTCATCTGTAGCATCTTCCACTATTCCAGGTCCCGTCAAGGACTTGTAGTGGATTACCAACCAACCCATCAAATAGTGGAAAGGCAGTTCTACACGCTCAAAATCCAACGTCTTCTTGCGCGCAATAACCTTGGACGAAAAAGTTCGAAGACCATGGTGTATGCTACACACCATAGCAGGAAGAAGGGCCAGTCTAACTTCGAATACCAGTTTAACGGCAGGAAGAATAAAATGGCGACCGATCCTCTCGATAGAACCCGCTCCTCCCGAGACTACGCAATTCCGCAGCCATATCATTAAAAATCCAGCTAGGAGCGCCTTCTCTGACATCTGTGTGGTCCCGTAGTAAAAATAGCTAAGAGAGTCAGTTTGACTCCCGAATATGTCGCTCTTGGATCGCGACTTCTTGACGCTTGACATCAGATCCCTTATCTCTCCATGCGTTCGAGGGGTTCGAGGAGTAACTTTGCCAGAAGGGTCAACTTTAAAAAGATAATTAATCCAGGATGTGGTGTGGGGAGCGGTCCCCTCGGAGCTATCCACCATTTTTATAGCCATCTGATGACAAGCACTATGGTGGCACAGCAACTCCCGATACACCACAACAGAACCTGGGAGTCGTCGGTTCAAGTCTTCAAATTCCTCATTCGACGGGGTATACACCTAGAAAGGCTTATTCCCCCACGAAAGTTTGGAGACAGTATGCATCTCATGGAGAGCAAGCCCCAACTCCCCTTCGGGTGCAAAGAACGTCCCCGTCCGCGGGCTGTACATCTCCAAGAGCGCCACGAACAGTGGCTTATTAATAGGAAGCCCGTGACAGGTGCCCCGAATGGCATGGTAAAGTCCCACCTCCCGCAAGAATGTTTCGTAGGTCTGCAGAACCCAAGTGGTCAACTGGGCCCACGTAGAAGTAGGGTTTATCCAGTTCGACAATGCTAGACTGCCAACGGGATAAGATTTATTACGAACAAGCCGATTCAGGAAGGTATCAGCTTGAGTGAGTGTGAAGTTGGGACCGTATACATTCATGAAAGAGCCCGGGGCCAGACCCATCATATACCGGAGGGCGGAATCCTTACCCGTATACGCTGACCGCATGTTCGGGTTATAATGGATGTTGCCCATTAACATCCCTGATTGAGTAGGAGTTAAGTTACACACCATCTTCCTGTCCAGCAACACCATGTTGAACCACAACAAAGGATAATGACGTTCTATGAGAGGAATATGGATTGCCACCCCGTCCAAAGGAAAATTCTAGTTCTCGGAAATCTCTAAAAGTCGAGGATTCTTTATGATTAAAGCATCTCCAAAAAGGAACGAAGGCTTCAGGTATTTTCCATCTAGCTTCCCAGCACTCATTATGGAACGGAGGTAATGGAGGGTCTGATTCTCGATGGCGTTCAACCTCTCCGAAGGCTCATCAGCAGGGAATTGATTCAACACATGCTTAATTAAGTCGTCAAGACGCACGTCCAGGGCGAATTGATTTGAACCCACTATAAGTTCCCCCGCAGGGTTTACTGGCAGATTCACTGAAGGAAAAAGCAAAAGAAACAAGTCAAAAAGATAGCTGAAACACAAAACTATGTGATGCTTATGCGACTTAAGCTCAGTACAGCCTCATGCGGCTCCGTTTAAAAAAGTTTATACAGGTCAGTCCGAATGAGCTTATGCGGCTCAATTCGAGAAAGCCCATGCGGTTCAGTTCGAATAAGCTTATGCGGATTCGGCTCGAAAGGAACTTATGCGACTCAGTGCGGATGAGCTTATGCGGTTCGAAAGGAGCATATACGGATATGGTCCAATTCGAATAAGCTTATATGATTCGGCTCAAAACAGGCTTATGCGGTCCAGCACGGATTAGCTTATGCGGTCTAGTTCAAATAATCTTATGCGGTTCAAGTTCGAAATATGCTTATGCGGCTCAGTTGGAAAGAGCTCATGCGGTCCAGATGGGTTTATGCGGCCCTGATGATGAAGTAGTTATGCAAACAACTTTCATGCGCCTCAGGCCTGGGTCATATCCCATGCGGTCCGTATATGAGTCGGACACATAGCAAACTTGGGAATATAGGCTCGCGCATAAAATATGCGGCGTAGCCATGGCAGTTCACATTGATGGTCCTACCAGCAATAGGTGGGTGGACGTCGGAGTAAAAAATAGGCACACCAGCCGTCGGAGGAGCCGCCACATTCGCCGCCGCAGTCGATGAAGACGCGGCCTTCTGGCCTTTCACCGCCGCAGAAGATGACGCGGCCTTCTTGCCCGTAGCAACAGTAGTCTTCTTGGGAGCCATTGCCGATCGCTGATAGGAGAAGACGAAGAGGAAGTCGGCAACAAAGAGTTCGAGCAAAAGAGAGAAGGTAAAAGAAACCCTCAAAGAATAAACTTACTCCTATTTTATAGGCGAAGGAGGCTCGAAAAATCAAAACAAACGCCTCGATCTACGCGCCGCCTAAAAGAATAAACCGCTTCGGTCAAAATGAAACTGACCCTTGGGATCCTCCCCCAAGAGGCGGCGAATCAAGGGCATTTAATGCAGAAGATTTGCACACGTGGCTAAGACACGTGGCAAAAAGTTTATGCGGTCTCACAGCTCATACGGTCAGATAAACCTATACGGCTGAACCATCTATGCGGTCAACAAAGGCCATGCTTCTTATTCAAACTATTTCAATTTTGCAAATTGAAAACTTTGAAGGGGGTCATGTAGAAGCATGGAAAATCTCAGAACGATGATCTATGCGGCTCAGAACAGGAGAACCCCATGCGGCTCATACAGGAGCAGTCCCATACGGTTCAAAGAGACTCTTAGTCTCATGCGGCTCGGACAGTAGAGTCCATGCGGCTTACATAGGGACAGTCTTGCGGTTCAAAGAGTCCCCCAGCCGCATGTGGTTCAAAAGTACATGCGGCTCACGGAGATATGCGGCTCATTGCCACGTGTACCCACGAAGACCCCTTTACACAGCTGGCCCTCGAGCAGTCTGCCTATTTAATGCTCTATCATGATTTGACAGCTAACGGCTCTGACATAAAGTATCATAATGGCCCTGCCATAATGGCAGACTCTTGGGAAATAGGAGAAAATCTCTGACACGATCCGAGATTGACACGTGGCTACTCCATGCGGCTCCAGTGAAGAACAGCTTCATACGGCTGGCAAGGACCGTCTTCCTGCGGCTCACCAAAAAGCCATTCCATGCGGCTCGCAGTTACTATAATTATGCGGTTCACCAAGGAACCATCTCATGCGGCTCGCAGTTATTACACTTATGCGGTTCACCAAGGAACCATCTCATGCGGCTCGCGATTACTATACTTATGCGGCTCACCAAGCGGTTCGCAAATACTATACCTATGCGGTTAGCCTAGACGCTGTCTCATGCGGTTCATGGATGTCATGCGGCTTTAGCAGAGTCTATCATCAAGACACGTGGCAGAGATTCAATGACAGCTGGCAGCAAAGATGATTACGAGATGCAAAGATTTACCAGATCCCAATGACCATATTTTCATAATTAATGGGAATGGAATCAGGTCATATCATTCATAATCAAGCCAAATTGGACACGTGGTGGGAGATCCAAGCTACACAATCAATCATGAAGATTTAAAGCAATCAGCATTAATTATTCACATGATTCAATATTATCCCCATTTATGGCCAGATCCTTCACGCCAAAAATGAATGGTCCAGATTGGTTATACATCAGGCCACCGCCACTTTGAGAATGGGTAATCATCCAAACCCTAATGATGCCCCACTATTATAAATAGCAAGGTGCCATTCCCTTGTAAAAAATATACACGATCAGAAGGAGAGAGACAAAAAAGAGCTTCCCTCCTAATAACCAGAGAGAAGATACACAAAGAAAGAGAGAAGTCAGAAGAGCAACAGAGGAGCCAGAAGAACATCTCTTCATCAACGCCAACCATCTTCTCACAGGAGCCAAGGCTGCATACCGGTCGTCCAAGGAGTAAGGCAGGGCTGCCGTCACCTTCCCGAGCCTCTATCGTCACCCTCCAGAATCTAAAATAAACAATTGTACTTAGACTGCTGTACCTAGGTTTTCGTCCCTAGGCTTTCTTTGTACAAGCGAGTTTGTATTGTGAGTTTAAGTTCAGTCCTCCCATAAAACTGTTCTGTACTTTTACAATCAATGGCAAACAAGCATATCTTACAAGCCCTCCAGTACTGGTAGCCCCAATAATGGGAAAGCCCTTCTTACTATGTGTCCACGCCATAGATAATTCCCTTGGTGCCCTCTTAGCTCAGAAGAACGAAGGCGACCATGAACAGGCAATTTACTACCTTAGCCACACAATGGTGGGTGCCGAGCACAGATACACATCGGTGGAGAAGGAATGCCTCGTACTAGTATTTTCCATCCAAAATACACGCCACTATGTGTCTGGGCAGACTATCCGCATCACATCTAAATTCAACCCTATCAGAATACTTATAACTAAGTCGGGTTCCCTCAATTCCCGTTTAGCTACATGGGCAATGCTGTTGACCCCATATGATATAATCTTCATTCCTCAGAAGGAAGTAAAAGGTCAAGCTTTAGCTGATTTTCTAGCAGCTAATCCGGTGCCGAAGTCGTCCAAACTCTACGATGAAATCCCCGACGAAGTAGTAGAGTCTAACACTGCAACTGAAGAGATCCCTATTTGGCGTTTGTTCTTTGATGATGAATCAAGAACAGGGCCAAAGGGAATATCGTGGCTGGAGTAGGCATTGTGCTTGTGTCACCTGATCATCTGGTTATACACCGTATATATTCTCTCGTAGAACCATGCACCAACAATGTAGCTGAATATAATGCCCTAATAATCGGCCTACAACTGGCAAAGCAACTGGGAGTTGACTATCTAGAGGCTTACGATGATTCCAAGCTAATAGTTAGTCAGGTCCGAGGGGATTACGAAGTTCGGCACGAAGATCTCATCCCCTACCACCGAGCAATAATCGAGCTGGCGTCTACTTTCGCTGGGTTCTTCATTGAGCACGTGCCTTGACTACAGAATATAGAAGCAGATGCTCTAGCCGGTCTTGTTGCTTCCTTGACCGTTCCCACCAATACTCAACAGTCGATCACAGTGTCTGGTCGAGAATTATTCTGTGTGAAAGATGCCTTGCATATTTATCACAGTTACGTAGCAGAAACAAACGTCAACGCTAAAGACTGGAGATTTCCCTTCATAGACTACGATGTCTATGGAATCCTCCTCGAGGACCCGAAGGAAGCAGTATCCATCCAAAGGCGTTCCCTCAGATTCTACTACGACATAGCTACCAAGATGCTGTACCGACGCTCTTATGATGGGCTACTGTTACGATGCTTATCAGACACCAAAGCCAAGCATGCACTCTGGGAGGCTAACAATAGAGTCTGTGGTACGCATCAGCCAGGCCCCAAATTACAAGATTACCTCAAACGAATGGGTTATTACTGGCCCACAATGATAGCGGATGCTATTGAATATGCAAAAGAGTATAGAGCCTGCCAGTTCTACGCTGATTTCATTCACCAACCTTTGGAGTTTCTACACCTGACGACAGTATCTTGGCCATTTGAAGCCTGGGGCATGGATGTGATAGGACCAATCAGCCTGCCATCCTCTAAAGAACATCAGTTCATCCTAGCTATAACCGATTACTTCTCCAAATAGATGGAATCTATACCGCTCACTGAAGTGAAGACATCAAACGTGATCAGTTTTATCAAATATTACAACATTTATCGCTTCGGCCTACCTCGCAGGATCATCCATAATAATGGTCCACAATTCGTAAGCCATGCGTTCTATCGGTTCTGCGATAAGAATCGAATCCAGAACATAGCCTCTACTGCCTAAAATCCAGCAGCTAACGGGCAAGCAGAAGCCTTCAATAAAACTATTACAAAACTGCTTATGAAATTCGTATCTTCAAACAAGCACGATTGGAACGAGAAGCTCGATGAATGTCTATGGACCTATCATACAACGGTCCAGACTCCAACAAGAAGTACGCAATTCTCTCTGGTTTATGGGAGCGAAGCAGTTCTTCTCCTAGAAATCCAGATTCCTTCTTTTCGGGTAGCCCTAGCCAGCGAGCTGACTACTGAAGAAAGCTACCATCTGCGACTCCAAGTGCTCGAAGCGCTAGATGAAAAATACCTATTAGCTCAACAGTGTATTGAGCTATACCAAGCACACCTTTCTAGAGCTTTCAACAAAAAGGTGAAGAAAAGGATCTTCCAAGTTTGCGATCTGGTCCTAGCAGTAAGAAGACCGATGGTTATGACACATAAAACAAAAGGAAAATTCTAGCCTAAATGGGAAGGTCCCGTCGTCATAGAATCGGTGTATTCTAACGGTACGTACCGGCTGACCAAGCCTGACGGTGACTTGCTCATGATGCCTATCAATGACAAGTTCCTGAAGAGATAATATGTTTAACCTCTTTTATATAATATTCACATAGTTTCAGTCATGTAAATGTACAGTACGATGTTTATATGATTCAAAAAAAACTATCTAACTATTATCTATATTTCAAGGGTCTTGAATACGCCCTGGATAACAGGTCCTCTAAATATTTCCCCAGTGGAATCATTTTTATTTTTTGACTCCGTCCAAACTCGGTTTGACGAAAACAAGTCACGTCCCTATTACCTCTGAATTGTTTTCTGATAATTATTTTCCCAGTGAAATAATTATGTTTTGCCACGTCTACATAACCTCTGGGCAAAGCATTCATCAAAGATAGTCATATCTACACTACCTCTAAACTATCCACTCCTCCCTAATGCTATATATCTTTCCACGTCCATATTACCTCTGGTCAGATATAGAACATCCTCTGCTATTACGTCCATATTACCTCTACTAGCAGCTTCATTCAACTTATTATCTATATTCGAATCATTCGAATATAAAACGGATAACAGGTCCACACAAAATTTCTCCAGCGAAATACCCAGCAGAAATGTCCTTGCTACGTCCACATTACCTCTAGCATCGATATTTCACAAAATCACATTCACTTCTGAAAAAATTCTTTATTCAGTACTTAAACGTCTAACGAAAGACGGAAAAAGGGTACAAAAGTCGTGACGGCCAAAAGAAAAAGAAAGAGAGAGGGTGGTCCCCCAGCGAGATACCCTTTACACAAATGCAGTATTTGGCTCTCTAAATATAAGCACCACAGATATCACAAGCAAAGAGTGGAGCGAATGTATTCTGTTTATTCAAAATCAGTTACATTCACAGGACTGCATCTCATGAGCAAAACAAAAAGTTCTTCATCTCTTTCGCTCAGGCAAAAAGTACAGGACTACATCCGATGCCCGGAAGAAGTAAAACATAAAGCTAAACACAGACAGAAATACCAAGACGAAATACAGACATTTATGGGAACCCGCGGTTCCTAGCTATGGCGAGGCATATACCATTCCCTCAACCATTTCGCATATGAGGGATCCATTTGATCAAAGCCCTCAGTTGGAGCAGGAAGGTCAGAGCCCCCAATCCTACTACTCTCAGGATGGTGCTCCTCCTTTACAGCAGCTTCGCTCCTGGGAGTAATTCCTTTCCCGACGGACGCCGGCTCTTCTTCTTCCTCAATTTTTGGCACTACCTCCTTCTTGACAAATGAAAACTCTTATTTTATGAAAAGAGGCAGCATCTCCTCCTTCACTACAGTCTCAGCCTTCGGCATGGATGCTGCAAGAGCCACGGGAAGAAAGACAGTCAGACTTAGAAAAATTACAGGAAAAGCTATGTTCTGAAGGATTTCTATGTGCCCAAACGGATATGCGCCCAATACAAAGACTTGTGGGCGCATAACAAATGGACAGTTAAACGGGCGCATAAACATGCCACTGTTTAAAAGACATAAAACGTGGCAGCACTTGGGCGCATAGCACACCACAGTGTTGGCGCATGACTTCTGTAGGTGCATAGTAATGCTCACAAAAGCATGTTGCCCTAGGCACAAGTGCCCCGACAGAAGAGAAGTTCGAGCGTTGCAAATTAACGCTCGAGACTTCATTTTTTGAAGCACGCCCTCACCCAAAATCGGGTCCTGGACTGCTGAGGACTCTGCCGCAGGAGAAGAGCTACTCGACGCAGCCCCCTTGCCCTTCGCGGATCTCTTGGCGGCCATGGAAGACATGATTCTCAACGGAAGAAGACGAATAGTTTTCTGAAAATTTCAAAGGGGAAAGGAATAATGAACTTTCTCTCTCCTCCAGGGTCTATTTATAGGCACGAGCCACTTTTTATGCGCCCACATACTCTATGTGCCCACTATGGTGTATGCGTCCACTGTAGCCTATGTGTCCACGTAAAGGACCAGCTCTCTACATACTATGCGACTGTCTCTTGCTAACGTGGACGGCGTATAAAGGATGGACCGTTTCAAATTCTGTTCCGATGAATCTGTCAGTTCGGATTTTGAAGCAAATCTTAACAGTCGTATCTCCCTGACAGGCTGGCCAAAATACTATGCACCAAGAGGAAGAGCTGTACTATGCGCCCATTGCCTCGCGAGAAGACGATCCATGCTTCTTTCAAAGTATTTCAAACTTGCTCAAGTGTCGAAAACATTGAAGGGGGTCCTGTAGAAGTATGAAAATTTTCAGCAAACATAGCTCCATGCGCCCAAGTCAAAGCAGTTCCTTACGCCCAGTCAGTTCGACTCCATGCGCCCACTAAATGAAGCTCCATGCGCCCAGTCCAATTATAACTCCATGTGCCCAACACTAGTTCCTCCAAAAGGAGGGCGTATAGCCTGAGACATGGCTATGCACCCAACCTGAATCAATCAAAGCCACGACCAGAACGTACACCGAAGTGCATGGCCACGTCAGTCTCCACGAGCATTCATGTACCGAAGCATGCGGCCACGTCAACACCACGACCAACCCACGATCTCGCAGCCTGTATGCGCCTACACATATGCGGCCAAAGCAGGACCATGCGCCCACTTAAGAACCAGCGTGTCTCTTCATACGGGCGCATAATATCGTTCCAGCCCAAGAACAACTACAAAAGGGGGGGCTTCTTTCCTCTTCAACAGACAGAACGGAGAGCATTTTCAAGAGCCAAATTGCTGCACTTCTTGCCAGTTAGCCGAGAGTTAGCAATTTTCCTAGGTTTTCTTCCACTTTTGTAATCAGAGTGTCAACAAAGTAAAGGAGCAACCGCCGCTGGATCTCTATCGTCCCATTCCCCATAATTCTTCTTTTTGTACTCGGGGATCCTCAATACAGGATCTCTCAGGCGTACTCGATTTGTGGTGCCTTGCACCAATAAAAAGAAAAGACAGCATTTTCTTCTTCTTTTTTGTGTGTGTCCACAGTGATATAATTGAAAATAGCATTGTTGGTATGTTTCCTTACCCAGTAATAAAAGACATTTGTTTAGTTACGGAGTTGAAACAAATCCTATTGAGCATAAGTCATTTGACATATAATGGTTATGGTATCAACTTTGTAAAAGACAAATGTCCTATATATGAAATGTCATCTGGTAATCATGTATATGAAGGGATTAGGGAAGGCAACATTTATGACAAATGAGACTAGGACATGCCAATATGGACACTATTTCATATTTATGCACCAAAAAACTGGTAAAAGAACTCCCTGAAATCATATTTAAAAGAGACATGGTATGTGCTGACTATGAAAAGAATAAAGCAACTAGGTCAAATTTTAAATCCATCAACGATGTGAGTACTTTTAGACCCTTGCTGTTAATTCCTATGGATTTATTTGGTCCTAGTAGAGTCGCTAGTCCTAGCGGTCAGCTCTATGGTTTTGTAATTGTTGATGATTTTTTTAGTTTTATATGTGTTTACTTTTTATCAAATAAAAGTGACACTATTTTTAAATTTAAGATATTTTGTAAAAAGGTACAAAACGAAAAAGGCTTCATGATTACTCGAATTCAAATTAATCATGGTGGCGAATTCGTAAATGTTGATTTCAAAAAGTTTTGTGATGATAGTGAATATTACCATAAATTTTCATGTCCTAGAACTCCCGAACAAAATGGTGGTGTGGAGCGAAAGAATCGTACTCTAAGCGAGATGGCTAGAGTCATGCTGAATCAGCATAATCTTTTAAAATATTTTTGGGCAGAAGCTGTTAGTATAGCCTGTCATGTTTTAAATAGGGTGTTAATTCGACCTATCTCAAAAAAATACCATATTAGCTATGGTTTGGAAGGATTCCAAATATTTTATACTTTAAAGTTTTTAGATGTCACTGTTTTATCCTGAATACCAAGGACAACTTGGGTAAGTTCGACTCTAAAGCAGATGAAGGAATATTTCTCGGATATGCTACTAAGAGTAAAGGATATATAGAGTTTTCAATAAAAAGATCTATGATTGTTGAAGAATCTATTAGCGTTACCTTTGGTGAGCTCAATAGTCATAGATGTAGCGACAGTGATGATGAAGATGCACAAAATAAATCCAAGTCATCTAAAGATACTGCTACAAAAGAGAACCCTTTGGAAAGTCTAACAAAGATAAAATTCTTGCTAGACCATCCAGAGACACTTGTTATATGTGATATATCAAAAGGTGTATGTACACGTTCTTCTATTAAGGACATAGATATAGCATCCAATGTAGCTTTTATATCTCAAGTAGAACCTGAGATTGTAGCATATATTTTTAATGATGAATTTTGGATTGATGCCATGCAAGAGGAACTAAATCAATTTGAGAGAAACCAAGTTTGGAAACTTGTTCCTGAACCTATTGGTTAATCAGTAATTGGTACCAAATGGGTGTTCCGAAATAAACTAAGTGATGATGGACAAGTTCTACGCAACAAAGCACGTCTAGTGGCACAAGATTATAATTACGAAGAAGGCATTGATTATGACGAGACATATGCTCCTGTTGCTAGATTAAAGCTATTCGTATGTTTTGTGTATTTGTATGTTTTCACAATTTTAAACTATTTCAAATGGACGTGAAAAGTGCATTTTTAAATAGTTATTTAAAGGGGAAGTTTTTGTGAGACAACCCCGTAGTTTTGAGGATTTTCAAAAACCGGATCGTGTCTTCAAACTTAGGAAAGCACCCTATGGACTCAAATAAGCACCTCGTGCTTCGTATGAACGCCTAAGTGCCTTCCTATTTGAAAATGAATTTTCAAAAGGATGAGTTGATACTACTCTATTTACAAGTCTCCAGATGATATTCTTCTTGTGCAAATTTATGTAGATGACTTCATTTTTTGTTCTACTAACGAAAAACTTTGTCAAGAATTTGCTAAGTGTATTCAGAGTGAGTTTGAGATGAGCATGATTCGAGAGCTAAAGTACTTCCTAGGACTCCAGATCAAACAATACTCACAGGGAACATTCATCAACCAAGCTAAGTCTACAAAGGATATACTAAAGAAGTACGACTTCGACAATGTAAAGCCTATCGGAACTCCAATGGCTACATCAACTCGGCTTGACATTGATGAAAGTAGCAAACCAGTCAACCAGCATAAGTATCGAGGTATGATTGGTAGTTTATTATATTTAACTGCTAGTCGCCCTGATATAATGTTTAGGATTTGTATATGTGCTAGATATCAAGCTAATCCTAAGGAATCATACTATGCACAATTAAGCGTATCTACCGATACCTTAAAAGAAGTTCTACAGTCAGCTTGTGGTATCCCAAAACCACATCTTTTGACCTAATTGGTTATTCAGATACAGATTTTGCAGGATGTAAAGTAGACCGTAAAAGTACCAGCGGTGCGTGTCATTTTCTAGAAAAAGCTTTATTTTTCTGGTTTACCAAAAAATAAAATTCTATAGCGCTATCAACGACTGAGGCTGAGTATATAGTCGTAGGATGCTATTGTGCTCAAATTTTGGGGATGAAGCAAACCCTAGAAGACTACAATCTACACTACACGAAGATTCCCATATATTGTGATAACACTAGCACGATCAATTTGACTAAAAATCATGTTTGTCACTCACGCACGAAGCACATAGAGATACGTCATCACTTTTTATGTGATCACCAACAACAAGGAGATATTTGCTTAGAACTCATTGACACAGATCATGAATTAGCAGATATTTTCATAAAACATCTGGCTGAAGACCGTTTCAATTATCTACGACGTGAACTGGACATACTTGAATTTTCAGATTCATAATGCGTTATGTTTAATAAAAATTCTTACAACTTGAGATTTTGATGTTTATTAATTGAAGTTATTTTAAGTACAAGCCAAAAGGGCCCTTCTGTCAAAAATATGTAAAAGTCTAAGTGAGACGGTGCCAAGTGTCTTCGGACTGCTGCTAGCTGAGATCTGTCCCTATAGCTAACCCAAAGTAATGAATATTACTAAATTGAAGAATTAGAAGTTATAAAGTCTATTTATTATTCATTATGCATAGAATAAAATGAAAAAACAAGTGGCAGAACTTTGTCAGAACTCGGACCGAGTTCGGGTAACGTCGGTTCTGTCACGCCCCGATTCGTAGAGTCATTTATTCACATATTTTATCTCTTGGAATCGATCGTCCCCGCTTGGGTATGATGCCGTACAAGTCTGGTATTGCACTTGTACAAGGCAAAGATGGTCCATAATCGATTATCTTCAAATAGGAACACATCGCAACAGCAGAAACAGATAAATTAAAGTTAATAAGGACAATCTTTCTCATTGAATAGAAATACATTAGTTCCTTATAGCAGCGGAGATAAAAAGATGACTTAAAATCGTACAGAGATATATAGAACTTTATTCTCTTTATTGATAATTGAAGAGGAGTAGAAGACTTGTACTGAAGTACAATGCTTACAACACATCTCACTTTACATTGAAAGCCAACTGAACAATGCTATACAGCTTAAATTTGATACTTGGATACATTAGATTACAACTCGATATACCAACTTGGCTTACAACTCACTGGTACAACTGATTACAATGTTCCATACATTATGTCCTTTATAAACAGAAGACATCATCTTGAACAAGAATAGCTTCTGTATGTCCAACAAATCTTCGATGCCGCGGGACCAATCAAGCCAATCTTCGTGTGTAGAATATCCCAAGCACGAGCACCTGCCCACAAAACGTGGGTCAGCACATCATCTATGTACTGGCGAGCAGAATCCAACCCACTCGCCCAAGCCAACATTTATGTAACCATTTACGCAGCATTTATTAGAATGATCTTTCTAATTGGGACCTAGCATAAATTTACAGTTCATGGCAATAATCATAGTGAAGCATGTAAACATATTCTTAGCAATATTCATGTGGACGTATCATTATAGCATTTTTGGTGTTATCATGTAAAGGCATCATTGAGGCATCGTTAACATTAACATCTTAAACATGTTATGACAATTATCACTTCAAGCATCACTTAGTATATATGTTATGATTGGGCAATGTTTATAACAAGGCATCCTTCTAGCATACTGAATTTAACATGTTAAGCAGGTTCTCATATTGAAAGGCTACACAGTATCATTTACTTGGCACGTTAAGCACGCAAGTTAAACCAACACATATATTGAGTATATCACATTTAAGTAATTTCTTACCAATAGCCAACTCCCTAGTACCTGCAACAAATACAGGTTAACTGTTACACTTACTCTGCCTGCACAAAACATTCATTAGCGTGCATCTTTACAACATGATCATTAGTGGTTGTGCACCATTTTCAGACGTTGCCAGATAGGATTTCGAAAGGTAATCGGTGCGCCATTCCACCAGGTTGCGAGCCTGAATTGAATGTTCCGATACCACATATCCTTAAAGTACGTTTACACTTCCCCCATGGTCGGATCGGTCCCCTAACGTCCCGGGGTACCGTCCGAGGAAGCAGTCACCTACTTGTATACAAGTTGTCGCTAACCATGCGATCATGATCATAAAGCACATAGTGAAATATTAAAATAACTAAAGGCAACAGTGCATCATTCAACTCATCCATGTCGTTTTCAACGACTTATCATTTTCAATATTCTTATCTTTCTACTTAGTGATCTCGACGATCCCAAGTCTCATCATTTCTCATTCATTTCTTCATTACAACAATTCTCTTTACGTTCCTTCTAAGGAGGAACAACAAAATTTATTCATTTCGAAGGGACCGGTAGCATTTCATTCATTTATAGGAACAATAACATATTCAATTCATTTCTTATGTAACATTCATGCAGCATCTCATTATTCAAGTGATTCATTCATTTCATCAACATTAAGCATAAGGGACATTTTCAATTCATTCTCAGGCATCAAGTTACATTAGCAGTTCGAGTGTTATTCGCTCAGCAGTTCAATATTCATGTCTTATTCATTTCAATAATTCTCAGCATAAGCATCTCTATCGATTTAGCAACTAAAGCATCACATCACAATTATTCAACATTCAAGATAAGAGACATTAGGGACATATTCATAGCATCACATTATTCCATTTATTAAACATACAGGAATAAGGAGGAAGGAGGACAGTTCTACTTGCCTTGCGTAACGGTCTTTCTGCTCCAATCCCACTAAGCGTAGCTCCACCAGCGAGCCACGTTCTAATACCCATTCTGTCTAGCCAGCTAAGAAAGACTACATCAGTCTCAATTCCCCTGATCTCCAACATAAGTCACGGTCCAACATTCTGATCCTATCCAACAAGCCAACCAAATGCTTCACGCGGAGCGGGGCATTACATAATATACCACTCAGGAAAAGTTTTATCCTCGAAACTTAAGAAAACAACTCATCTACTAGATTCACTTAATGACAATGAGTTACTCATTCAGCTTCAATTCAATATTCATTTCAGCACACTCGGTCATCTCAAAATAGCTATCCAACTGTACCATTTTAATTCATCAACGATTAGTTTTATCTATGTCTTTTTCCATTACTTCTTATTGATTCACCAATATTTTCCTTGCATTTCTATCTTGGTCGCAATGTATCACTTCATTTGGATCCGTACACATATTTTAGGCGTCCCCAAAACATATGCATTTCAGCCAAAGTTCGCGCTAGGGTGATAAATTCTTCCCATAATGTTATCTTAGTCGCAACCTATCACTTCGGTTGGATCCATACACATATTTTAGGCGTTCCCAAAATATATATACTTCAGCCAACTTCCATGTTAGTGCGGTTCGATCAGACACGATATAATTCTCTTTTCTAATTTTGACTTAGCATCCTTTCAATTGACTTATTACTTTATTCACTTGCCAAAATCACTATCTTCCAGGCCACAACACTTAACATCAGGGGCAACTCGGGTAAGCTTTCTATCCAAACATAATATTTCTAACATTGATCAAGGGTCTAACTTAGAGCCATTCATATCAAGAGTTCACAACATGCAATCATATTCTTTCCACAAATCCGATAATATTTCTCACCGAGGCAATTCATCTTTTCTAAAAGATACAATCCGACGTCATCCACTATCCATTACCCGAGTCAGGGTAAAGTCCTATGCAACAATCAAGGTTAACCCAGCTACCCGACTATAGGTACCGATCCAACATTCCCGTCATGAGCAGTCAATTCCATCTCATAGAATAATTCACTACTCGATACATACAACTCAACTCTCATCCCATCATTCCAGTTCCCGCTATAGACCGACACATAATCCTCAAGGGTCAAACATCTGTAAGGTTCATATTGAATCATATTCATACACATATCATTCTAAGGTCGTACTCATCACCATCTCTCGTTAAATGCCACAAGGTCATTCTATGGGTCGCTAACGGCCATCTATTATTCGGTCCAGTCTCAATAGTTAGCTATACCGACAGCTATACCTAATCATTCAGGTGACTTTCCTAGAATGGACGGCTACTAGGGTTTATACTAGTTCCTTTTTCTTAGGGCCAACAAGCAACCGACAGTTCTAAGGAAATCTTCCCAAACCTATGGGTATCCACTCAGTCTGAATAACAAAAAGCCATTGTTGGCTATGAGAACAATTGGTCATGCACCCCACGGTCCCTAGTGTCAAGTCTATATATCCAGGGTCTTCCTCAAGGAATAATTTCCACAGAGGCTCATTCTAGACTTACCCAACGATCGACTAAGATCGATCTATCAACGTTACGGTCAAATCCCAACCCGACATACGATTCTCATCGTTCTAATAATCTATCAATTAAATTCCTAATGATTCAATTTCTATTTCAAATCCTTTGTACTCACACGAATCCATAAGCCAAGGCTAACTATTCAAGGGTCATCAGTTCCGATAGTCTTAACATAACTATGAATTCATACTATTCGGTCTGTATGACGAAATCACACCACTAAGTCATAAGCCAGTAATCTATATCCCAACCGACAGCCAACTATACATCACTCCATCTTCCGACATTATCCAACATATTTTGTGATTCTAAATCTTGTTCATTTCCCAGCCATCAAAATCTCGTATGGACATTCTTAAAATTTCCTACCTCAAGGGTCGAGTAGTTCATTCAATTCAATCCGACAATTCATGCATCAATTAACCATCCTCTATGCAACATAAATATTCAGGGTTACTACTTGTTATTTTTCTAATATAATTCAATTCCTCAGCATACATACACATATGGAACGATTATCCTTTGGTGATCAAGATGGATTAACATCTACTACACCTTAGGGTCAGGGCATATATTTCTAATATTCCTTTGGTTTACCGACATTATTTCCAAAACTTTTAGCTTAGCAACCAACTTTGTATTAGCCACATATGATTTGCATCCAACCATTCGAAGTCAACATTCAGATATTTTAAGCTACAACATTCTCTAGCCAAATCTATTTACCCATAGCATACTAACTGTCTTTACTAGTCTGAGTCATCACTCGGCTAAACAATTTCTAACCAAGCCACCGATTACAATTTTCGACAATCTTGCTACCCAATATAACCTTACCGTCAAGGGACACTCGAGTCATCTAGCAACAATACATGACTCCCAGCTAAGTCTTGCACTATCCAGTACCTATAGATAGTCCATTGCTATCCTATAGAAAGGGTCAATATACATCTCGTTCTGAGGTAGTAGAGGCAATATACCACTCAGAAACAAAGCCATTTTAAATGATACCAACCCAATTCTATTCCGGACATTCGTGATCTACAATGATCACAATACTTAACCAACATTTCGGGGTCTCAATAACACAAGCCAACATTCTTAGGGTCTCAAAAGTACTAACGAGCACATATGAGTCAACTCACTAGTTCTGCTAAACTCATTCATCAATTATTCATTCCCAAATCTTTTCCAACATCACATGCAATTCTCAACTTGTTACAGCATACATAGCCAATTCTTTTTATTCCTACAATTTCAGACAGCATTCATACTATAGAATACTATGGCATCGAGTCATTGTTGGGTTATTTGTGTCCAAACCAACAATAATCATTCATTCAGGGGCATCACAATGTATTTAGACTTATTATATGGAACATCCAATGAGCAGCCAAGAGGGTCAACGAACTTTTCGACACAAACAACATAGGATAATTACCGAATAACAACAACATAATCGCAGAAGCAATCTTTGATTTAATTGCGGAAGCAACGTTGAGTGATCGCGGAAGCAACTTTGGTTAATCGTCGATGCAATTTTGATTTGAAACAAATCAAAGAAGAGACCAATGACGTAAAGCCGTGCTCTGATACCAATTTATCATACCCCAATTTATAGAGTCATTTATTCACATATTTTATCTCTTGGAATCGATCGTCCTCGCTTGGGCGTGATGCCGTACAAGTCTGGTATTGCACTTGTACAAGGCAAAGATGGTCCATAATCGATTATCTTCAAATAGGAACACATTGCAACAACAGAAGCAGATAAATTAAAGTTAATGAGAACAATCTTTCTCATTGAATAGAAATACATCACTTCTTTATAGCAGCAGAGATAAAAAGATGACTTGAAATCGTACAGAGATATATAGAACTTTATTCTCTTTATTGATAATTGAAGAAGAGTACAAAATTTGTATTAAAGTACAATGCGTACAACACATCTCACTTTACATTGAAAGCCAACTGAACAATGCCATACAGGTTATATTTGATACTTGGATACATTGGATTGCAACTCGATATACCAACTTGGCTTACAATACACTGGTACAACTGATTACAATGTTTCATACATTATGCCCTTTATAAACAGAAGATATCATCTTGAACAAGGAGAGCTTCTGTATGCCCAATAAATCTTTAATGCCGCGGGACCAATCAAGCCAATCTTCGTGTGTAGAATATCCCAAGCACGAGCACCTGCCCACAAAATGTGGGTCAGCACATCATCTATGTACTGGCGAGCAGAATCCAACCCACTCGCCTAAGCCAATATTTATGTAACCATTTACGCAGCATTTATTAGAGTGATCTTTCTAATTGGGATCCAGCATCAGTTTATAGTTCATGGACAATAATCATAGTGAAGCATGTAAATATATTCTTAGCAATATTCATGTGGACGTATCATTATAGCATTCTTGGTGTTATCGTGTAAAGGCATCATTGAGGCATCGTTAACATTAACATATTAAACATGTTATGACAATTCTCACTTCAAGCATCACTTATCATAAATGTTATGATTGGGCAATGTTTATAACAAGGCATCCTTCTAGCATACTGAATTTAACATGTTAAGCAGGTTCTCATATTGAAAGGCTACACACAGTATCATTTACTAGGCACGTTAAGCACGCAAGATAAACCAACATATATATTTAGTATATCACATTTAAGTGATTTCTTATCAATATCCAACTCCCTCGTACCTGCATCAAATACAGGTTAACTGTTATACTTACTCTACCTGCACAAAACATTCATTAGCGTGCATCCTTACAACATGAACATTGGTGGTTGTGCACCATTTTCAGATGTTGCCATATAGGACTTCGAAAGGTAACTGGCGCACCATTCTACCAGGTTGCGAGCCCGAATGGAATGTCCCGATACCACGTACCCTTAAAGTACGTTTAAACTTCCCCCATAGTCAGATCGATCCCCTAACGTCCCGGGGTACCGTCCGAGGAAGCAGTCATTCCTTGTATACTAGTTGTCACAGACCATGCGAATGCGTGTCCTACTCGATCGTGATCATAAAACACGTGGTGAAATATTGAAATAACAAAAGAGAACAGTGCATCATTCAACTCATCCATGTCATTTTCAAAGACTTATCATTTTCAATATTCTCATCATTCCACTTAGTGATCTCGACGATCCCAAGTCTCATCATTTCTCATTCATTGCTTCATTGCAACAATTCTTATTACATTCCTTCTAAGGAGGAACAACAACATTTATTCATTTCGAAGGGACCTGTAGCATTTCATTCATTTATAGGAACAATAGCATATTCAATTCATTTCTTATGTAACATTCACGCAACATCTCATTATTCAAGTGATTCTTTCACTTCATCAACATTAAGCATAAGGGACATTCTTAATTCATTCTCAAGCATCAAGTTACATTAGCAGTTCGAGTGTTATTCGTTCAGCAGTTCAATATTTATGTCTTATTCATTTCAATAATTCTCTGCATAAGCATCTCTATCGATTTAGCAACTAAAGTCTCGCATCACAATTATTCAACATTCAAGATAAGAGACATTAGGGACATATTCATAGCATCACATTATTCCATTTATTGAGCATGCAGGAATAAGGAGGAAGGAGGACAGTTCTACTTGCCTTGCGTAACGGTCTTCCTGCTCCAATCCTACTAAGCCAGCTATGAAAGACTGCATCAGTCTCAATTCTCCTGATCTCCAACATAAGTCACGGTCCAATATTCTGATCCCATCCAACAAGCCAACCAAATGCCTCACGCGGAGCGGGGCATTACATAATATACCACTCATAAAAAGTTTCATCCTCGAAACTTAAGAAAACAACTCATCTACTAGATTAACTTAATCATAATCAGTTACTCATTCAGCTTCAATTCAATATTCATTTCAGCACACTCGGTCATCTCAAAATAGCTATCCAACTGTACTATTTTATTTCATCAACGATTCAATTTGTCTCTCTCTTTTTCCATTACTTCTTATTGATTCACCAATATTTTCTTTGTATTTCTATCTTGATCGCAACGCATCACTTCATTTGGATCCGTACACATATTTTAGGTGTCCCCAAAACAAATGCATTTCAGCCAAAGTCCGCGCTAGTACGATAAATTCTTTCCATAATGTTATCTCAGTCGCAACCTATCACTTCGGTTGAATCCATGCACATATTTTAGGCGTCCCCAAAACATATGTACTTCAGCCAACTTTTATTTAGTACGATTCGATCAGACATAATATAATTCTATTTTCCAATTTCGACTTAGCATCCTTTCAGTTGACTTATTACTTTATTCACTTGCCAAAATTACTATCTTCCAGGCCACAACACTTAACATCGGGGGCAACTCGGGTAAGCTTTCTATCCAAACATAATATTTCTAACATCGGTCAAGGGTCTAACTTAGACCCATTCATATCAAAAGTTCACAACATGTAATCATATTCCTTCCCCAAATCCGACAATATTTCTCACCGAGGCCATTCATCTTTTCTAAAAGATAGAATCCAACGTCATCCACTATCGATTACCCGAGTCAGGGTATAGTCCTATGCAACAATCAAGGTTAACCCAGCTACCCGACTATAGGCACCGATCCAACATTTTTGTCATGAGCAGTTAATTCCATCTCATAGAATAATTCACTACTCGATACATACAACTCAAGTCTCATCCCACCATTCAAGTTCCCGCTATAGGCCAACACATAATCCTCAAGGGTCAAACATCTCTAAGGTTCATATTGAAGCATATACATACACATATCATTCTTAGGTCGTACTCATCACCATCTCTCATTCAATACCACAAGGTCATTCTATGGGTCGCTAACGGCCATCTATTATTCGGTCCAGTCTCAATGGTTAGCTATACCGACAGCTATACCTAATCATTCAGGTGACTTCCCTAGAATGGACGGTTACTAGGGTTATACTAGTTCCTTTTTCTTAGGGCCAACAGGCAACCGACTGTTCTAAGGAACTCTACCCAAACCTATGGGTATCCATTCAGTCTGAATAACAAAAATCTATTGTCGGCTATGCCAACAATTTGTCATGTAGGCCATGGTCGCTAGGGTCAAGTCTATCTATCCAGGGTCTTCCTCAATGAATAATTCCCACAGAGGCTCATTCTAGACTTACCCAACGAACGACTAAGATCGATCTATCAACGTTACGGTCAAATCCCAACCCGATATACGATTCTCATCGTTCTAATAATCCATCAAGTAAATTCCCAATGATTCAATTTTTATTTTAAATCCTTTGTACTCACACGAACCCATAAGCCAAGGCTAACTTTTCAAGGGTCATCGGTTCTGATAGTCTTAACATAACTATGGAATCATACTAGTCGGTCTGTATGACGAAGTCACACTACTAAGTCATAAGCCAGCAATCTATATCCCAACCGACAGCCAACTATACATCACTCTATCTACCGACACTATCCAACGTATTTTGTGATTCTAAATCTTGTTCATTTCCCAACCATCAAAATCTCATACGAATATTCTTAAAATTCCCTACCTCAAGGGTCGAGTAGTTCATTCAATTCAATCCGACAATTTATGTATCAATTAACCATCCTCTATGCAACACAAATATTCAGGGTTGCTACTTGTTATTTTTCTAATATAATTCAATTCCTCAGCATACATGCACATATGGAACGACTATCCTTTTGTGATCAAGTTGGATTAACATCTACTACACCTTAGGGTCAGGGCACATATTTCTAATATTCCTTTGGTTTACCGACAATATTTCTAAAACTTTTAGCTTAGCAACCAACTTTGTATTAGCCACATATGATTTGCATCCAACCAATTGAAGTCAATATTCAGATGTTTTAAGCAACAACATTCTCTAGCCAAATCAATTTACCCATAGCATACTAACTGTCTTTACTAGTCTGAGTCATCACTCGACTAAACAACTTCTAACCAAGCCACCGAATACAATTTTCGACAATCTCGCTACCCAACATAACCTTACCGTCAAGGGTTTGACATTTTTCACTATCGGGAATTTTGCCCTAGACGATACGTCAATTTTACTATCTTCTCGGAGTACGTCTCGACTTTAGAAAATTTAAGTCTCCAAGGTTTTTTTGAAACTTCTAGTGATATCTGTGATAATGTCGTTCGTATGTTTTATTGCAACATGCAAATAAAACCCGACAGTAGTATCTATTCCTGTGTCGGCAGAAAAGAAATAGAATTCAACTCGACTGACATTAGCGAATATTTTTATATGCCTGACATCGGTAAAACTTTGGTCGAGATTCACCGAGTTCAATTTCCCACAGAAGTTACTCTTGATTCCATTAAGGCTACTATGTGTCATCCTAATCCAGTCCCTCGGGGCGGTAGGCTGTATGCAAAACACTTTAATCAATTTCTTGAGTTGCATCATTTTATCTATTCTGCTTTGGCTCCTAAAAAGGAATATACTGATGAGATTACCTTTCTCGAGATGTCTTCTATGTACCACATTCACTTCGGTGTTCCTTTCTCTATCCCTAAGACATTTATGGCTTGGATGATTGGTTGTAGGAGAGTGGGGTACAACCTTGTATACCCCACGCATCTAGCAGTCATTTTTTGGAGATTTGAAATCAACCTCGATTCTTGTCCTATCTTCGGGTCATCTTCTAAGTTGACTAAGTCTAGGAAATATCCTCTACCTTTACCTCCACCCGGTGCTGCTCCTGCGGATGCTTATGCCGATCTAGACGCTCCAGCTTCGGCTCCTGCTCTAGGATTTGATCCGCAGTTCTATCAGCACTTTGATAACTTTGTCACTCTTTTTGGACAACGTCATCAAAGCAATATCGATGCTGAGTTCTGCCATACCTTTCAGGCTCAGATCTTGAAGAATGACATCCCTGATCTGCACTAGAGTTAGGCACATCATCCTTTAGCTCTCTATCCGATTCTCTGTCATACTGGCTTCGACGGACCGTAGTTTGATGATCCGACCACTTTCGGATACTTCGATCCGACTATAGCTTACTTCGATCAGCCGCCTGCTCCTCCAGCCGATGATGATGCTCATATGTGATTTGGGGTTTTAGTTTCGAGATTTTGTGGTTTTAGTCTGCTGATGGTGATCTATGTAGCTATACACTTTGTAGTAGTCCAAACTTTAGTTGGACTTATACAGTAGTCATAAACTCTTTCAGTTATGACTTTGCATTTGGTTTTCAGTTATATGTCCTTCAGTTATATTCGTGTTCTTTGAGTTTTAGTTCATTACACTGCTACTAGTTCTAAAGAGTTATGACTTTTTTTTTTGGATATTACTCTTTATGTTTCTTTTTTTATGTCAAATTGTTAGCCTCACCAAAATTTCAACAAAAAATTCCAATCAATGAATAAGTCAGTTATATTATTTTAAAGTTATATTTTAGTTATATTTTGATATAGACTCAAGTTTATTAATTATCAAAATAGGAAAGATTGTTGGCCCATTGGCTAAATGGTCACACCTGATTTTGATAATCAATGATAACTTAAGTCGATATGCAAAATATATGAACTACTACTAATATTATTGGTTGCTGAAATCAATATCAAAAGAACATACTTGTCACGACTCGTACCCGGAGTGAGGGCACGAGTGCGTGACAGCGTCCCAGCCTACGCCGCAGAAATGACGTAGAACGCTGTCTAGGTATACTATCTAACAACAGTTATAATATCAAAACATATCGAGAATGGTCAACTCCGAACGGAGGACAAGTAATGACAATATAATATACTCAATCACAAACTCTAAGAAGGATAAATGATACTGAAAGATAAAGACAACAAGATATAAAAATAGCATCCAGAAAATCCAACACAAAAATAATATAAGTCTAGTGTCAACAATCTTAAATACAAATACTAAAATAATAACATGTCCATGAGTAATATGGAGACAAAGTCGAGTACCAAACTAAACTGGCTAAAATATACTAATGCCTTATTGGCTGGAACTAACCCCTGCTAGACAAGGGTCTCCCGATCTACGCCCACTACGTCATGAGGACCATAGTAGTTATGACACTCATCTTAGCCATAATCTGTAAAATTTTGTCAACATATCCAGTCAGGATAGAACGAGCACAAATCTCTAATAAAAGTTCTAGTTAGATGATATAGAACATGTAGCTATAAATAGAGAGAATACACAAGGTAAAATGATACGCACATGAATCATGGTAAGGCATATCAAGACTGTAAATGAACGTAAGAGCAAGAGGACAATATATATCATGTACGGGAATCAGGAACTACTATCTATGTGAGTTTTGTACTAGTTTCAACATCTGATCGGCTTAGGAACTTGCATAGAAAAAATGGCCGGGCTAATCATACATGCGGTGTATGATTAACACTCACAGAAAAAACAATATCTTACACAGGAACGATTTGATCACATATCTACGCGCGCTAATACCCAAGCTCCTGACTAGTATAGTGGATCCAACCATAACACAACATGACACAAGATTCTCTGAGAAGGTAGCTAGCCTTCCCAGGAATCGTGTCTATACAATGCACAAGGAACAAGGACAAGGCTTGCACAAGATATACTAGAGAATATAAGGAATAATATCTCATGACAGGATCCAGACAAATACCAATCCATGTGAACAATATGTCAAGAGAACAAGGATATATATACTAAATACAAGAAACATAGACGATATCATAAAACATAAATACTATCAGAGAATATACTCGCCTGAGATCTGGTGAAAAATGTCAATAGTGTATCGAGGCTCAGAGTGAAGTTATAGACCTAAAGATAAGATATACATGAGTTAAATAGGGTTTAACAGTGTTAGGCATGATTTCTAGGGTATGCTATGTAAATCTAAGTCAAACTCAGTCAAACTAAGTCACACTAGGTAAATTAGGTCATACAAAGTCAAACTAGATCAAACTAGGTCAAGCTAAGTCAAACAAAGTCCAACTAGGTCAAGCTAAGTCAAACAAAGTCAAATTAGGTAAAGCTAAGTCAAACTAGGTCAAGGGTTGACCTAGAGTTGATCTTTGGTCAACTATTCAACTCTGATGAACTCCTAGTCTATTCAAGGTCAAATTGGGTCAATGGTTGACTCACAATTGACTTTTAATCAACTAGTCAACATTGGTCAACTCCTAGTCCATTCTAGGTCAAATTGGGACAATGGTTGACTCATAGTTGACTTTTGGTCAACTTGTCAACTCCTAGTCCATTCTAGGTCAAATTTTGACTCTACTTTCACTTTCAGTTAAAACAGTCAACCTTGGTCAAATAAGGTAAAATCTAAGTCAAATATCATATTCTTGACTATTATCTACTAAGATACCGTATACCTTGGTCTTATTGGTATCCCAATACCAAAACTTTGGTCTAGGTACAAATACCTTAGTTTCCAATACCAATACCTTGGCTATCTAGTATCTACTCATCTACCCCAAGCCATTAGATAACCAATACCTTAGTATCTAGCCTGTAACCATCCACCTTAAAATATTAGATAGACATACCTTAGTATCTAATACCTTAGTATAAAGTAAACCCCCTCACCTTGTAGGCAAATCTATTACCTTGTAGGTAAAATACATTACCTTAAGGTAATGGGCAAAACTAAGGTATTCCTAATATACCACTTCGGTATCTCAAGATAGCTTATATCTATTCCTAAGAAACTAATCTAGTATCCCAAGATACTTCTAGTAGGACACTAACATATCTTAAGGTATTAAGATATACTAACTAGCTAGCTTAACTTCCAAGATATCTCTAACATATATCTCTAACATCTAACCATTTATCTAACTATCTTAACTTTCTATCAATACCTTATTACCTTACCCTTATGTTAGGTAATTTCCATTACCTAGCTAATATCTTAGATATCTAGTATCTATCCATATACCCCAAGCTACTAGCTAACCAATATCTTAACATCTAACATTAGTATCTAGGTAAACTCCTTTACCTTGAAGGTAAACCCAATACCTTGCCTTGAAGGTAAACTCAAAATCTTACCTTGTAATAAGGTAAACCCCTTTACCTTAAGGTAAGAAAAACAATTACCTTGCTAAATATTAGGATACCAACTCTCCATTCTAAGATACTCACTTGTATCTTAGGATACCAACTTCTAGATCCTAAGACACTAACCACGACACTCACACTAGTAAGATACTAACTCCTAATGAGATACTATCTATATCTTGACACTAACTCATATCTAAACACTAACTAGAAACTCTAACATATACTAGCTAATTCACTAACTTACTAACATATACTAGCTAGCATCTAAGATACTAATATCTAACTATCTACTTTCTAACTAACAACTAACATATAACTGTAGAAGCATGGAAAATATCAGAATGATGGTCTATGCGGCTCGGAACAGGAGAACCCCATACGGCTCATACAGGAGCAGTCCCATGCGGTTCAGAGAGACTCTCAGTCTCATGCGGCTCGGGGCAGGAGAGTCCATGCGGCAAACATAGGGACAGTCCCATGCGGTTCAAAGAGTCCCCCAGCCGCATGCGGCTCAGAAGTACATACGGCTCATATACAACCAACAGAGATATGCGGCTCGATCAACACCATGTGTCCCCATGGGATCCCTTCACACAGCTAGCCATCGAGTAATGGCCTTATTCAATGCTCTGCCATGATTTGACAGCTGATGGCTCTGACATAAAGTGTTATGATGGTCCTGTCATAATGACAGACTCTTCAGGAACGAAAGAAAATCTCTGATACGATAGGAGATTGCCACGTGGCTACTCCCATGCGGCTCAATTGAAGAACAGCTTCATGCGGCTGGCAAGAATCATCTTCCTGCGGCTCACCAAGAAGCCATCCCATGAGGCTCTCAAGTACTATACCTATGCGGCTCATCGAGAAACTATCCCATACGGCTCGCAAGTACTATACCTATGCGGCTCATCAAGAAACTATCCCATGCGGCTCGCAAGTACTATACCTATGCGGCTCACTGAGACGCTGTCTCATGCTGTTCATGGATATCATGCGGTTCTGGCAGGGTCCACCATTGAGACATGTGGCAGAGATTCAATTGCCCCCGCGACTTGACAGCTGGTAGCAAGGATGATTATGGGATGCAGATCAATCAGAGATTTACCAGATCCCAATGACCATATTTAACGTTATCCTCATAATTAATGAGATCAGGTCATATCATTCATGATCAAGCCAATGGGACACGTGGTGAGAGATCCAAGCTTGACACAACCAATTATGAAGATTTAAAGCAATGAGCATTAATCATTCACAGGATTCAATACTATCCCTATTTATGGCCCAGATCCTTCACGCTTAAAACTAATGGTCCAGATTGATTAAACATCAGGCCGCCGCCACTCTGAGAATGGGTAATCATCCAAACCCTAATGATACCCCCACTCCTATAAATAAGCAAGGTGCCATTCCCTTGCGAGATATACAGAGAGACTCCTCCAATAATCAGAGAGAAAATACACAGAGAGAGAGAGAAGCCAGAAGAATAATAGAGGAAGAGCAAGAAGAGCATTTCTTTGTCAACGCCAACCATCTCTTCACAGGAGCCAAGGCTGCATACCGATCGTCCAAGGAGTAAGGCGGGGCTGCCGTCGCCTTTCCGAGCCTCTATCACCCCACCCAGAATCTAAAATAAATAATTATACTTAGACTGCTGTACCTAGGTTTTCGTCCCTAGGCTTTCTTTGTACAAGCGAGTTTGTAACGTGAAGTAAAAGTCCGGTCCTCCGATAATTGTTCTGTTCTTTTATATTTTATGGCAAACACGATGGCGACTCTGCTGGGGACAAACTTCTCCACGGTTGAGGAGTTGGTGACACAATCGGATGCAACCAAGCTTGGCTCCACGCAACAAAAGATGGTCGCCCGGTTCGACCAACAGACGTTCGAAGAAATGCTCTCCGACAAGAGCGCTGGCCCGGTCCAGAAGCGAGCCCGCACAAAGAAGTGGAGACCCCGATCCTTCGTTCCTACTTGTCACCCTCATTTCCCGTATTTTCCCATATTTCATATTTATACTCGTATCTGGATTTTGGCATGTATTTTTATTTTTCTCAACTTGTGGAATTTTGGTATTTTTCATATTCTTGGGTTTTTGGCATGGCTCGGTTTTAATTGGATTGGGTTTGGTTTGGTTTAATGAGCATTGGATCACCTTAACCTATTCTCTACCCTCAACACACCACATCCCACCCTCTTTAAAACTCCACCAACCTTTCTCTCTCCTCATAAACCACCACTTATTTCTTCTTCTCCTTCCTCTACACAACACCCTTCTCCTTCCTCTACACACACCCACCCATAGGCAAGTGCACCTTGCCACCACATGAGAACCCTCTTTTATTTGTCCATTTGCTAGACTAGGACTTGGTGATCAACATTAGAACTTGGTATTTTGTGATTTGGAGTCTCCATTGTTCTAGATCTAAGTTTTCTCCATTTTCGATTTTGCATGGTTTTGATCTATTTGAGTTGGATTTCTATGGGTTTTGATGTTTCCATGTGGAAGAGAGTTCAATTCCACCCTGGTTGGAACTTTGGAAATCCAGATTTGGAGTTCGGATGGCCAAGTTGTGATGCCTTGAAGTTTTTGGAGCCATGAGAGCTTCTTCTCAGCCATGGAGAAGAAGATCCTTTCCCCTGCGTGCGTGTTTTTATGCATACGCAGCTCCCTGCATGCGTGCTTTTGTGCGTATGCAGCTCTCATGCGTGCGTGACTTTTCGCGTACGCAGCTCTCATGCGTGCGTGACTTTTCGCGTACGCAGCTCTCATGCATGCATGACTTTTCGTGTATGCTGCTCTCCTGCGTGCGTGACTTTTCACGTACACAGCTCTCATGCGTGCGTGACTTTTCACGTACATAGCTCTCATGCGTGCGTGACTTTTTGCGTACGCAGCTCTCATGTATACGTGACTTTTTGCGTACGCAGCTCTCATGCGTGTGTGACTTTTCGTGTATGCTGCTCTCCTGCGTGCATGACTTTTCACGTACACAGCTCTCTTGCGTGCGTGACTTTTCGCGTACGCAGCTCTCCTGCGTGCGTGTCTTTTCGCGTACGCAGCTCTCCTGCGTGCGTGTCTTGTGCGTACGCTGCACCCTGAACCCCTTGCTTTACCCTTTGGCTCTTGGAGTTTTGGTCTTATTTCTTTAAGCTTGGCTCTTCTATAGCCCTGTATATTGATATTTTCTTTTGTCATGAACTTGATTTTTCTTAATATGTTTGGAATGACTATTGTACATGGCATGGTATGACAAGGGACTAGCATAGCACGACAGTGACCCGTAGTGGTGCACTCCTGACATGACCAACCTGACATGATAGTGGCCCGTCGTGGCGCACTCCTAACAAGTACCCTGACATGATTTATCTTAACGCTGTTGCGATGGCTAACTTAACTTGACTTGCCTTGACACCGTTGGTAGTTCTTTCTTGCTTGCTTGTTAAATCTACTTGTCCTGTCTTGCATCATGTCTAGGATGGAACTCCTGAGTACCATGGTCAGGAGTACCTACTAAAATGGATTAAGGTTAATAACTAGAATCACACAGTAGTCATAAAGAGATGACATAGCTACAGGCAATCCCATTACCTGGGCGCTCTTGGGATCTGTAGCCTGCCGACGAGTAGGGCGCATTTCCAGCACACTGTCATGTGTTGCACCTTCTAAGTCACCTAAGGGTATACGCGTTCCTGGACGATGTACCCACCTGAATTCAATCCCTAATTTCGACCTGGGTAACTTGGATGGTCTGCAGGGCTTGTGGCTGTGGAATAATCTCACTGCATCTTGTTAGTAATTAGGCCTGTGATAACCCTAGTTAGTTAAAGTAGTAAGCCGTAGTATTTGCTTGGCCGTGATTGATTGAATGAGGTATAACCAGTTTAGCCATGTCTTGATCCAGTACAAGATTGCTCCCTGTCTTGATTTATTGCATTATTATCTTGCCGATAAATGGTGGAAAACCAAGTTCTGTTCAGATGAAGGGTTACAACCCCGGTCCTTGTTTGGTTTACGGGTTGTAACCTGGCTGTCGGAATAGTTCCATGGTTATCTCGTCGTATATCATCCTGACATGTTTTCGTAAATTCTAGTTTTAAATATTAGATTTTCTTGTGCTAATTGCTGGCTTTTGTTCTTATTTCTTGGCCCCCTTGTGGCACTTGCTCTTTCTGGGGTTGACCCAGCTGGTTTTGTGTGGCCAGATTTCGGAGCAGCTCACGAGGATCTACCAAGCTTCCAGCCCAATGGTGGCGACTAGAAGGAACCCGGGCTACAAGTGGGTTTTCTATTTTGTTTCGCTCACTCTATTGTAAAGTTATTCTTTGGAGGCGTTTAGCCGACGAGCACCTGTTAGCTCGATGCACTTTTACTTACTGTCTGCCTACGGGCTGTAAACATGATTAACAAATCCTAGGGTTGATCATGTATGACTTAACTCTTGCCAGTCCTAGCATTTTGTACGACTAGCTTCATGATCAGCTGATATGTAATATTTGGGACGCCTCTTATTGTATATTTGGTGGTCAAACATCTTGTGATCACATTACTTGCTTGAGATTGAGACAATAGGCTTGACCATAAGAGACCGTTGGCTTGTAGTAAACCCTCATATCTAGACAGCCGTGACCGTATAGTTGAGATGTATTCTATTTCAATATACGTAGCTGGCTATGTACGCCCTCGCTCTCTAGTATTCTGGTTCTGGGGCGTGACATGGTTTAAGTGGTGGCCCATGCAGGTCTTGTCAATCAAGAAATGTAAGGGTTTACCGAATAGATGTCTCAATCAGTATTCGCCCTTGATCTCCGCCCGTATTTTCAAATCCCTGAAATTCTTGCCCTGATTACATGCTTGTATAGTTGCTCTGTCCTGGTCCTTCCTTATTGTTTCCCTGTGTCGTCTTCCTCAGCGGCACTATACCTGTCCCAGCCGATCAGCGAGGAGGAGCACCTCCCGTGGACCAGCAGCAACCTGGAGATCAAGTCTAGCATTTTGGAGTCGCCTCCAGAGTGATACCTACTGGAGGAGAGTCACCAGTTCGGCCCATCCAGCCCGCAGAGCCAGATGATGGTACCTTAGTAGGCCTCATCAGAACCTTGATTGCTTCCCAGGATCGTCGAAGCGACGCCCTGCACTAGACAGTTCAAGATTCTTTGAACCGAGGCGGACATCCAGGGAACCAGATGGCTAACAACTTCAAGCGATTGAACCCTCCTTTCTTCGACGGCAGCGAGGATGCGATTGCCGCGGATGCATTGCTTCAGGATACCGAGGTGATTCTGGAAGCAGCTAGGACACCCGAGAATGAGAAGGTGGCGGTAGTAAGCCTGCAGTTGTTGGACTTGGCTCGCAGTTGGTGGGCAGCGCAAGCCATAGGATAAGTGGTACCCATTGCTTGGGCAGTATTTAGAGAGAGATTCCAGACGATGTATTTCGATGCTGTGGCTCGGTACGACCTGCAGACCAGATTTACCAACTTGAAGCAAGGAGGCAGAACAGTCGACAGTTATGCATCGAAGTTTTCTAGACTCAGTAGGTTTGTCCCCACCTTGGTGGCGACCGAGTTTGATACGGCCCAGCGGTTCCAGCAGGGACTGCATTTGGAGATCTTGTTGGCGGTTGAGCAGTTCGAGCACCAGACGTTCGATGCAGTCTTGAGAGCAGCTAGGAGGCATGAGTACACCTCCCAGAGGATCGTAGATAGGATCGGAAGTAGGAAGCGGTCTAACAGTCAGATGCACCAATCATCAGCTCCAGCCCCGGCAGCTAGGGGATTGACCATTGGAACTCCGAGGCGGGCGGCCTCAGTAACGTCGGTTCAGCATTCGACCCCGACGTACCCGCAGCAGCAGAAGCAGAAGCAGACTTCCGCGATGGGATGTTCTCATTGCGGGAAGCCATGACATATGGTGGCAGACTGTCGCAGGGCGCAAGGATTGTGCCTAGCTTGTGGAGCAGCAGATCATAGGATAGGGGTTTGCCCGAATAGGGGAGGTTCATCAGCATCCAACCCTTCTAGCTCTTCGGTGAGAGAACCGACCCCAGTACCAGCTCAGCAGCAGCAGTATCAGCCTTCAAGGCCCTTGCCGCCTCAGTCTCAGGCATTCCAGCAACATCACCCCCAGCAGTATGCACAAGCCCAAGCTCAGACCCAGAATAGGCAGAGAGGTTTCCAGCAGAGGGGACCAGCAGCCAGAGGACAAGGTCAGGCCATGATGATGGCTATGGAAGAAGAAGTTGTACCAGGTGAGGTTGTGGCAGGTACTATTCTCGTCAACTACTCTCCAGCGTCTGTATTATTTGATTCTGGTGCATCGCATTCATTTATGTCTGCATGATTCGCGACACGGATAGGATTGGAGCCCGAGTCATTATCAGTGAGGCTCAATATACTTACGGGTAATGGCCTTGTGGGAGTAGATCGAGTGTTTTCCTCGTGTCGGATCGTAGTTAGCGGTAGGGAGTTCCCCGCTAGATTCATAGAGTTTTCTATGGCAGACTATGATGTAGTCCTAGGCATGGATTGGTTGAGGAACTAGTATGCTAGGATAGACTGCCATATTGGCAGAGTTGTCTTTAGTATCCCCGGCGAGCCAGAGTTTTCATTTTCCAGAGGCGCAGTGGAGCCATCTTCCCCCGCATTGTGGATGGCAGTAGCAGCAGTGCAGTTACCCCGGATAGTTGAAGAGTTTCCAGATGTCTTTCCAGAGGAGCTTCCAGGGATGCCGCCGGAGCGGAAGATTGAGTTCACTATAGACTTGATTTTCGGGACAGCACCAGTATCAGAGCGAGTCTACAGGATGGCGCCTTCAGAGTTGGAAATTTTATACAAGATGATTGAAGAACTGAGGACCAAAGGATTCATCCGTGCTAGTGGATCGCCTTGGGGAGCCCCGATGCTTCTTGTAAAAAAGAAGGATGTTACGTCCAGGCTATGTGTTGATTATCGTACCCTGAATTCGGTGACAATCAAGAACAGATACCCTCTTCCGAGGATAGATGACTTGTTTGATCAGCTCAGAGGGGCTTCAGTGTTCTCGAAGATCGACTTGCGGTCAGGATACCACCAGATCAGAGTCAGAGAGCAGGACATCCCGAAGACAGCATTCAGATCGAGGTATGGACACCCCTTTGGAGCGACCAATGCGCCGGCCGTATTCATGGACCTCATGAATCACATTTTCATGCCTTACTTGGATCAATTTGTGATCGTGTTCCTAGATGACATCCTAGTCTACAGCAAGAGTGAAGCAGAGCATGAGCAGCATCTCAGAGTCGTCCTCCAGACGCTTAGGGAGCATCAGTTGTACGCCAAGTTCAGTAAATGCGAGTTCTGGCTCAATCACATATCATACTTGGGTCACATCATTACCCGAGGAGGAGTGGAAGTGGATCCCCAGAAGATTGTGGCTATCGAGTCATGGCCGGTACCCAGCTCAGTGGCAGAGGTTCGCAGCTTCCTTGGATTGGCCGGCTACTACCGGCGGTTCGTTTCAGATTTCGCAAAGATTTCAGCGCCGATGACCCAGTTGACCCGCAAGGATGTGCCCTTTGTTTGGACAGCAGAGTGTCAAGAATCATTTGAGAAGTTGAAGCGAGGTTTGATAACGGCTCCCATTCTCACCCTTCCAGATGGGACCGGAGGATTCACAGTTTATTGCGACGCTTCAGGCAGAGGATTGTGGTGTGTCTTGACGCAGCATGGGAAGGTAATATCTTATGCGTCACCTCAACTTCGTGATCATGAGAAGAATTACCTGACCCACGACTTAGAATTGGCGGCGGTAGTGTTTGCTTTGAAGTTGTGGAGACACTACTTGTACGGAGATAGAGTGGAGATCTTTACTGATCATAAGAGCCTGAAGTATGTTTTCACCCAGAAGGACCTTAATATGCGGCAGAGAAGATGGCTCGAGCTACTAGTGGACTATGATGTGGATTTGCAGTATCATCCCGGGAATGCCAACGTTGTAGCAGATGCATTGAGCAGGAGAGCCGGAGTTTATTTCCTGACGGTGCAACCAGAATTATTGGCAGATCTTCAGAAGATGGGAATTGAAGTGGTTCTTCCAACCAGCATGGCATTGATGGCCAGCCTACATATTCAGTCCAGCATAGTTGAGAGAATCCGGGTGGCGCAGTCAACAGATTCTAAGATCCAGCGACTTAGAGCAGAGTGTGAAGCAGGAAGAAGGCCAGAGTTATGTATTCATGAAGACGGTACACTTCGGTACGACACTCATCTTTGTGTACCCAGTGGAGATATCAGACAGAAAGTCATGACAGAAGCCCACAGTTCTCAATATTCTATTCATCCGGGTGGTACGAAGATGTACCGGGATATTCGTCAGCATTTCTGGTGGAATGGCATGAAGAGGGAGATAGCCCGGTTTGTCTCTCGGTGTTTGGTTTGCCAACAGGTTAAAGCTGAACATCAGAGGCCCGCTGGACTTCTTCAACCCTTACCGATCCCAGAATGGAAATGGAAAAATATAACCATGGATTTCGTGACCGGATTGCCCAGATCTTCGGCCGGCAGAGATGCTATTTGGGTAATTGTGGACAGGCTTACCAAAGTGGCACACTTTCTCCCATTCAGAGTTGGACAGTCGACGGAGCAGTTAGCAGATATGTATCTCAGGCAGATCGTCAAGCTTCACGGTGTGCCAGTCATCATCACATCGGACAGGGATTCAAGATTCATATCACACTTTTGGCGCAGCTTGCAGAAGAGTTTGGGGACTCGATTTTAATTCAACTCAGCTTATCACCCGCAGACGGATGGTCAATCAGAGCGCATAATCCAGACTCTTGAAGATATGTTGAGATCCAGTACCCTTGACTTCGGTGGTTCATGGGAGAATCATCTGCACCTGGTGGAATTCTCGTACAACAACAGTTATCAGGCCAGCATCCAGATGGCACCTTTCGAGGCTCTTTATGGCAGGAAGTGCAGATCCCCGCTAGCATGGGACGATGTCGGAGAGAGGCAGATGCTCGGACCCGAATTGATTTCCTAGACGGTTGAAGTGGTCAGGAAGGTCGGAGATCACCTCCGAGTTGCCCAGGACCGCCAGCGCCATTGGGCCGAGGCTCATCGGCGTTGTAACGCCCCAGTCCCAAAATACATAGGACTAGGAACGTGGACATGCCAGCTGTATTCATACGAAGTATATTCTAATATATGGAAGCCTCGAATAAATACATAAGCTGTAAAATACAGTAGAACCAATACTAATCTCATCCACACAGAATAAATGAATAAAAGATCATATAATGAGAATAAATTTGTCTTGATACAATATGTTGGGCGGAGACAAATCCACTACCAACAAAATAAGGAAAAGTACATAGAAAATAAAATAAATTTGGCGAGCGAAGCGAAGACGATCCAAATGCAATCATCCTCGAAGAATTAGCGAAGATCACGACTAGAGCTAGAACACCTGCGAAAGACAATAGCACACACCTGGCAAGACAACCAGGTCCTCAGAGGGACGTAACAAGACACATAATAGCATGCCATATAAACTGAATACATATCGCTCAAATAAATAAGTAAATCGAATTTATAACATGGTCCAATACGCACCTACTGAACGAGCGTACCATCCCCCCAACCAAACAAGGACAGGAGATGGTAAACTAATTCACGGCGATGTATCTTTCCATGCTATGAATCCAATATGGTATCCGGACCCCAACAAGGTTCAATACCTTCTCATCGAAGTAGTAAGTCACACCTACAACCAAACAAGGACAAGATATGACGAACTAATCCGCGACAAGTTATTATTCCAAGCCACGGTCAGATACAAGTACCCAAACCAAAAGTACTCGTACCTAACGGATAGGGTAGCCTACCGTTCTAAGTGAAATGTTGTTAAGAACAATCCTTCCTACGCATGGGCCCTGGCTGAATAGGATCGGCGTAGTCCCCCTTTTGGGCACCATAGGCCCCAGCAGGAAGAGTATGGGTCATCAACCCCGTATCTCCAGCGGAGAGTCCGGGTCACAAGGGAAGTGCATCGAAGCCCATACGCTAAGGAATTGTCCTCCCCGCCCAATGCCTACTGTGTTGTATCCACAACACAAACCACTATAACCGCTAAGTCAAACTAGCATGCAACTTCTATTAGCGGTTATTCCTATCGCACGGCTTGTACGTACTGGTGGCCAGCCAATCACGTACTTTCGTGTTCTACATGCGACACATAACTTCGTGTTACAACGTGTCAAGGCCAATGAATGCAACACACAAGGTGGTCCCTTAAATCTAGGTTTAATGTGAGAAAAATAATACACAGCAGGAAAAATAAATGAACGATAAGTTCTAACAGTTATGCTATGTATCACAGTTTATTTTGCCTAAAGAAAATAATAGACATGCATGAAATATGAGCTAAAATAATTAAACAGCAAATGGCAAGGTGTCTTGCCTGGTAGAGCACCTGGTGTGCTGCGATAATCAATGTGGCACGATCTGCAACTTCGATGCAACAACTATACATGATGACCTCGGATGGGGGCACGGACAGTTTCATCGGGTCCAGGAGGGTCAAATTAGTTAGGGTGGACATAAGGTATTCTAGAATTGGTGAGGAAACGGGAGTAATAGGGCTGGTCATGGACAGAAGAAAATCAATAAATATTTATATATACGTGTTATAGAAAAATATTTATAATCCTAAAACTAGTTTTCATAAGTCAAAATATTTTTAGATAAAATATGTTGTAAATCATTTTTAGGTAGGAAATACTCTAAGTTTGTAAAAATAATTTTTATAAACAGAAATATATTTGGTTAACAAATAATTTAGATAAATATTGATATTAAGAAACTACTATATTTTTACGGTTCAAAAATAATACTAGAAATTTATTGAATGCAAAATATTTTTAGAAGAAACTAAAAAAATCTAGCAAGTGATTTAGGGCTACCAAATAATATTTGTGTCAAAACTATATTTAAAATATTCCAAAAATAATATATTTATATAAATATTTTAAACTATTAATGTAATTACTTATAAAACTATTTTAAAATATAATATGGTATCCATAGTATTATACTACCTATATACCTACTTATATATTAAATAGTAATCAAAGTAATAAAATACAATGGTACAGGTGTGTTGCTTGTTTCAAAATTAATAAGAGAACAATGAATATATTAATAATAATAATAATAATAATAATAATAATAATAGGAATGATAGAAATAATAATAATAATTAAAATAAATCACCAAAAAGAAAACTTGTGACTGCTTTCTCCTCTACTAAGGGGAGAGAGAAAGCATATCCATCACAAACATATCAATCACAAAGAAAGGAAGAGAGAGTGTATGAATAAAACAAAAGTTAGTAGAACTACAGAGCAAAAATATAGAGAGAGAAAAGCATTGGAGAAAGTGAGTGAGAGAGAGAGGCTGAGGGAGAGAGAGACTGGAGGGGAAGAGAGGAGCGATCGGAAATCGGCGGAGGCGGAGTGGGTGGTTGAGCAAAGGGGGTCCGGTGGGTGCTCGGGACGGCTCCGACGGAGAGGGGCGAAGGGTTCCGACGAGATGGTGGTGGGCGGCTCGCGCTCAGGCGGGGGTCAGGTCGGCAGACGGAGGCGGTCTGGAGGAAGGGTTTGACGGCGAGTGGAGAGGCGGAGATTACGGTGGCGGAGCGCGCTCGGCGCTGCGGAGCTCACCGGGAAGGAGGGAGAGGAGAAAGGAAACGGGTGGTCGGCGGATGTGGGGGAGCGGGTGACGGCGAAGTCGGCCGGGCTGGGCGGAGACCGCGGAGGCCAGGGCGCGGAGCGGCGCTGCTCCGGCGGTGTTCCCGCACGTGGTGAGGCGGACCTAGCACGATGGAGCGGCGGAGGTTGGGAGCTCGTCGGCGACGAGGCTACGGGCGGCGGCCGGCGGTCAGGTGAGGGGTGATGGGTTTTAATTCTTTTTTTTTTGGATGTGGTAGCGGCCTGGGCTGCTGGGGGCTGTGGTGTCGTGGCCAGGGGCAGGGCCGAGGGTGGTAGGGCGGTGGTGGACATGGTTGGTGTTGGCCGGAGTGGTCCGGCCTAGTCCAGGCGACGGGGCGGTGAAAGAAGTGGTGGTTATGGGCGATGGTGGCGCTGCGGGTTTTGGTGTGGTGGTGGCAGTGTGGTTTGGGTGAGCGGGGCTTGGTGGTCGTGGGTTTGTTTGTGGGAAGTCCGGTTGCGTCGGCGACGTTGGTCGGGTGGCCGGGACAAGGTGAAGATGGCGGCAGAGGTCGTTGGTGGCAGGAGACGGGTTAGAGGGATAGGGATAGGATTAGGATTTTGATATATATTGTCGTATTGTCGACAGAAAAATAAATATATGTGTAAAAAGATGGAATAAGAAGGTCACCGGGGTCGCACCCGAGGCTGTCACGGCCGACACGGAAAAAATGTTGGACATGGACACGTGGCACGCACATTGAGGATGGTTGAAATAATTTGTGGAGGAATAATGTGGAGGAGTACCTGCCTATTTATAGGATGTGGAAATTCCCAATTTGGATAGGTTTAGGAATAGATTTAAAATCCAAGTAGATATATCATCTATTTAATTTAAAACAATCAAATCCAAATCCAATCTATATCCAATTCTAATTTCAAATTAAATATCTAATTTAAATCAAATTAAATTTCTCGTATAAAATCCATGAGATAAATAAATTTCAAATATTTAACTATTTAAATAAATCTAAAACATTTTTAAATCAAGATTTAAATGTCCCAATAATTTAAAATATATTTTCCAAAAATACTATAATAATTAATTCCGAAAATACATTATTATTTACAATATAAACTTAATAAAATATTTATGAAATAAATATTTTTGTACAAATTTTTTAATTATTAATAACTGCTAAAAACGAAAAGGTTTTCATAATTAAAATCTTAAACTTGAAATTAATAGCTAGAAATAATTATTGTCTATATTTACTTGAAACTATAAAATAATAAATAAAATATTTTTCTAAAGTATGTATGCTCGCACATATTCGCACTCGTCGAGCAAAAATAAAAGTTTGTGCGCGACGTAAAATACGATTACGTGACGTACAATACAAAATTTTAAATCGGTACAAATTTTATAAAAAAAATTTAATAATAAAAATTTAGGGGTTTTACATCCTACCCAACTAAAAAGAAATTTTATCCTCGAAATTAAGAATTTGGAGGGGGTGAGAAGGCACAACGGTAGATAGAAGGGTTCGAAGTTGATATGGTCGTAGTCTAGGTTGAAGATATGATTACGAGGCGATTGTAATCACTCTTAAATTCAAGTGATTAGAAAGTCAAGATTATAGATTTAGGGTCGAGGGAAAGGACGAGTAATTAAGACAAGGATATAGTCACATTGAGTGTTAATGGTCACAAGAGATAGATAGCTAGAGGAACTTCTAGTATAACGCCTTCGTCCTCCTAAAATAGGCGAAGGCGAAAGCAATATAGAGTTCGAAGGAGGCGTTATCGAATACGAGTACGTGATTCAAAGACGATCGAATAATTTTAAAAGAATTGTCAAGGCAGTCGTGGATGGAATTCTAAAGGCCAAGTTTAATTAAGTTCCATCCACGTAGAATAATAGATAAAAGCGAACCAAAGTGCACTCGGTTGATCAGACCATTATGCACCGGTTCTGATAGACAATATGTTAGTGGGAGCGACCCAATTAACATATGCCTTGGACAAGCTCGATAAGGAATAAGCTTGCAAAAACTAGGCTACATTAGCATCATTAGTCAAAATGGTAAATACATAGGCACGAGAGTTTAAGATTGAAAGAAGGCAGAATGATTCTAAGTCATACAGTCGTCTTATAGTCTTCTTGTCCGAGTCCTTGGTTGGCTAGACGGGTTAGGTCCTCTAGATTCTAGGATCTAAAATAAGCTTGCTAATATAGGTCACTAGCTCAAAGGGGTTGCTAGGTCATAAGGTAGTCTACCCAACTTAAAGAATTAAACTAATGGTGTTTTGGGACAACTAACTAGTAGGGTCAATCTCTAGCAAGCACGAAGGGAAGATAATGATAGGGATGGAAGGAAGCAAGCAAGATACAGTCGATGAGTCATACGGTAGATAAAATCTATGAAAGAGGTCAAGTACGTGGATGAGATCCTAGACTTCTAATCCTATACGCAGGCTTGCTTGGTACGGTAAAGTAACCAAACAATTTATCTTGACCTGTATGGGCCACCACAAAAATATGTAGCGCCCCAGTCCCAAAATACGTAGGACTAGGAACGTGGACATGCCAGCTGTATTCATACGAAGTATATTCCAATATATGGAAGCCTCGTATAAATACATAAGCTGTAAAATGCAGTAGAACCAATACTAATCTCATCCACACAGAATAAATGAATAAAAGATCATATAATGAGAATGAATTTGTCTTGATACAATATATTGGGCGGAGACAAATCCACTACCAACAAAATAAGGAAAAGTACATAGAAAATGAAATAAATTTGGCGAGCGAAGCGAAGACGATCCAAATGCAATCATCCTCGAAGAAATAGCGAAGATCACGGCTAGAGCTAGAACACCTGCGAAAGACAACATCACACACCTGGCAAGACAACTAGGTCCTCAGAGGGACGTAACAAGACATATAATAGCATGCCATATAAACTGAATAAATATCGCTCAAATAAATAAGTAAATCGAATTTATAACATGGTCCAATACGCACCTACTGAACGAGGGTACCATCCCCCCAACCAAACAAGGACAGGAGATGGTAAACTAATTCACGGCGACGTATCTTTCCATGCTATGAATCCAATATGGTATCCGGACCCCAACAAGGTTCAATACCTTCTCATCGAAGTAGTAAGTCACACCTACAACCAAACAAGGACAAGATATGACGAACTAATCCGCGACAAGTTATTGTTCCAAGCCACGGTCAGATACAAGTACCCAAACCAAAAGTACTCGTACCTAACGGATAGGGTAGCCTACCGTTCTAAGTGAAATGTTGTTAAGAACAATCCTTCCTACGCATGGGCCCTGGCTGAATAGGATCGGCGTAGTCCCCCTTTTGGGCACCAGAGGCCCCAGCAGGAAGAGCATGGGTCATGAACCCCGTATCTCCAGCGGAGAGTCCGGGTCACAAAGGAAGTGCATCGAAGCCCATACGCTAAGGAATTGTCCTCCCCGCCCAATGCCTACTGTGTTGTATCTACAACACAAACCACTATAACCGCTAAGTCAAACTAGCATGCAACTTCTATTTGCAGTTATTCCTATCGCACGACTTGTACGTACTGGTGGCCAGCCAATCACGCACTTCCGTGTTCTACATACGACACACAACTTCGTATTACAACGTGTCAAGGCCAATGAATGCAACACACAAGGTGGTCCCTTAAATCTAGGTTTAATGTGAGAAAAATAATACACAGCAGGAAAAATAAATGAACGGTAAGTTCTAACAGTTATGCTATGTATCACAGTTTATTTTACATAAAGAAAATAATAGACATGCATAAAATATGAGCTAAAATAATTAAACAGCAAATGGCAAGGTGTCTTGCCTGGTAGAGCGCCTGGTGTGCTACGATAATCAATGTGGCACGATCTGCAACTTCGGTGCAACAATTATACATGATGACCTCGGATTGGGGCACAGACATTTCCATCGGGTCCAGAAGGGTCAAATTAGTTAGGGTGGACATAAGGTAGTCTAGAATTGGTGAAGAAACGGGAGTAATAGGGCTGGTCATGGACAGAAGAAAATCAATAAATATTTATATATACGAGTTATAGAAAAATATTTATAATCCTAAAACTAGTTTTCATAAGTCAAAATATTTTTAGATAAAATATGTTGTAAATCATTTTTAGGCAGGAAATACTCTAAGTTTGTAAAAATAATTTTTATAAACAGAAATATATTTGGTTAACAAATAATTTAGATAAATATTGATATTAAGAAACTACTATATTTTTACGGTTCAAAAATAATACTAGAAATTTATTGAATGCAAAATATTTTTAGAAGAAACTAAAAAAATCTAGCAAGTGATTTAGGGCTACCAAATAATATTTGTGTCAAAACTATATTTAAAATATTCCAAAAATAATATATTTATATAAATATTTTAAACTATTAATGTAATTACTTATAAAAATATTTTAAAATATAATATGGTATCCATAGTATTATACTACCTATATACCTACTTATATATTAAATAGTAATCAAAGTAATAAAATACAATGGTACATGTGTGTTGCTTGTTTCGAAATTAATAAGAGAACAATGAATATATTAATAATAATAATAATAATAATAATAATAATAATAATAATAATAGGAATGATAGAAATAATAATAATAATAATTAAAATAAATCACCAAAAAGAAAACTCGTGACTGCTTTCTCCTCTACTAAGGGGAGAGAGAAATCATATCCATCACAAACATATCAATCACAAAGAAAGGAAGAGAGAGTGTATGAATAAAACAAAAGTTAGTAGAACTGCAGAGCAAAAATATAGAGAGAGAAAAGCATTGGAGAAAGTGAGTGAGAGAGAGAGGCTGAGGGAGAGAGAGACTGGAGGGGAAGAGAGGAGCGATCGGAAATCGGCGAAGGCGGAGTGGGTGGTTGAGCAAAGGGGGTCCGGTGGGTGCTCGGGACGGCTCCAACGGAGAGGGGCGAAGGGTTCCGGCGAGATGGTGGTGGGCGGCTCGCGCTCAGGCGGTGGTCAGGTCGGCAGACGGAGGCGGTCTGGAGGAAGGTTTTGACGGCGAGGGGAGAGGCAGAGATTACGGTGGCGGCGCGCGCTCGGAGCTGCGGAGCTCACCGGGAAGGAGGAAGAGGAGAAAGGAAACGGGTAGTCGGCGGATGTGGGGGAGCGGGTGACGGCGAAGTCGGCCGGGCTGGGCGGAGACCGCGGAGGCCAGGGCGCGGAGCGGCGCTGCTCCGGCGGTGTTCCCGCACGTGGTGAGGCGGACCTAGCATGATGGAGCAGCGGAGGTTGGGAGCTTGTCGGCGGCGGCCGGCGGTCAGGTGAGGGGTGATGGGTTTTAATTCTTTTTTTTTGGATGTGGTAGCGGCCTGGGCTGCTGGGGGCTGTGGTGTCGTGGCCAGGGGCAGGGACGAGGGTGGTAGGGCTGTGGTGGACATGGTTGGTGTTGGCCGGAGTGGTCGGGCCTAGTCCAAGCGACGGGGCGGTAAAAAAAGTGGTGGTTATGGGCGATGGTGGCGCTGCGGGTTTTGGTATGGTAGTGGCAGTGTGGTTTGGGTGAGCGGGGCTTGGTGGTCGTGGGTTTGTTTGTTGGAAGTCGGGTTGCGTCGGCAATGTTGGTCGGGTGGCCGGGACAAGGTGAAGATGGCGGCAGAGGTCGTTGGTGGCAAGAGACGGGTTAGAGGGATAGGGATAGGATTAGGATTTTGATATATATTGTCGGGTTGTCGACAGAAAAATAAATGTATGTGTAAAAAGATGGAATAAGAAGGTCACCGGGGTCGGACCCGAGGCTGTCACGGCCGACACGAAAAAAATATTGGACATGGACACAAGGCACGCACATTGAGGATGGTGGAAATAATTTATGGAGGAATAATATGGAGGAGTACCTGCCTATTTATAGGATGTGGGAATTCCCAATTTGGATAGGTTTAGGAATAGATTTAAAATCCAAGTAGATATATCATCTATTTAATTTAAAAGAATCAAATCCAAATCCAATCTATATCCAATTCTAATTTCAAATTAAATATCTAATTTAAATCAAATTAAATTTCTAGTATAAAATCCATGAGATAAATAAATTTCAAATATTTAACTATTTAAATAAATCCAAAATATTTTTAAATCAAGATTTAAATGTCCCAATAATTTAAAATATGTTTTCCAAAAATACTATAATAATTAATTCCGAAAATACATTATTATTTACAATATAAACTTAATAAAATATTTATGAAATAAATATTTTTGTACGAAAATTTTTATTATTAATAACTGCTAAAAACGAAAAGGTTTTCATAATTAAAATCTTAAACTTGAAATTAATAGCTAGAAATAATTATTGTCTATATTTACTTGAAACTATAAAATAATAAATAAAATATTTTTCTAAAGTATGTATGCTCGCACATATTCGCACTCGTCGAGCAAAAATAAAAGTTCGTGCGCGACGTAAAATACGATTACGTGACGTACAATACAAAATTTTAAATCGGTACAAATTTTATAAAAAAAATTTAATAGTAGAAATTTAGGGGTTTTACAGGCGTCCCTTAGAATTTGCTGTCGGCGACGATGTATTCCTTAGGATCTCGCCTAACCGCGGCGTCATTCGCTTTGGCGTGCGGGGAAAGCTTAGTCCTAGGTATATAGGGTCGTTCGATATTCTAGAGCGAGTAGGAGATGTATCCTATCGTCTCGCTCTTCCGCCGTCGCTAAGTGAGGTGCATGATGTATTCCATGTGTCCCAATTACGACGGTATATTCCGGACCCGAGCCACATCCTAGACCATTCGGAATTGGTTGTTAGTACCAACCTTTCGTATGAGGAGAGGCCCGTGTCTATATTGGACCGGAGGGAGAAGATACTCAAGAACAAGACTATTAAATTAGTCCGTGTTGCTTGGGGTCATCATTCTCTAGGTGAGTCAACGTGGGAGCGTGAGGACGACATCCGATCGTGATATCCCTACTTGTTTGACTCGTGAGGTATAATGTCTTTCTTATGCCTTACATTTTCCCTTCCTTGCTTGCATTGTATGATTGTATGATTGAACTGCTTAGTATAACTTGCCTGTGCTTAATGTAGCTTGTCGTGACAATCTATAGCTCCTTGATTAAATTCCGAGGACGAAATTCTTTTAAGGTGGGTAGAGTTGTCACCCTAATTTCTCGTATTTTCCCGTATTTCGTATTTACACTCGTATCTGGATTTTGGCATATATTTTTATTTTTTTCAACTTGTGGAATTTTGGTATTTCTCGTATTCTTGGGTTTTTGGCATGGCTCGGTTTTAATTGGATTGGGTTTGGTTTGGTTTAATGAGCATTGGATCACCTTAACCTATTCTCCACCCTCAACACACCACATCCCACCCTCTTTAAAACTCCACCAACCTTTCTCTCTCCTCATGAACTACCATTTATTTCTTCTTCTCCTTCCTCTATACAACACTCTTCTCCTTCCTCTACACACACCCACCCATAGGCAAGTGCACCTTGCCACCACATGAGAACCCTCTTTTATTTATCCATTTGCTAGATTAGGACTTGGTGATCAATATTAGAACTTGGTATTTTGTGATTTATAGTCTCCATTGTTCTAGATCTAAGTTTTCTCTATTTTCGGTTTTGCATGGTTTTGATCTATTTGAGTTGGATTTCTATGGGTTTTGATGTTTCCATGTGGAAGAGAGTTCAATTCCACCCTGGTTGGAACTTTGGAAATCCGGATTTGGAGTTCGGATGGCCAAGTTGTGATGCCTTGAAGTTTTTGGAGCCATGCGAGCTTCTTCTCAGCCATGGAGAAGAAGATCATTTCCCCTGCGTGCGTGTTTTTACACGTACGCAGCTCCCTGCGTGCGTACTTTTGTGCGTACGCAGCTCTCATGCGTGCGTGACTTTTTGCGTACGCAGCGCTCATGCATGCGTGACTTTTCGCGTACGCAGCTCTCATGCGTGCGTGACTTTTCGCGTATGCTGCTCTCCTGCGTGCGTGACTTTTCACGTACACAGCTCTCATGCGTGCGTGACTTTTCACGTACACAGCTCTCATACGTGCGTGACTTTTCGCGTACGCACCTCTCATGCGTGCGTGACTTTTCGCGTACGCAGCTCTCATGCGTGCGTGACTTTTCGCGTATGCTGCTCTCCTGCGTGCGTGACTTTTCACGTACACAGCTCTCTTGCGTGCGTGACTTTTTGCGTACGCAGCTCTCCTGCGTGCGTGTCTTTTTGCGTACGCAGCTCTCCTGCGTGCGTGTCTTGTGCGTACGTTGCACCCTGAACCCCTTGCTTAATCCTTTGGCTCTTGGAGTTTTGGTCTTATTTCTTTAAGCTTGGCTCTTCTATTGCCCTGTATATTGATATTTTCTTTTGTCATGAACTTGATTTTACTTAATATGTTTGGAATGACTATTGTACATGGCATGGTATGACAAGGGACTAGCATAGCACGACAGTGACCCGTAGTGGTGCACTCCTGACATGACCAACCTGACATGATAGTGGCCCGTCGTGGCGCACTCCTGACAAGTACCCTGACATGATTTATCTTAACGCTGTTGCGACGGCTAACTTAACTTGACTTGCCTTGACACCGTTGGTAGTTCTTTCTTGCTTGCTTGTTAAATCCACTTGTCCTGTCTTGCATCATGTCTAGGATGGAACTCCTGAGTACCACGGTCAAGAGTACCTACTAAAATGGATTAAGGTTAATAACTAGAATCACATAGTAGTCATGAAGAGATGACACAGCTACAGGCAATCCCGTTACCTGGACGCTCTTGGGATCTGTAGCCTGCCGACGAGTAGGGCGCATTTCCAGCACACTGTCATGTATTGCACCTTCTAAGTCACCTAAGGGTATATGCGTTCCTGGACGATGTACCCACCTGAATTCAACCCCTAATTTTGACCTGGGTAACCTGGATGGTCTGCAGGGCTTGTGGCTGTGGAATAATCTCACTGCATCTTGTTAGTAATTAGGCCTGTGATAACCCTAGTTAGTTAAAGTAGTAAGTCGTAGTATCTGCTTGGTCGTGATTGATTGAATGAGGTATAACTAGATTAGCCATGTCTTGATCCAGTACAAGATTGCTCCCTGCCTTGATTTATTGTATTATTATCTTGCCGATAAATGGTGGGAAACCAAGTTCTGTTCAGATGAAGGGTTACAACCCCGGTCCTTGTTTGGTTTACGGGTTGTAACCTGGCTGTCGGAATAGTTCCATGGTTATCTCGTCGTATATCATCCTGACATGTTTTCGTAAATTCTAGTTTTAAATATTAGATTTTCTTGTGCTAATTGCTGGCTTTTGTTCTTATTTCGTGGCCCCCTTGTGGCACTTGCTCTTTCTGGGGTTGACCCAGCTGGTTTATTGTGGCCAGATTTCGGAGCAGCTCCCGAGGATCTACCAAGCTTCCAGCCCAATGGTGGCGACTAGAAGGAACCCGGGCTACGAGTGAGTTTTCTATTTTGTTTCGCTCACTCTATTGTAAAGTTATTCTTTGGAGGCGTTTAGCCGACGAGCACCTGTTAGCTCGATGCACTTTTACTTACTGTCTGCTTACGGGCTGTAAACATGATTAACAAATCCTAGGGTTGATCATGCATGACTTAACTCTTGCTAGTCCTAGTATTTTGTACGACTAGCTTCATGATCAGCTGATATGTAATATTTGGGACGCCTCTTATTGTATATTTGGTGGTCAAACATCTTGTGATCATATTACTTGCTTGAGATTGAGACAATAGGCTTGACCATAAGAGACCGTTGGCTTGTACTAAACCCTCATATCTAGACAGCCGTGACCGTATAGTTGAGATGTATTCTATTTCAATATACATAGCTGGCTATGTACGCCCCCGCTCTCCAGTATTCTGGTTCTGGGCGTGACACTACTGAAGCTCTTGCAGAGATACCCTCTGTTGTTCAAGACGGCGAGCAAGACTCTCCTGTGGCCCTACTTCAGACCGTAGATAACTCTGCTATCCCCAAGTCCGGCAGAAGAAAACACTATGATGCTGGACTTGCTGGGGAAAAGAGGAACTCTACGCGATCCGGGCCGCATAAGGGTGCTAGCCGTATGGAAAAAAGCTCATGCGACCACATCCGCTAGCCGTATGAAGAAAACTCATGCGGTCACGTCTGTCAGCCGCATAGCTTATGCGGCTACAGTCGTCAACCACATGGATGAAGCCTATGCGGTTACTGAAGACAATCGCTTGCAGAAAACCCATGCGGCCACAATTGCCAACCGCATGCGGCCAGCCTGTACAATCTTGACTCCTACTAATCGCACCAAAGCAACTCATCCGGCAGCTAAGGACAACCGCATACAGACAGCCTGCACGATTTCCAATCCTGGCCGCATAGCGTCCGTTCTACGCTCCTCTCGATCAGTCTTCGACCGTCTCTCATACGGTCCTGACCCTGATGGTTCTCTGGATGATAAGCCAGACTCTGTATTCAACTTAGACTATTCTTATTACGCACCCGCAAGTGCTAAAAAGAAGAAGTCTAGGACAGCGTGGACTCATCTAGCCCAATCAGCTGTCCCAACCTCTGACTATCGGGGCGTCCCGTTGACTATCAAACGGGCCTCTGATGGGAAGTTGTATAGAACCGCTCGAGTCCAGCCCCCGGCGGCAAAAGGACAAAGTGGTTCCTCTGACCTGCGTGAGGCGATCCTCCACAAGCGCAAGGAAAGAGAAGGAGCTTCGGTGTGCAAAGATTCCTCGCTTGGACGTCACTGCACCCAAATCATCGTCAACTGTTGTTGCAACAACGCGGCAGTAACGGAAGACCGGCCGTCAGTCTTCCAAAGACTACAGCATCCGAGCTCAGAGGACGAGGCACCTCCTGTTTTCTCTTGCAATTCCACTCAGAAAGTCCCCGCCGAGGGGAAAGGGAAGAAGGCAAGCATCTCCACCCCGAAGACCTCAACCACTACAGCTAAGAAACTGTTGTCTAAACAGTTGTCCTCCACCGTAGTATTCCAACACACCCGTTCAATGACAAAATCTGCTGCAGTGGGAAATTCATCATCCACATCGCTGGGGGTCGTGGGAACTGGGGGTAGCACTCCTCCGAACATCCACAACAATCCGATGTTTCAAGGAGCCAAGCCCTGACAAACAACTCTCCCATCAGGTACAACAGGCGCTGATGTCCCCGAGGACATCCATGACTCTCAAGACGAAGCAAGCTCTGAGGCTGGGGATACCGTTCCCTCCGAGTCCGAGCCCGAAGAGAACATTCCCACCTACCCTGATGACTTCTCGGTGCATGGGTACGACTCGGAGAGCACATTCTCCACCGTTCCTTCCATCACTCCTCATGTAAGGACGATGTTCATGACGGACAGCAATCAAGGTGGTTCCAGTGATCGCCAGCGCATCGACAATCTCGAAGCCATATTACTTGCTTTGGTCAAGTCTGTAGACGAGATTAAAGCGGCCCTTCCAACTCTGTAAGGAGGGACGCCTGGCCAAACGAGCGCCTGTCCCGCGGTCAATGCGGACTCGAATTTGGCGGCACCGAACCCGGGCAACAATCCTCTCGAAATAACAGCCCCTACCGCGACAGATGAGGCCCAAGAAGTAAGAAGAGAGGTTCAGAAGCTCCGAGCCATGTTCCATGCCCGAGAAAACGCTCAAGACCTCATAATGCGGCAACCATACCCTGCCGAATGGAGGGATGTTCCATTCCCACCAAGATATAAGCCGTTCAATATTAACCCGTATGATGGCAAGACCTCAGCAAGTCGGTACATCACTTACTTCGAGGTCACCATCGACCATCTGCCCTATGATGATGCTATCCTCACACGATTATTCATTGGGGCATTGGAAGGAGTCGCCTTCGACTGGTACCGCAACCTGCCGGACAACTGCATCCACTCCTTCGTCGGCTTCAAGCGCATGTTCTTGGAGAGATTCTACGAGGTAGGACAGGACGTCACCATGTCCACCCTCATGGACGTCATCCAAGGGGAGAAGGAGATGACAAGAAACTACATTGAGCGGTTCCGCCAGACCGCCATGAAGCTGTCCTCCGGAAATCCAGATTCCTCTTTAATTGAAATTTGCCAAAAGAGACTGCTTCCAACGATCAGTCACTGGATGGGCGAAAGTCAATTCAAAGATTGGAAGACGTTCATCATCAGCACCACAAACGCCAAAGAATGACTGAAGAAGGCTCGCCAACTGGGATTGCACATCTCGAAAGGAGAAACAAAGGGCAAGCGTCCCAACAACAATAATGGGGGTAGCCCTTCCAACAATCGGGACAGCAAGGAAAAGCAGGCTATGGTGGCCGATACAGCACAAAAACCTGAGCCAAAGCCAGCAGACAAACAATGGCCGCAAATCACTTACTCCTTCGAAGACGGTCACGTCAAGCCCATCTTGGACATGCTCATACAAGGGGACAAGATTCAGCTTCCTCCACCAAGACGGGAATCGCGGCCGACAGAGATGGAGAATCCAAAGTACTGCCATTATCATCGCTATGTCCATCATGCTACATACGATTGTTATCAGCTAAAACGGTACATCCAAAACCTCATCGATTCAAACGCTCTGGCCATCGATTTCGAAGATGTAACCGTGGCAGCCAATATGGTGTCCGTACAATTCGGCAGCTTCCTTCCTACGGAAACTCAAGACGGGGTTGTCCCCATCCCTCTGGCGACAATGGAGATTACCAACCTTCCACCTCCCCGTGATCAGGCTGCTGGTCTAGTACCCCTCACCACATCACGAGGGGAGGTCATGTGGATCCATCCAGACTTGGTGTCAGAAGTGACTCGGCCCACACCATCTTCCACCGACAAGAAGAAAAGTAGAAAAGTCAGGACCTGTCATACAATCTCGGTAGACAACGAGGAAGCTACAGCCGTCATCACGCGGTCCGGAGCACAATCCCAACCTGCAGCTGACAATCCAGCTGAAAATCATCAATCCACTACAACTGATGCTCCGGGACCGGCTCAGCCTTCGACGACCGACAAGCCTAGGCCGAGGGAGACTCGTTTCGACAAATCTCTCCGAAAAGTAGCAGCCCAAGGGCTAGAAAGGCCCTACAACTTTGACATCTTAGCGCAATTGGCTAACACACCGGCCAAGTTGTCATTGTACGAACTCCTAAGGCTCTCCAAGGATGTTCGTATTGCATTGAGCGAAGCACTCCAAAATGCCGATACCTATCTGGCTCAATCCAACCTCACCGGGAAGGCCTCACCCGTGGATCTCCAAGACAGCGCCTGCACGGGAGCAATGCCCAACATCGTCTTCACTCCGCAAGACATGCTCATCAAAATCAACCTACATGATCGCCCACTATACTACACGGGATACATCGACGACGTGAAGGTGGATCGGATGCACATTGATCTTGGCTCTTCCATAAGCATCATCCCGAAGGGTCTGCTACATCATCTTTGTAACCCAATGTATCGACTGACACCTACAAGCACCGCCATCAGCGGTTTCAATTCGGGCAGGAGCTACCCTATTGGGAAGATTCGTCTGAAGTGTCAGATTGGCGATCTCCAATCCGAAGTCACCTGCTACGTCATAGATGCAGACACTTCTTACAACATCCTCTTGGGGCGCCCATGGATACACGATTATATGATCGTGCCTTCTACGCTACACCAGTGCTTCAAATATGTCGACAAACACGGCTGCGTGAGGACGAAATTTGCTGATATCGATCCCTTCAAAGGGGTCGAATCTTACTACTCAGACTTCTGCCTATACGAAAAGTCGAAGAGGCACCTTGATGAAGGAAATGAACAAGCTGGTACCGAAACGACCACGGGATCAGAAGGACCTCTGACGATCCACCTCCAAGCTCGCAAACCGGGCAAGTCCGTACCCCTTACGGCCACTCTGCAGAAGGACGCGATCAGCCTTTCGGCACAGGAAGAGCAGATGATAATCTGGCTGCCAAGGTCTGACCAAGAGCCGAGACCCACAACGGGGCTACTAACAATCAGACTACCGAGAGTCGGTCAACCCCAAACAGAGAAGCTCAATCCCACTGATAGGCCACTGACGATACGCCTTCCCAAGAAGGGTCGTTACCCCGATGCGAGGTCTGACACTTCTAGCGAACCGGCCACTCCTCACTCCACATCAAACGCCAAATTGGGGGTCGCTAGTTTGCCAACGACTCCACGCTCTGCTCCACCAACTGAACCACTGACAATCAAGCTTTCCAGGTCGTCCTCTCAGTCTTCATTTACACAGGGGGTAGCCGAAGAGGAACCAAAGCTAGCCAAGTATGTGGCTGCCCACACTGATGTCCCCTCCGCTGATGATGTAATCCTCCTAGAAAAGATACCTTACTTCATCAATAAAGGGTTATCTTTGAACTACATCGAGCTCAATAAGCTATGTACAATGTATGCTATGGAACACGGTATAGGCACTCACCTACACACACAAGTGACAAATATGTACACCGTGATCCAGCTTACTCCAGTAGAAGACGCTTACCGAATAATCGAGGGAGGGGACCATCCAATCATCTTCGGCCGGACGAACAACCCGCATTCTTTCACCATAGAGAAAGCCGACCTCGGGTCAGATGCCGGGAGACTATCTCTGTATCTCTATAGCCCTTAATCCAAATATCTCATACAGAAACAGGGGTATGATCCGGAGACGATGCCAGGTTTGAACTACGGCACTGGGCGACGATTACCTTTGAAGCCACCAGTCCCGACGGGCAAACCACGAGACTACTATAGCAAAACTCGATGCGGGTTAGGGTATGTAACGCCTACTACGACCCCTGAGAGTTCAGATGAAGAATGCGACTGGCAGTCACATTCAATCGGGTCACCAACTTCTGACTCGGATACTAGCATCGGAGACGTGTTCAGACAAGTCTTGTCAGTCAACATGGCATTCGCCGACGCTTACGAAGAAGACGAAGACATCCCCGAAATCCTCGAGCTAGAGCCGTGGGCCCAACAATTGGACGCACAATAGGAAAAGCGGTTCGAACAGAGAGAACCTCCTACTGAAGATGAGGTCATACAAGTGGATCTCGGCAGCGAATCTTCTCCAAAACCAATTTTCGTCAGTAAAAGCCTAGCAGACGAAGAACGGGAGTCGCTGCTAGAACTTGTCAGAGAATACATTGATGTGTTCGCCTGGAGCTATGAAGACATGCCAGGGTTAAATCCCGACATTGCTCTTCACAAACTCAACATTTGGCCAGATACGAAGCCAGTCAAGCAACAACAGCGACGCTTCCGCCCAGGCATCATGGACGCGATCGAAACCGAAGTCAACAAACTGATAGCCAGCGGCTTCATTCGTGAGGAGCAACATCCCGATTGGGTCGCCAATATAGTACCCGTTCTCAAGAAGAATGGAAAGATTCGAATCTGCATCGACTTCCATAATCTGAACGAGGCATGCCCCAAAGATGAATTCCCCCTTCCTATCACCGACATCATGATCAACAATACCTGCGGCTTCGAACGTATGTCATTCATGGATGGCTTCTCGGGCTACAACCAAATCAAAATATCTCCTGATGACGAAAAGCATACATCATTCCGAATGCCAATTGGCACATACTGCTATACAGTCATGCCTTTCGGTTTGAAGAATGCTGGCGCCACCTATCAAAGAGCCATGAGTATCATCTTTAGAGACCACTTACGTAAGACAGTGGAGTGCTATGTTGATGACATAGCCGTTAAGAGTCGCTGCAAGGGAGACCATCTGCAGGATCTAAAGACGGTATTTGACCTAATACGAGCGCACAATTTGAAAATAAACCCTACGAAGTCCTTTCTGGGCGTATCCAACGGAAAGTTCTTGGGCTTCATCATCACGGCACAAGGTATCCATGTTGACCCTCAGAAGACAAAAGCAATCATGGAGATGGGTCCCCCGAGAAACCTCCGCGAACTCAGAGGCCTTCAAGGGAGGCTAGCTTACATCAGAAGGTTCATTCCTAACCTCTCCGGGCGATGTCGACCGTTTACGCATCTCATGAAGAAAGTAGTCTCATTCGTATAGGACGAGGAATGTCAGCGTGCTTTCGACAGCATCAAAGAATATTTGTCAAATCCTCCAGTTTTAGTGGCCCCGGTTCCTGGAAAACCATTCCTGCTCTATGTACGAGCAATGGAACATTCCTTCGGGGCTCTGCTCGCATAAAACAATGATGCAGGCCATAAGCAAGCCATATATTACCTCAGCCGAATGATGATTGGGCCAGAGCACCGATACACCACTGTGGAGAAGGAATGCCTCGCCCTGGTGTTCGTCATTCAGAAAATGCGACACTATGTCACCGGACAAATGATACATGTGATCTCGCGAGTCAACCCTCTCAGGGTCCTCATGACTAAACCAGGGGCACTCAGCTCTCGACTCGCTATATGGGCAATATTGCTGTCCCCTTATCATATGATCTTCGTCCCACAAAAGGCAGTCAATGGTCAAGCCCTGGCGGACTTCTTAGCAGCCCACCCAGGCTCGGAGTCCTCCAGAATATATGAAAAGATCCCAGATGAGGTCACCGACTCGCATGCAACCTCTCACGATAATATATGGCGAATGTTCTTCGACGGTGCTTCGAGGACCGGACCTAAAGGCAATATAGTCATCGGAGTCGGGGTAGTGCTGATCTCCCCTTCTGGATTAGTGATTAACCGCGCTTATTCCCTCATCGAGCCCTGCTCTAACAATGTAATCGAGTACAACGCTCTGGTCATTAGCCTCCAACTCGCAAGAGAGCTGGGGGTAGAATACCTTGAAGCATACGGCGATTCCCAACTAATCGTCAATCAGATACGGGGCTCATATGAGGTCCGCCACGAAGACATGATCCCTTATCACCAAATAGCAATTGACATTATTTCGTCGTTCGAGGGGTTCTTCATCGAACATGTCCCTAGACTCCAAAATATCGAAGCTGATGCCTTAGCTGGTCTTGCCGCTTCCCTAGCAGTTCCTAATCATGATCACCAATCAGTGGATGTGATAGGCCACAAACTGGTCTGTCCCAAGAACAATGTACAATTCGTGGCGAGTTATTCCGCACAGACGAGCGAGGATCCCCCAGATTGGAGACAACCATTCATCGACTTCGTCGTCTACGACATCCTGCCCGAGAACCCAAAGGAAGCCACTTCCATCAGACGGCGTTCTCTCAGATTCTTCTACGATACAGAGACGAAAATGCTGTATCGCCGCTCCTACGACGGATTACTGCTTCGATGTCTGTCAAACGCAGAAGCCAAAGAAGCCGTACGAGAAGCTCATGAAGGTGTCTGCGGGGCCCACCAGCCCGGTCTTAAATTGCAAGACCGTCTTCGCCGAATGGGCTACTACTGGCCCACAATGGTGGCAGATGCAATAGACTATGCTAGAAAATGCAAAGCCTGCCAAGTCCACGTGGACTTCATTCACCAACCATCCGAGTTTCTACATCCGACAGTGGCATCCTGGCCATTCGAAGCATGGAGAATGGATATCATTGGTCCAATCACCCCACCTTCCTCCCGAGGACATCGCTTCATACTTGCGATCACTGATTACTTCTACAAATGGACGGAAGCTGTCACACTCGTAGAAGTTAAGACTTCAAACGTGATCAGCTTCCTTAAGCATCATATCATCTACCGCTTTGGACTACTCCGAAGGATCATCCATGATAATCGTCCGCAGTTTGCAAGCCACGCATTCTATCAATTTTGCGATAAGTATCGTATTCAGAATGTCACTTCGACACCGTACAACCCAGCAGCGAACGGGTTGGCAGAGGCATTCAACAAAACAATCATCAAACTCCTCAAGAATTTTGTCTCCTCCAACAAACGCGACTAGAACGAGAAGCTCGGCGAATGCTTATGGGCTTATCGCACAACAGTTCGAACAGCCACCGGAAATATACCATTCTTCATGGTGTACGGGAGTGAGGCGGTCCTCCCATTGGAGACTTAGATCACCTCACTACGCGTCGCCCTCACACATCAATTGACGACAGACGAAAACCACCATCGCCGGCTACAGGAATTGGAGGCACTAGATGAAAAGCGCCTCTTGGCTCAGCAACGAATTGAACTATACTAAGCACGCATCTCCAGAGCCTTCAACAAGAAGGTCAAAATCAGAACATTCCAGGTGGGCGATCTCGTTCTGGCAGTCCGGAGGCCGATGGTCATGACTCACAAGACCGCCATCAAATTCCAGCCAAAGTGGGAAGGTCTATTTATCATTGAGGCAGTATTCTCCAACGGCGCTTACCACCTCGCAAAACAAAACGGAGGCTTGCTCATGTTGCCCGTCAACGGCAAGTTCCTGAAGAAATATTATGTCTAAACAACATTCTCTCCAGATCATCGAATCATGTACCCTCTGGTACCGCTGAACTCACATCCATAATATTTTAGATTATCGAGTCATGTACTGGCTGGTACCGCTGAACTCACCTCTACATTCCCTTCAGATTATCGAGTCATGTACCCGCTAGTGCCGCTGAACTCACACTTTCTCAATATTCTAAATTACCGAGTTATGTACCCGCTGGTGCCTCCGAACTCACAGTCCGGTCACTCTTTCAGATAGTAAGTCACGTATGATTATACCTCTGAACTTTCTTCCTGGAAGAGATCCTCCCTCATGATCCACTACCCGCACTCCAGTGCACAAAAAGGGTAATCGATCCACAAATTTCCGAAACGACCATGTCTTCATTACCTCTGAGTCGTTTTCACTTCCACTAAAAACAAACCGTCCCCTCGCATAGAACTTCCACGTTCACCTACCTCTGAGTCGTTCTATGTACCCCCTCTTCATTGAGCCCACTCCTGCCATGTCCTCATTACCTCTGAGTGGGAAGGCTCCGTCGAAGAAACCTTCATGCTTGCCATGTCCCCATTACCTCTGAGTAAGTATGTCGGTTCCCTTTCAACCTATTATCTGTACCCACAACCGGAGTACGACAAGGATAATAGGTCCACAAATGTCCTCTGTTGACCATATATGTCCTCTGTTGACCACAAATGTCCTCTGTTGACCACAAACGTCCTCTGTTGACCACAAATATCCTCTGTTGACCACAAATGTCCTCTGTTGACCACAAATGTCCTCTGTTGACCACAAATGTCCGCTGTTGACCACAAATATCTTCCGTGAAGTCTCCCCTGCCATGTCCTCATTACCTCTGAGTAGGAAGATTCTACGGTAAAACCCTCATGCTTGCCATGTCCTCATAACCTCTGAGCAAATATGTTGGTTTCCTTTCATTCCATTATCCGTATCCTGAACTAGGGTACGCCAAAGATAATAGGTCCACAAATATCCTTTGCTAAGCTTCTTAGCATAAATCTACCATCTCACCATGCCCCGGGAGCCCAGCTGCTCTACGGCATTCTTTTTTCCCAATACCGAGAGCACCCATGACCACTTTGCCATGGCTGTTCCGGATATCCTGACCAAACTTGTTATCCGTACCTAAAACCAAGGTACGCCTAGGGTAACAGGTCCACAAATAATCCCCCAACAAGTCCAATTCCATAAATACCGCAAGTACAAGAAAGAGAAGATGAGTTGAAACATGCTCATTCATTCAAAATTTAAAGTGCTACATCATTTAGGATCACATCCTTTACAAATTCAAAACAAAAAGACGAAAAAGAAAACAACAGCAAAAGAAAAACAGAAAGCTGATCACTGCTCTAGGGCACATAACGCCCTGAGACGGTCCGTCAGCAAGGCAACCGACCGTTCAAATCTCTGGGTAGCTCGACGCTCCGCCTCTTGGGTCAGCACCGCCTCGTCCTCCAGTTGAGCATGGGCTTGCCAGTTATCCTCGAATCTCTTAAAATCTCGCTCCAGGTTGACAGAAGATCGGGAAACCCTCTCGGCCTCCCGGGCAATCGACTCCTGTTCCATACGAGCAGCCTCCAGCTCTGACTCTAAGAAGGTCAACTCCCTCTAGAGTGCGAGAATCTGCTCCTTCGTGTCAACGATTCCACGAGAAGCAGACTCGTCCCGAGCTCGACAAGCCTGACTTCGATGACCCAGCCTGTCATACGAAGCGAAGAACTTATCAAGGTCTCCCTGCACAACTGGCCCGGCAGTATCTCGAGCGAGCTTGATCCTATCCCGAGCAGCAATGAGGAAGCCCCGCTCTCGATCAATCGCAGCAGGCAAGCCCGCCTGCCGTATCGCTAGCAATTGGGTCACAAGCTGATCAGCCTCTGCCAACTTAGGCTCCAGGAGTGCAGCCAATCCCACCCCGCCAGGAAGAGACTTCAAAGTTGCAACCTGGCCCCGAGCGCACTGCAGAGACAGAGTAAAAGGGGTCTCCCGTTCTACAGCAGCATCTACACCCCTCTTTAAGTGGCGATAGAAGCTGTCAACCACATCCTGCGTCACCTCTTCCAGAGCCTCCGAAGAAGCCGGTGTCAACGGGAGTATAGCCGGCAACGCTGAAGAAGATGCAACAGAATCTGCCGCTCCTGTCACAAGAGAAACAAACTCCGTACAGAAGGACGCATGAACAGCGACCAACTCCTCTTCGGCAGCCCGCAGAACTTGAATGCTCGGCAGGGTCGAGAGGTCAATCTCCGGAGCCGTATAATCAGCAAAGGATGAGGCGAAGACCATCGCCAGCTCCATTCCCATCTTTCCGGAGCTGGCGGGAGGCCCCTCGACATGAGACGGCGAAGGAGAGGAAACTCCTCTTTATCCCAAGATGCGGCAGGCCGAGCCTTCCCCAAGAACATCCACGGTAGGAAGTAAAGGGTCAGGACCTGTAGGGCCAAGACAACCATGAATCGATTTGACCCGGAGGATATGTTGATAGAGCAAATAAGCCCCCTCACTAGTCAATATTTGGCTTATCTTACCAGTAGAGGAGTGTGGAGGCTGAGGTTCATCGACAGCCACCGCAGCCTCTTCACCAGCAGTCTCCGAGTCAGGGATAATAGGCTCTTCCGCCCCTGCACTCTACGGAGGGGATACAACGAGATCGGCGTCACCTTGTTGAATTTCAGCGATCTCGGAGACAGGCCCGAGGAAACCTTCGTCACCCCGGGCCGAGGTCTCAGCAACTTGGGAGCTCCCAGTTGCCGCTGAGAGAGCCCCCGTAGAAAGGACCGCGGTACACATGTCGCTAATCATAGCAGCAAGGGCCAGATCAACTCCAGGGGCAGCAGACGGTTCAGGAGAGCCTGGTTCGTCAGACGCCTACAAAGAAAAAATGGTCAGGTCATATCCCCAAGAGAAAAGAAAACCATAACAAATAGATGGCTCCGACTTGGTCTTACCTCCGGAACATCGTCTGCATCCTCACCCCTCTCCGTAATAAGTAGCCTACGAGGTCCGACCGCCGCTCTCTTCACAGAAAAGGCTACTCCTCCGCCAGTAGACTCACGCCTGCCTCGCTTACGCGAGGGACCAGGCACGACAGGTGGTAGTTCTACCCGTACCACCTCCGGTACAGATGGCAACTGATCTACCGCCTCATCTAATACGACCGACGGTTGATCCGTCATCATCTCATCTGCCATGATGGAAGGCTGACCTGCCGTTGCCTCGCCACCAGAAGAGAGAGAGTCCTCATCGTCCCGCTCGTTGTCTTCCTCAATTGTGTCGAAGGACTTGGAATCGGGCGTAGGAACTCTATTCGCCCCTTTCTTCTTTGCCCTCGACACCATAGCCTTCTCCGCCAGACGAGTGCCCACGATGAAGCTAGTACTCGGGTCAAAATCGAGAGGAGGATGATTTGCCGTAACATGATATAAGGCCGCCATATGCAAGATTCCCCTATCACATTTGCTGCAGGAACCGAGAAGCTAGTTCGAGTATGACAAGTATCATAGTAGCTCCATGCCCTAATACCATCGAGAATGCTACCCTCAAATCCCAGGTGGGAACTGGGACGCCCGAGGAATAGTTGACTATACCTAAATTGACGGGCAAACCTACTGGGCAAGTAGGGCTCCAAGTACACAGTGTTACGATTACGGTAAACTAAATGCGCCAGGCGAATGTTACGTAGCCAGAAACGCATCTTCTCAGGTAAGAAATGAGGAGGTCCAATACCATCAACATGAACACTCCTCACTTCCTGGTCGGTAAAACAGGGAACGGACACGAAGAAATTATATCCGTCCACCCTCGCCAACATCCTCCGACACGCCGGCATGGTACTACATTCCCAAAGCTGATGGTGATACCTGAAAAGAAAAGCGTCGTCGTCCGTAACGTCATCTCCCGTCCCAGGCCTCATCAAATACTGATAATGCAACAACAGCCATCCCAGCAAGTAATGATAAGGCAGCTCTATACGTTCAAAGTCCATTGCCACGTCACGAGCGATGACCTTGGACGAGAAGGCACGAAGACCATGTTGAATACTGCACACCATAGCGGAAAGAAGAGCCAGCCTGACCCCAAAGGACAACTTCACGACGGAAAGAATGAAGTGACGGCCGATCCTCTCAACAGCACCTGCCCCTCCTAAGACCACACAATTGTGCAGCCATACCATTAAAAACCCTGCCAAGTGTGCCTTCTCTGACACCCGCCGAGTACTATAATAAAAATAGCTGAAGGAGTCAATCTGGCTCCCAAATTTGTCACCATTAGACTTCGACCTCCTAGCGGTCGACACCAAGTCTTCTACTTCCCTAGGAGTTTGACGATCTCGGGAAGTAACTCGGCCAGCAGCGCTGAATTTGAAAAGGTATGAGACCCAAGATTTGGTATGGGGAGCGTCCCCTTCCAAGCTGTCATTTTTTTGGATAGCCGTTCGTTGACAGGTGCTATGATGACATAACAGTTCTTGATACACAGTGACAAAACCTGTGAATCGTCGGTCTAAATCCTGGAACTCCTCATTCGTCGGAGTATACGCTTCAAAGGGCTCGTCTCCCCAGGGGAGCTTGGAGACAGCAAACATCTCGTGAAGAACGAGCCCCAATTCCCCTACAGGTGGGAAGAAAGTCCCTGTTCGATGATTATACATCTCCAGAAGGGCCATGAACAATGGCTTATTAACGGGCAACCCGTGGCTGGTACCCCGGATAGCATCATAAAGATTGACTTCTCACAAAAATTTCTCGTAGTTTCGTAGAATCCACGAGGTCAGGTTAGCCCACGAGGGAATGGGGTATAACTAGCTCGGCAGTACCAATCTGCCAACAGGATAGGACCCTTTGCGAGCAAGCTGGCTCAGGAAGGTATCAGCCTGAGAGAATGAGAAGTTAGGACCGGGTGTGTTGATAAAGGTACCCGGAACTAACCCTATCACGGATCGACTGGCCGGATCCTTGATCGCGCGTACTGACCCAGTGGTTTTGTTGTAACGGATGTTACCAACAAACATCCCCGGTCTGGTTGGAGTGAGGGGGTCTGGCATCTGCCTGTCCAAAATGATCATGTTAAACTACGCAAAAGGGAAATGACGCTTCATAATGGAGATATGAATCGGCATCCCGTCCAGGTTAAAATCCTAACTCTCGAAAACATCCAGCACTCGGGAGTTTTTTTATGATCAACGCATCCCTAAAGAGGAAGAACGACCTCAGATGCTTCCCATTAGGCTTCCCGGAGCTCATCATGTCACTAAAGAATTGGAAATATTGAACCCTGATAGCGTTTAGTCGCTCCAAAGGCTCATTAACAAGGAGCTGCTCTGACACTTGACGAACTAAATCGTTCCGTCGTACATCCATGGCGAACTGATTCGAGCCAACCAGAAGTTCTCCCGCGAGATTTACTGGCAGATTCACTGAAGAAAGACAAAAGAAATAAGTCAAAAAGATAGCTGAAATACAAACTACGTGATGCTTATGCGGCTTAGCTCAGCATAGCCTCATGCGGTTCAGTTTGAAAGAGCTCATACGGGTTCAGTTCGAAGGAGCTTATGCGGTGCGGTTCGAAATGAGCATATAAGGTTCAGTTCGGATGAGCTCAAATGGTCCAGTTCGAATAAGCTTATGTGGTTCGGCTCGAAATAGGCTTATGCGGTTCAGTACGGATGAGCTTATGCGGTCTAGTTCAAATGATCTTATGCGGTTCAGTTCGAAATAGGCTTATGCGGCTCAGTTTGAAAGAGCTCATGCGGTCCAGTCCAGATGAGCTTATGCGGCCCTGAGGATGAAGTAGTTATGCGGCTGCAAACAACAACTTTCATGCGGCTCAGGCCTGGGTCGTATCCCATGCGGCTCGAACATGAGTCGGACACGCAGCATACCTAGAAATACAGGCTCGCGTATAAAATATGCGGCGTAGCCATGACAGTTCATGTTGATGGTCCTACCAGCAATAGGCGGGTGAACGTCGGGGTAAAAAATAGGCACGTCAGCCGACGGAGGAGCCGCCACGTTCGCCGTCGCAGTCGATGATGATGCGGCCTTCTTGCCCTTCGCTGCCGCAGACGACGACGCGGCAGTAGTCTTCTTGGGAGCCATTGCCGATCGTTGATGGGAGAAGACGAAGAGGAAGTCGACAACAAGGAGTTCGAGCAAAGAGAGAAGGTAAAGAAACCCTCAAAGAAAAAAATTACTCTTATTTATAGACGAAGGAGGCTCGAAAATCAACAAACGCCTCGATCCACGTACCGCCTAAAAGAATAAAGGCAAAATGCTTCGGTCAAAACAAAACTGACCCTTGGGATCCTCCCCCAAAAGGCGGCGTTAATTCAAAAAAATGAATCAAGGGCATTTAATGCAGAAGATTTGCACACGTGGTTGGGACACGTGACAAAAAGTCTATGCGGCCTAACAGCTCATGCGGCCAGATAAATCCATGTGGATGAATCATCTTACGGTCAACAAGGGCATGCTTCTTATTCAAAGTATTTCAATTTTGCAAATTAAAAACTTTGAAGGGGGTCTTGTAGAAGCATAAAAAATATCAGAATGATGGTCTATGCGGCTCGGAACAGGAGAACCCCATGCGGCTCATACATGAGCAGTCCCATGTGGTTCAGAGAGACTCTCAGTCTCATACGGCTCGGGGCAGAAGAGTCCATGCGGCTCACACAGGGACAGTCCTATGCGGTTCAAAAAGTCCCCCAGCCGCATGCGGCTCAGAAGTACATGCGGCTCACATACGACCAACAGAGATATGCGGCTCGATCAACACCACGTGTCCCCATGGGATCCTTTCACACAGCTGGCCATCGAGTAATGGCCTTATTCAATGCTCTGCCATGATTTGACAGCTGACGGCTCTGACATAAAGTGTCATGATGGTCCTTTCATAATGACAGACTATTCGGGAATGGAAGAAAATCTCTGATACGATCTGAGATTGCCATGTAGCTACTCCCATGCGGCTCAATTGAAGAACAGCTTCATGCGGCTGGCAAGAATCATCTTTCTGTGGCTCACCAAGAAGCCATCCCATGAGGCTCTCAAGTACTATACCTATGCGGCTCATCGAGAAACTATCCCATGCGGCTCGCAAGTACTATACCTATACGGCTCACTGAGAAACTATCCTGTGCAGCTCACAAGTACTATACCTATGCGGCTCACTGAGACGCTGTCTCATGCGGTTCATGGATATCATGCGGTATTGGCAGTGTCCACCATTGAGACACATGGCAGAGATCCAATTGCCTCCGTGACTTGACAGCTGGTAGCAAGGATGATTATGGGATGCAGATCAATCAGAGATTTACCAGATCCCAATGACCATATTTAACGTTATCCTCATAATTAATGAGATCAGGTCATATCATTCATGATCAAGCCAATGGGACACGTGGTGAGAGATCCAAGCTTGACACAACCAATCATGAAGATTTAAAGCAATCAGCATTAATCATTCACAGGATTCAATACTATCCCCATTTATGGCCCAGATCCTTCACGCTTAAAACTAATAGTCCAGATTGATTAAACATCAGGTCGTCGCCACTCTGAGAATGGGTAATCATCCAAACCCTAATGATACCCCCACTCCTATAAATAAGCAAGGTGCCATTCCCTTGCGAGATATACAGAGAGACTCCCCCATTAATCAGAGAGAAAATACACACAGAAAGAGAAGCCAGAAGAATAATAGAGGGAGAGCAAGAAGAGCATTTCTTCATCAACGCCAACCATCTCTTCACAAGAGCCAAGGCTGCATACCGATCGTCCAAGGAGTAAGGCAGGGCTGCCGTTGCCTTCTCGAGCCTCTATCGTCACCCCCCAGAATCTAAAATAAATAATTGTACTTAGACTGCTGTACCTAGGTTTTCGTCCCTAGGCTTTCTTTGTACAAGCGAGTTTATAACGTGAAGTAAAAGTCCGGTCCTCCGATAATTGTTCTGTTCTTTTATATTTCATGGCAAATAATAACCACTACATACTAATTATTCAAGATATCCTAACACATACTTACTCATCTAACTATCCATCTAACTCATCTATACTAACACGCACACATGGAAATAAGGGCAAATGGCAATGGGGGCTAAGGGTACAAATAGGGCTGCCCTATTGCTACTAAAACTGCTGCTACAGTAATTTTTGCTATGATCCCCCTCTTTTCATCACATAACACACACACTCATCTCTACCTATCACTCTCACAACCACATATACATCTCACTAAACAAATCCTCTTTCACAACACATATACTAACATCATTCCATCTTCACAAACACATACTTCTATCTCTATCTCACTCACACAAGCAAAAACACACATGCAAACACAACCACTCTCCCCTCTCCATAACATAACACATTCACTCTCATCTCATCATACAAACCCCCCTCTCATAACCACTCTAACATCCCCTCTCCCACACAACCACACTCTCAAAGACACAACAACACACACCTATATATATATATATACAATCTAACAAATCAAAAACAGTCCACTATATAATATATATCAAAATTTGATATTTTTATACAAAAATAATGACTTATAGGCTATACGTAATGCCTGTAGTTCGTATTACGTATCCTGGAATATGTGTACGTATATTATCTTGTATCGCATATCTCTTGGCTTGGCTCAATTTATTTTGGGTTGGTTCGGCTTGGCTTGGTTTGCTTTGGTTCATCATGAACCAAAGGTGAACCCTCCTACCTACTACCACCCTCCTTATTTATAACCCCTTCCTTTTCTCTCTCATCATTATTTTTCTTCCTTCTTCATTTACTCTCTACCATTACTTCTTCAACCACCAGGAGGGAGAGAGAGAGCTTAGGCAAGTGTAAACTTGCTTCATAATGGATCTCAAGTTTTATTGTTCTATTCTCTTTCTTACTAGATTCTAAGCCTATTTAGAACTTAGCATTTTTGGATTTGATAGATGGATTCTTGTAGATCTAAGTTTGTAACTTTTCATTTTTCTTGGTTTTGATCTCTAAAACTTACTTATTTTCGAAAAGTAATGGTTCTATGTTGTAGAGAATTCAATTTCATGCAGTTTTGGCTTTTGTTTTACTTGCTTTCGACTTCGGATGAGTAAGTTATGGCCATTACAAGTTTTCAAAATTTTCATGGCTGAACTGGCTGTTTGGGGACGATGAATCCCATGTGCCGAGAACCCTATGCGTCCGGGAGGCCATGCACCGGGAGGCCATGCGCCATGAAGTCCCGGCAACGCATCCCTTAACTTCGAGCGTGTCATACGCGTAGGTTTCCTTATGCGCATGTACTGAAGACGCAACGTGAGTTTAAATTCCCATGCGCCGATTTGTGCAGGAATCCCATGCGCCAATTTGCGCAGGAATCCCATGCGCCAATTTGTGCAGGAATCCCATGCGCCGAAATTGCTCTATTTTACTGTTTTTGCCTGTTTAAGTTGTTTTGTAGCTAGAATCTTAAAAAACTCAAAACGTGAAAGTTGTAGATCTTTTCCTTAGCTTCAAGAATATGTCACTAGTTATTTTATGCAAGTTTCTCTCATTCTTGATAATATAAGAATAGAACACGATAGTGGCCCACCGTGGCGTACTCTTAACAAGTAAACTGACATGATATATCATGATGTACTGTTATAACAGCTAGCCTGACATGACAAGTATGAATGACCTGGACACCGTGGGCGATTGTGTTTGTACGAATAAACTGGTACTGTCTTGCACCATGTCTAGGATGGAGATCCCTGAGTACCACGGTCAGGGATACCTAGTGAAATTGACTAAGGCTAATCAACTAGAATGATTCAGTAGTCATAAAGAGATTTCCAGCTACAGGCAATCCCGTTATCTGGGCGCATTAAGTGGACTTGTAGCCTACCGACGAGTAGGGCACATTTCCAGCACACACTCACATGTTGCATTCTTCATAAACGAACATTTGACCCGGATAACCTAGATGGTCTACAGGGCTTGTGGCTGTTGGGATAATCTTATTGCATCTTGCTAGTAACTAGGCCTGTGATAACCCTACTTAGTTAAAAGTATCAAACCGTACTCTTGATTGGCCGTGATTGATTGGATGGAGTTTATTCCAGTTTAGTCTTATCCTGATCCAGTATAAGATTGTGACAAGACATGATTATTGATGCTTGCCTTAACAATAACGATCGGGGGTCCAGTTCTGTTCAGACGAAGGGTTACAACCCCGGTCCTTGTTTGGTTTAAGGGTTGTAACCTGCCTCCCGGAGCAGTTCTGTGTCCTCTCTTCGTTTATTGTCTTATTTCATCCCATGCCATGATCGTCATGTTTTACCTTACTTTAACAGCATGATTAATTACTTATGCTGGCCTTAACAATAAAGATCAGGGGTCCACTTCTGTTCAGGCGAAGGGTTACAACTCCGGTCCTTGTTTGGTTTAAGGGTTGTAACCTGGCTCTCAGAGCAGTTCTGTGTCCTCTCTTCGTTTATTGTGTTATTTCATCCTATGCCATGATCGTCATGTTTTACCTTACTTTAACAGCATGATTAATTACTTATGTTGGCCTTAACAATAAAGATCAGGGGTCCAGTTCTGTTCAGGCGAAGGGTTACAACCCCGGTCCTTGTTTGGTTTAAGGGTTGTAACCTGGCTCCCGGAGCATTTCTGTATCCTCTCTTCGTTTATTGTCTTCACTGTACCAATAGTATTGAGACGGGTTTCTATTCAGGTGAAGGGTTACAACCCCGGTCCTTGTTTGGTTTAAGGGTTGTGACCTGGCTACTTGAATGATTTTCTCGTACTTATTTTACTGTTGTTATCTATTATTATCAGTTCTTTATTTATTATCTTTAATATTCTATTGTGATATGCTGGTTTTAGTTCTTAAGTGAAGCCTCCTTTGTGGTACTTCCTCTTTCTGGGGTCTGACCCAGCTGGTTTTGTGTGGCCAGATATCGGAGCAGCACCAGAGGATCCACCTGTCTTCCAGCCAGATGGTGACCACCAGACGTAACCCTGGCAACGAGTGGGTTTCTTTTTGTTCTACCACTTTATTGTAAAATTATTCTTTTGAGGCGTTTAGCCGATGAACACTTGTTAGCTCGGTTGCACCTTTATTTTCTGTCCGCCTACGGGCTGTAACATGATTGACAGATCCTAGGGTTGATCATGTATGACTGAAACTCTTGCTAGTCCTGATATTTTGTACGACTAGCTTCATGATCATCCGAATATGTAATGTATGGGATGCCTTGCTATTATATATTTGGTGCTCTGACATCTTGTATATTGTTACTACTTGCTTGAGATTAAGATAATAGGCTTGTTCGTGACCATAGGCGACTAATGGATTGTAGTTAAACCCTCATGTATCTAGACAGCCGTGATCGTATAGCGAGATAGATCCCATCTCTATATACGTAGCTGGCTATGTCTGCCCCTGCTCTCCAATATTCTGGTTCTGGGGCGTGACATGGTTTAAGTGGTGGCCCATGCAGGTCTTGTAAATCAAGATATGTTAGGGTTTACCGAATAGATGTCTCAATCAGTACTCGCCCTTGATCTCTGCTCATATCTTCTGAATCCCTGTAACCTTGACCTGATCATATGCTTGTATCGTTGATCTGTCCTGGTCCATCCTTATTGTTTCCTATGTTGTCTTCTTCAGCGACATTGTTCTTGGACCTTCCGATCAGCAAGGCAAAGCACCTCTCGTGGACCAGCAGCAACCCGAAGAACAAGTCCAACATTCAGGAGTAGCCTCCAGAGTCATGCCTACTGGAGGAGAGCCACCAGTTCAGCCCGTCCAGCCTGCAGAGCCTGATGATGGCACTTTGGTGGGTCTCATCAGGTCCCTATTAGCTTCCCAGGATCGTCGCGGAGATGCCTTACACCAGACGGTGGCAGATGCTATGACTAGAGGAGGTCATCAGGGGAACAACGCGGCCAACAGCTTCAAGCGCTTGAACCCTCCCTTCTTCGATGCCAGTGGAGATGCGATCGTCGCAGATGCTTGGCTTCAGGATACTGAGGTGATTCTTGAAGCAGCCAGGACTCCAGAGAACGAGAAGGTAGCCGTGGTGCGCCTACATCTATTGGATCTTGCCTGCAGCTGGTAGGTGGGGCAGGCCGTTGGACTAGTGGTACCCATTGCTTGGGCAGTATTCAGAGAGAGATTCCAGACCAAGTATTTTGATGCTATAGCTCGGTACGATCTACAGACGAGGTTCACCAATCTGAAGCAGATGGGCAGGACGGTCGACAGATATACGGTCGAGTTCTCCAGGCTTAGTCGGTTTGCTCCCACCTTGGTAGCGACCGAGTTCGACCGAGCTCAGCGATTTCAGCAGGGGCTCTACCTAGAAATTTTGCTGGCAGTGGAGCAGTTTGAGCATCAGACTTTTGATGCAGTACTGAGGGCAGCCCGGAGGCATGAGTATACCTCCCAGAGGATCATGGATAGGACCGAGAGGTCGGAAGCGATCCCACAGCTAGATGAACCAGTCATCAGCACCAGCTCCGTCAGCCAGGGCTTTGACCATTGGAGCTCCGAGGTGGGCGGTCTCAGTGACGTCGGTTCAGCATTCAACCCCGACGCACCCTCAGCAGCAGAAGCAGTCTTCCGTAGTGGGATGTTCACACTGCGGGAAGCCAGGGCATGTGGTATCAGAGTGTCGCAGAGCACAAGGTTTGTGCTTGGTTTGCGGTGCCCTGGACCACAGGATTAGAAATTGCCCGAACAGGGGAAGTTTATCGGCCTTCTCTAGTCCTTCAATTAGAGGACCAGTTCCAGTCCAGCAGCAACAGCAATACCCGTTCCCAAGGCCATTGCCGATGCAGGCCCAAGCATTCCAGCAGCAGAGACCGCAGCAGTATGTCCAAGCCCAAGTCCTGATCCAGAGCAGGCAGAGGAATTTTCAACAGAGGGGACCCGCACCCAGAGGACATGGTCAAGTGCTGGCCTTGACCATGGGAGAGCAAGGAATAGCACCAGGTGAGGTAGTGGAAGGTACTATTTCTCGTCAACACCTTTCCAGCTTCAGTATTATTTGACTCTGGGGCATCGCATTCATTTATGTCTGCACGATTCGTGACCCGGGTAGAACTGGAGACCGAGTCATTATCAGTAAGGCTCAATATACTTACTGGTAACGGACTTGTGGAAGTAGATAGGGTATTTTCCTCGTGTCTGATCGTAGTTAGTGGTAGAGAGTTCTCCGCTAGATTGATAGAGTTCCCGATGGCCGATTATGATGTGGTCTTAGGGATGGATTGGTTGAGGGACTAGTTTGCTAGGATAGACTGCCACATTGGCAGGGTTGTTTTTAGCATTCCAGGCGAGCCGGAGTTTTCCTTCTCCTGAGGAGAAGTTGAACCTTCTCCTCCAGTATTGCGGATGGCAGTAGCAGCAATGCAGTTACCTCGGATAGTCGAGGAGTTTCCAAATGTTTTTCCAGAAGAGCTTCCAGGAATGCCGCCAGAGCGAGAGATCGAGTTTACCATCAACTTGATTCCCGGGACAGCCCCAGTGTCAGAGAGAGTCTACAGGATGGCGCTGTCAGAGCTAGAGATGTTGTACAAGATGATTGAAGAACTCAGAACCAAGGGATTCATTCGTGCTAGTAGATCGCCTTGGGGAGCCCCGATACTTCTTGTAAAAAAGAAGGATGGTACGTCCAGATTATGTGTAGATTATCGTACATTGAACTCTGTGACAATCAAGAACAGATACCCTCTCCCGAGGATAGATGACTTGTTTGATTAACTCAAGGAGGCAACAGTATTCTCGAAGATCGACTTGCGGTCAGGATACCATCAGATCATAGTCAGAGTACAGGACATCCCGAAGACTGGTTTTAGATCTAAGTATGGGCATTGGGAGTTCCTTGTGATGCCATTTGGAGCAACCAATGCACCGACTGTATTCATGGACCTCATGAATCGTATCTTCATGCCTTATTTGGATCAGTTCGTGATTATATTCCTAGACGACATCCTGGTCTACAGTAAGAGTGAGGCGGAACATGAGCATCATCTCATAATTGTCCTCCAGATTCTCTGAGTGCACCAGCTGTATGCCAAGTTCAGTAAATGCAAGTTCTGGTTCGATTGCATTTCGTACTTGGGTCATATCATCACCAGAGGAGGAGTTGAAGTCCCCAGAAGATCGTAGCCATTGAGACATGGCCAGTGTCCAGCACGGTTGTGGAAGTTCGCAGTTTTATTGGATTGGACGGCTACTACCAGCAATTTGTTTCAGACTTTGCTCGAATTTCAGCGCCATTGACCCAGTTGACCCGTAAGGATGTGCAGTTTGCTTGGACAGCAGAATGTCAGGATTCTTTTAAGAAGTTGAAGCGAGGCTTGATGACGGCATCCATTCTCCCGCTTCCAGATGGAACTGGAGGATTCTCAGTATATTGCGATACTTCAGGCAGAGGTCTAGGATGTGTTCTGATGCAACATGGGAAGGTAATAGCTTATGCATCACGACAACTTCGTGATCATGAGAGGAATTATCCAACCCATGACTTGGAATTGACAGCAGTAGTGTTTGCACTTAAGTTGTGGAGGCACTACTTGTACGAAGATGGGGTAGAGATTTTCACCGTCCACAAGAGCCTGAAGTATATTTTTACCCAGAAGGATCTTAACATGCGTCAGAGGAGTTGGCTGGAGCTTCTTGTGGATTATGATGTCAACCTGCAGTATCACTCAGGGAAGACCAACGTTGTTGCAGATGCATTGAGCAGGAGAGCCAGAGTTTATTTCCTAACAGCGCAACCAGAGCTGTTAGCAGATCTTCAGAAAATGGGAATAGAAGTTATCCTTCATACTAGTATGGCATTGATGGCCAGCATGCAAGTTCAGTCCACTATAATTGAGAGGATCCGGATGGCGCAGTCGGCAGATTCCAAGCTTCAGCGACTCAGAGCAGAGTGTGAGGCAGGACGAAGACTAGAGTTATGTATCCATGAAGACGTTACACTTCGACATGGAAAGCGTCTTTGTGTACCCAGTAGAGATATCAGACGGGAGATCATGACGGAGGCTCACAGTTCGCAGTATTCCATTCATCCCGGCGGTACGAAGATGTACCGTGATACTCGTCAGCACTTTTGGTGGAATGGTATGAAGAGGAAGATAGCCCGGTTTGTCTCTCGATGTTTGGTTTGCCAACAAGTTAAGGCTGAACATCAGAGGCCAGCCGGACTTCTTCAGCCCTTGCCGATTCCAGAATAGAAGTGGGAGCATATAACCATGGATTTCGTGACTGGATTACCTAGATCCCCGGCTAGCAGAGATGCTATTTGGGTTATTATAGACAGGCTCACGAAGGTGGCTCATTTTCTTCCGTTCAGAGTTGGTCAATCGACGGCTCAGCTAGCAGAGATGTACCTCAGGCAGATCGTCAGGCATCACGGTATACTAGTCAGTATCACCTCGAATAGAGATTCCAGATTTACATCGCACTTTTGGCGTAGCTTGCAAGAGAGTTTGGGAACTCGCCTCCAGTTCAGCTCCGCTTATCATCCGCAGACTGATGGCCAGTTAGAACGCACGATCCAGACTCTTGAAGACATGTTGAGATCTTGTACGCTCGACTTCGATGGATCGTAGGAAGATCACCTGCACCTGCTGGAGCTCTCGTACAACAACAGTTTCCAAGTCAGTATCCAGATGGCACCGTTCGAGGCACTGTATGGTAGGAAGTGCCGATCCCCGCTAGCCTGGGACGATGTTGGAGAGAGGCAGATGCTTGGTCCGAAAATGAATGCTCAGACCGTTGAAGTGGTTAGAAGAGTCCGAGATTATCTTCGAGTTGCCCAAGATCGCCAGCATCATTGGGCCGATTCTCATCGGCGCCCTCTTGAGTTTTCTGTCGGCGATCATGTATTCCTGAGGATTTTGCCTAACCGCGGCGTCATTCGTTTTGGCGTGCGGGAAAAGCTTAGTCCTAGGTATATAGGGTCGTTCGATATTCTGGAGCGAGTAGGTGATGTATACTATCGTCATGCTCTTCCGCCATCGCTACGTGAGGTGCATGACGTGTTCCATGTATCCCAACTGCGACGGTATATCCCGGACCCGAGCCACATTCTGGATCATTCGCAATTGGTTGTTGGTACCAACCTTTCGTATGAGGAGAGGCCCGTATCTATATTGGATCGAAGAGAGAAGACACTCAAGAACAAGACTATCAAGTTAGTTCGAGTTGCTTGGGGTCATCACTCTTTGGGTGAGTTAACGTGGGAGCGTGAGGATGATATCCGATCGCGATATCCGGACCTGTTTGACTCGTGAGGTATAATATCTTTCTTATGCCTCATACCTTCGATTTCGTGCTTGTATGAATAATTTCTTGATTGCTTGATTAGTATAGCTTGCATGTGATTAGTATAGCTTGTTCTTGCAATTCTAACCTCTTGATTTAATTCCGAGGACAGAATTCTTTTAAGGTGGGTAGAGTTGTAATGTCTGTAGTTCGTATTACGTATCTTGGAATACGTGTACGTATTTTATCTTGTGTCGCATATCTCTTGGCTTGGCTCGATTTATTTTGGGTTGGTTCGGCTTGGCTTGGTTTGCTTTGGTTCATCATGAACCAAAGGTGAACCCTCCTACCTACCACCACCCTCCTTATTTATAACCCCTTCCTTTTCTCTCTCATCATTATTTTCCTTCCTTCTTTATTTACTCTCCATTACTTCTTCAACCACCAGGAGGGAGAGAGAGAGCTTAGGCAAGTGCAAACTTGCTTCATGATGGATCTCTGTTTGCAAAAACAAAAGTGTAGAACTTTATTGATACAAACTTTGTAAAAGATTACAAGAATTCTGGGAAAGTACAACTGTAGGAATCCAATCTAGAAGACGATTGCTTTATCCCTTGGACAATGTGAACTTTGAAGACGATAGCCTCTGAAGTTGAAGACAACTCTGGAATTGAAGGCAAAAGCCTCGAAAGAACGCAGCAGCACTTGGGCAAGAACTCCTGGACTCTCTGATATTTCTAAATTTTTTAAGTCTGATCCCCTTGGATGAAGACTTGAAACTCTATTTATAGAGTTCTGAAAATAACTAACTTTTAGTTATTCTGGATTGCGCATATTGGATTGCGCAGCAATTGGATTGCACAACAGTGAACTGTGCAGGTAGTTGTTGGATCGTGGTCCAACTGTCTTGGACACATGGTAACTTTTGATTGAATTATACATGATCGTGTGTAGACGGTTGCCACGTAATGAGCTATTGATGGCATGAGTGCCACGTGTATTTTGTCAATTATGTTGATAGAATGCGCAACCTGAACTGCACTGACTTCGGATTGCACAGGCTTAGACTGCACAGGAATGGATTGCGCCAACATGGATGGCGCTGCCAGCTGTCCTCGAGCACCGTGCTGCACGATTAAACAAACAGTCGCCTCGTTCTCCGCACTGTCAGCTGTCAGAAGATTTGATTTGTGTCAGGTAATGATGACGATTTGCCACGTCAGACTGCGCGCTTGATAGTATGCGCAATCTAGTATGCGCAATTTATATGCTGCGCAATCTGATGTCTGTGCAGTTCATTTGAAAGATTCATTTCTTAATCTTCATGACTTTATTGATGTGTGCAACTTGATTTTTTAGTACCTATAAGACCCTCTTTAAAGTTTTCAAAAGTTGAATTTATTCAAAATTTTGAAATACTTTGAATTTTGAAATTTAAATCAATTTTCGCATATATTGAGCTGTTTGCGCAATCTGAGCGACTTGCCCTATTTTCAGGCGCAATCTGAGGTGGTCGTTTCGTTTTCGAAAACAATAAATATCTCTTCGTTTCTCATTTCATTCTTTACTTTGCCTTCTTCGTGCACTTGAGAGAGAAATTCCGAGCTCCTTTCTTCTTTTCTTCTCCGACGATCTCGATGGGTCCCAAGCGTTCCTCCGCCGCTGCCAAGGGCAAGGCCCCCGCCGAGACTTCGGCTAGGGTTGCGCGACGTGCTTCTCGTCACGAATCTGCTCATCCTGCGCTGCTAGGTAGATAACCAAATCAAAACTCTTTTTAGGGTTTTGATCTCACTGTTCTTCAGAATCCATCTCTTTTTAGAGATGTGATCATACTGTGCTACCCTTTTTAGGGTTTTGGTTTAAACAAATCAGTTCGTTCTTCATTTTTATGAAGGATAACTTTCTGCGCAATCGGTAGAACTGCGCTGACAAAAGTCAGCGCAATTTGCTGATTTGTGCGAGACTGCCAGCGCAAACTGATGACTGTTTGTTTGCGCAGTCTGATTGTTTGCGCAGTCTGATTTGCGCAATCCTGATTTACGCAATCTGATGTTGTGCATTCTGATGTTTGCACAAACTGATGATAGCATCCTTGAATTTTTCTTTATGCTGAATTTTTGTTCTCTGTCTGATGCAGTTAATACTAGAGAAGATCCAGAATATGAGAACTTCGTAGGGACTGTTTCAGAATCAGAATACAAAGAGGACCTATCCTATGTGCACTATACACAGTATGATTTGCCAGCTTCCCGCCAAGCTATCTTGGTAGCCCAAGATAATGAAACTCTGCTATGTTTGATGAATGGACAACCCCTAGAGTCGGCAGATGCTATTGTTCATAAGAAGCCCCTATTTCTGTTTGGCGAGGCTTTTGAGAAGAGCTCTCAGCCAAGGCCACGGATGGAGGAACGGATTGTCCATCAAGAAGAAAGGACAATCTCGATACCAGATATCTCCCGCTGCCTCCCCTTATCTCGATACGCTCATGCAAGCTATCCGAAGAAAATGGAATAGAACCTTACACCATTTCAGGATGCCCGTCCAGGAAAGATTCTTGTGAAGAAGGGGCCGAACAAGAAGGACATGTTCCCAGTTGTATTCCGCCGGAAAATTATTCTATGTTATTGCCTGTGAGAGTTCCAATATTCGCGAATGAGTTCGCGAAGGTTGAAGGGAGGTATCCAGATCAGGACCTCAGATTAACTGGACTGGTGAATCCAGATTTTAAGCGATGGAACTGCATAGCAAACTGGATTTTGACCAAGTTTGAAAACAAACTTTAGCAAATCAATTTGTACCAAGCAGTACATGACAGTGTTTATGGTTTTGCCCCCAACTCGTATCTGTTCTTGGCTTTAGCAGAAAGATATAATTACAGAATAGGGACTTTCATGACTCCTGGCGGAGAGATCGGGTTTGCACTTCATGAGATGCAGTACATCTCTTTCTTGCCAATGGGGGATGCCCCATATGAGGAATTTGTCCCAACTAATGATGAGTTGGACAAACTTCGAAAAGAGAACGCAGACATGGTAGCAGTCTTCGAAGAACTGCTATGTCATTATAAAATCTGTTCTCTGTTTTACAAAAGTGCTACATCAAATACCTGCTATTCCTTAAAATATTGCCTTATCTGTTCCTTAACCACATTAAAGAAAAGAAGAACAAGGAACATGATAGATGCTATCCTGACTTCTTTAAACCACTGAGCAGCAGTGACGTGGTGAAGTTGATGGAGTTAAGTGGAGATTTGGATGAAAAGATCAAAGATGATTATCAATGTCCTCCTCTAAAGAAAGGAGACACTCTCGAGAGTTATATGAGAGTGGGATATCGATTCATGTCAAAAGAAGCCCAATTAGCAGGATTTCTGACGTACTGGCTCCGTCGTTTCGTCGTCCCTGGATCAAGTGCCGTAGACTGCTTCCATCGGTGTTCTTTTTGCCGCCGTTCGATTAGTCTTCGGCTACAAAATGGATCTTTTATCGGCAATGACTTGTAGATTGAACGCCAGTCTTCGCCTGTACGTCGATCTGATGCTGAAGGCTAAGGGTAAAAAAGAATTTCCTCGGCTAGAATTGTCGTATATAAATCTATTTGGGTAGTTGCTTCTTCACCATCCTACTTTGATGGACCCCGGCATGGGACCAGTCGACGGCAGCTTTTTGCGGAGATACTCTCATAGTAAGTGGAAATACACTTCTCTGAGAGATTGTAGATATGCTCTGAACATGAGCAAAGGATGGAACTTTTGTTGCACTCCTCCTCCTGCTGGATATGAACAAATGCCGACAAATATGATTGACTCGAAGATGCAACCTTTGAGCCGCGTAGCTTTTGAGTGGTTGAAAACAATTCGACCGTCCCATTTGGTGTTTAGGTTTGAAGAAGAATGCTATTTGGAGCCATATCTTCCCAGTCGATTTGCTCGACAATTCGGATACGACCAATTCCATGTAGGTAATACCATCTCATGCCTACATGAAAAGGGTTTTTTGATAGATGGAGCCCGAGCTTGGGCTTATTATAACGCTCGAGATACGAATGTAACGTTCTCGATGCCGATAAATAGCAATCATGGCCCTTGGACATACTCAGTATTTTATACATCATCGAACACCTTTGCTGAGAACTTTAATCTTGCGGATAGCTTCGCATCTTCAACAAGATTGAAAAAAGGAGGAGTCATCATGTTACTCCCAGGAAATGATGAGGTGCATGAGCCAGTAGATGTACCCTTGAAAGCTTCAAGGGACGCTATGTTCCCTGAAGAGGTTAACGCGCTACTGCACGTTTCTTTGAAGGTTACTAAATCTCCAGCCAAGAAGAGAAGGAGAGAGGAGCCTTCCGCTCCAGTAGCAAAAAAGAAACTGATCTTAGATTATTCTTCTGAAAAGATTACTACCAGGTCTCAATCTCGGCAGCTGGCCGAGACAATTCAGCAAGAAGAAGCTACCACTCCGACCTCTGTTCAAAAACAAGTCGAGACAAAAGATGCAGAGAGTCCTGAGAGACCTCTTCATAGAAGGAAGAGGTTGGTCCGTATAAGACAAATTTCGTCTTCAATTGTGATAAACGCAGCAGCGGGAATCACCATGGCCTCTCCAACTCCAGTTTCTGAGACTGGACATAAGACTCCTAGTCCGGAACAGAGGGAGGATATTGAGCAGAGGGAAGAGCTGGAACAGAGAAATGAGGCTGAAGAGCCCAGAGATAATGTTGTGGAAGAAGAGCATAATGCCGTACGATCTCCTTTGCCAACAACAGCAGAAATCCATCTTCCTGCCACCTCGGGAGCAACTCTTGCTGAAGTAGATCGTCTGATGATCGAAGCTTTATACGACTGTGACTTCGGTTATCAGGAAGAAACTGATCATGATGCTGATGCTGTTAGTGAGGAGATTCCTGAGGACAGCGACAATGAGGAGAGTACCTCATCAGAGACTGCTGATAAAATACAAGATCCAGAAAAGAATATTGAAACCCAGAGATCCCCTCGAGACACTTTAACTCCTGAAAAGGAGGCCGAAGTGCCGAGATCTCCTGAGAAGATCGCTGATGAAGAGGTGGACGTGGAGAAAACTCCAGTTGCTGCTCCAAAAGGTATTGTAATGAAAATAATCTCCTTTTTTTATAAGTAACTTTGATAGCTAACATCGTTACTTTTATTCATACAGAGCCTGGATCTTCTTCTGCTCCTCCAACTTGTATGGATATAGTACTGGCAACAACAATTGCCAGTAGCAGCCGCCATTTGTCTTGTGGCTCTGAAGCAGGGAGTAGCCAGGCCGTAGCGTCTGAAGCTACTTCTGCTCAGTTAAGGTCTGTTCATGCAGATGATAGGCCTGTTACTGGATCCACCCATGGTAAGACTGTTTCACTTTTGATTCTATTTATCAATAGCCAATGACAGATAAAGTGACAGTATTCGATTTTGCAGAGGAACAACCAGGAGGAGCAACCTGATCTACTTTGGTTCCATTATTCAAAGAACCTGCAGTTCAGACACGAGAAGTCGAGCGTCCTACTGCTTTGTCATCGACAAGAGTGGCTGCGACTTCTGGCGCTATGGCGACTAATCAGCATGTTATCCAGTCATTCACCAGATGCTTCTTTGAGTCTTTGGGACCACTGATTAACAGAATGATGAACAAAGAAGATGCTGACTTTTTCATGGTTAGAGGTCTAACCTATTTCTTGGTTAACGCCATTCGGGAGCAAGGTGATGAGGCTCAAGCCACTTTCCTTGATGATATATTGAATGAGCTGGAAATCTCTATGAAGGGTTATAAAGATCTCAATAAAGGGGAAGTGGAACCCTTGGTGCAGGCAGAGTTCGAACAAATAGCTCAAGCAGCGACAATTGAAAGAGTGAACCTCCAAAATTTCTTGGATGCTTATACTACAAAAGTTGCTGAATATATTAGAATCGGTGATTTCAGCTGCTGAGCGAAAAGAGAAGAGAATTGCAGATCTGAGAATGGAGATTGCTCGTCTTGAAGAAGAACTAGAAAATGAAGTTACAGAGCACCAGACAGCGGTCCAACAAATTGATGCTCTTACTCAGGAAAGGAATGAGTATGTAGCAGCACATAACGCTGAAATTACTCGCCGAATGGTCTCTATGCCCATTTTCAATGAAGAATCGGGAATGGAAGAAGCCAGGAGGAAAGTGATGGCATCACGTGAAGAACGGTTGCAGATTCTGAAGCAGCAAATTGCTACTCTGATAATGCCTCCGTCTCAGTAAAAAGAACATTTTATATCTTTTGTAGCACATGTATTTTTGTAATGTCTCATATTTTGATTAATAAAAGATATTTTGTTGTGGCTCTATCATTTATTGCATATCTTGTTCAGATATAAATAATAGAGATAGAAAATATATTCAGAGGTACAGGACATGATATATTTCTGAATTTTGTAGAAAAATAATTATATTCATTATATCTGCTCAGAGGTAATATGGACATGGCAGAATATAATTTGTCGAATATTATTATTTCAATTGACAACTTAATCGAAAACGACAAGTTGCTGATGTGGATGATGAACGATAACGAATCATCAAAAAAAAGTGTGAACGAAATGAATCGTCAAAATGAACGGGTAAACCATCGAATGGTGGAATGAACGGACAAACCGTCAGATGGAAATGAATGAACGGATGAACCGTCAAATGAAGATTGATGAACGGGTGAACCGTCAGGTAATAATAATAAATGAACGGGCGAACCGTTGGATGAATCGAATGAACGGATGAACCGTCGGATGAATGTGTCGTTTTGTTATTTGGAGAATCTCTGCCTATAAATAGAACAGAAATTTAGCAGAAAGAAGCACTTCCACTTTTCTAACATAAAAATGTTGTCTGGAGATGCACCCAAGAAGACTGAACTCGCTCCAAAGGTTGAAGAAGGCGTTGAAGAACGTCCGGCCGAACTGGTTCAGCCAAAGCAGGCAGAGGCAGACGAAGATTCGTCTGCACCAAAACTACCGCAAGATATTCTGGACTTCCTGCTTGAACTAGGAAAGACTGAAAAAGAAGAGGCCAAGAGGCTGGCTGCTTGCAAGTTCCTCGTGGGTTCCAGCAAAGATGTTCTCAGCTCTTTTGCTGATTATGTCTTTGATAAGGATGCAGTAGTCCCCGTCCCAATGTCGATAAGGATGACAGTGATCTTCCTTGATATCATGTAACATCATTTATGATGAAATAAAAATCAAACTTTATTTATGAATTGTCTGATCATATTTACATAAATTTTTGTTACATTTATACATAGTATTTCTTGAGGAATTTGCCATTGATAGGCATCATTACAACCCGACCATCTAATTCTGCAAGTTGATATGCTCCATTTGAAAAGACTTTGCTGACAACATAAGGTCCTTCCTACTTCGCACCGAATTTGCCTTTGCTCATGTGAGTCATAGTCATAGGACGTCTGACTGTTAGAACAAGTTCTCCTTGTTGAAAGGTTCTGACTTTAACTTTGCGGTTGAAAGTCTTCGAGATACGGGCTTGATATAGCTCAATATGTTGTTGAGCCATTAACCGCTTCTCGTCGAGTGCCTCCAATTCTTGAAGTCAAAGAAGGTCGTTGTTCTCTGTAGTGAGCTCATTGGCAATGACAATCCTCAAAGAAGGAATTTGAAGTTCTAAAGGAAGAACTGCTTCACAACCATACACCAGAGAGAAAGGTGTAAAGTCTGTGGGATTGCGGACCGTAGTTCGATAGGCCCATAAACACTCACCGAGCTTTTCACTCCAATTCCGTTTGTTAGTAGATATAAACTTTTTGAGGAGCTTGATAATAGTTTTGTTGAAAGCTTCGGCTAATCCATTAGCAGCAGGATTATAGGCTGTCGAAGCGACGTTGTCAATCCTATGATCATCGCAGAATCTTGTAAATTTTTGGCTGATGAATTATGGTCCGTTGTCATGAATGATCCTTCAAGGGACACCAAATTGATAAATGATATGGTGTTTGACAAAGTTAATGACACTGCTGGATTTGACTTCAGTCAAAGGTATAGCTTCAGCCCACTTAGAGAAGTAGTCGATTATTGCTAAGATGAACCGATGTCCTCTAGAAGAAGGAGGATTAATAGGACCAATGATGTCCATACCCCAAGCTTCGAAAGGCCAGGAAGCAGCCGTCGGATGAAGGAACTCTGCTGGTTGATGAAGGAAATTTGCATGGATTTGACAAGCTCGACATTTTCTTGCATATTCAATGGCATCTGATACCATAGAGGGCCAGTAGTAACCTATGTGTCGGATACGATCCTGCAGTTTAGGACCGGGTTGATGTGCTCCGCAGACACCGTCGTGAGCTTCACGTAGTACTTGTTTTTCTTCATCACCAGCTAGACATCGTAGAAGAAGACCGTCATAAGTCCGTCGATAGAGAGTTTTAGTGGTTTGGTTGTAGTAGAATCGTAGAGATCGTCGACGAATACTCGTAGCTTCTTTTAGATCTTCAGGGAGTATATCATGGACTACGAAGTCGATAAAGGGAGTTCTCCAATCTTCATTGATAACATTAACTTCAGCAAGATTACTGAACTCGATTTTACGATTGTTTTCGACATAAAACAATTCTCGATTAGAGATAACCACCACTTGTTGTCTTCTGATGGGAATGGCTAAGACTGCTGCAAGATTGGCTAAAGCATCTGCCTCAGTATTACACGCTCGACGTACATATTCAATGAAGAAAGCTTTGAATGATGTAGCCATGTTGATTGCTGCTTCAAATTAAGGTACCAGATCTTGATGGCGGACTTCATAAGTTCCTCTAACCTGGTTGACAACTAGCTTAGAGTCGCCGTAAACTTCGAGATATTCGATATCCAATTGCTTGGCTAATTGAAGACCGATGAGTAGAACATTGTACTCTGCTACATTATTGGAGCAGGATTTATCTAGAGAGTAAGCTCTTTGAATAGTTGATCCGTCTGGAGAAACGAGGACAACTCCGACTTCTGCAACAATGGCACCATTGGGTCCGACCCTGGATGCACCATCGAAGAATAAATGCCAGGTTGGAAATTCTTTCGAGATTATATTTGTAGAAGCATGGAATTTCACAACCAGAAAGCCCATGCGTCGGACACTACATGCGCCAGAACTCGGACAGAACACTTCACAGCAAAGTCAATAAGTATAGACATTTGAAGAAAGACTTTTTATTTATATACAAAAGTCTATTACATGTCTAGAAAAGGTTGTACAAAGGAGAATTTCTACAAAGGAAAGATCCTAAGTCTACAGCCAGCGGCCACCATACGCCTCTATTTAGGCGCAGCAGCCACCATGCGCCTCTAGATAGGCGCAGCAGTCACCATGCACCTCCATCCAGGCGCATCCCACTATCTCTTCAGCAGCTCAGTTATGTGCATCCAGCTCAGTTATGTGCATCCCTTCAGCAGCCCAGTTATGTGCCGCTCTTCCAGCCAGGCTCACCTGATAAGTGCTTCGACTAAATAAAGCATTTAACCCTCTGGCTGGAACCAAGGAAGAGTAGAGCACCGCAAATGTGTGGCCAGGGGAGACTTCGGAAGAGCCTCCAAAGACCAAGGAAGACCGTAATCGAAATATGGCTAAAGGAGCAGCTTTCAACACAACCAGAGTAGGCGACACCCACTTTGAAGGAAGAAAGAGCCTAGCACCGCCATTCCGATCTACGGCCCTTCTAGAACAACGGAGACGAGGCCCGAGCATCCCCATCTTTGGATGCAACAGGCACCTTCCGCCTGCCTTAGAAGCCCTCGACTCCATTTTTTGGATGTAACAGTCACCTTCAAGAGCATCAACGACGACATGGCGTCTCATCTTCACCCTCGGGAGCACTTCGTCAACAGAATGCACCCGAGAACCCGAGTTCATGTTGGAAAGACGTGAGAGAGTGAGAGGCCAACCTTCTCTCCATGCCACTATTTATAGGCCAGGCAGATCAAACCCATGCGCCAAGTGGATGGCTCTCCGAATTCCGTGCAATGAACTCACATTAAATGGATGAACCGGACGCCTCGACTTCAGCCGAACGGCTATTAAAGGCACTCGAGAAGCGAAACAACCGTATCATTAGAGACGTGTCGGATGCGCCGGCTGGACAGCGCATCACACCCCTCCAAGCGACTCCCACAGATGTGCCCTGTACCGAGCGCATCACAGAGGATGCGCCCCCATACGTCTCCATACGCCTAGTAGAACATCAACCGATGCACCCACTCAGCTGTCCATCGAATGTCACCAACATTAAATGCTGACCTGACAGAGTTGGCAGCACGCCTCCCCAAGCCTGAACGGTTGACAACTTTTGCAGAAAATGAAGCGTCCACAACGTCAGCAATATTATGACTTTACTTCGACGGCTACTGCCACGTGGCCACTCAACCACCCGTATGCGCCTCCGCAGCCATGTGTCCAAACCTGCATGTGTCTCAAAAGCCATGCGCCTCAGACCCTTCACTGATCCCTAAAGACAGAAGAAGAGTCTCCAGTTGAAGCTTTGCATGCGCCTCAAAAGCCATGCGCCCCAGACTGATCTCTGATCTCGAAAGACAGAAGGAAAGTCGCTCGCATGCGCCTCAAAAGCTATGCGCCCAGAACGGCTCGTGACTCCTAAAGGTCACGAGCCAAAATCTTATCATGCACCCAATCCAAGGCGCATCCCACCAAATCGTCCCCCCATCAAATTCGAGATCTTTGAGACATGGGTCGATGACACGTGTCCTTTGACTCAACTCATCCAAGATTTCAGCAACAGAAAGATCTTTTCCTCTGCTACGTGCCGGCTTACAACAGCAGTATGAAGAATTCAACCCCTCGAATAGGGCGCATCATCTATGCGCCTCCGTCAGCAATCTCCACGTGGCGTCCCCACGCACCGGCGCATCCTACATATGCGCGCATGAACAGCCAACCTGTCCAACTATAAATAGAGGGATCATTTCCTTCTCACGAGGACACACACAGACAGATACGAACAAACATACCTCCAGAGAGGCAGATACAGACATTCAACGTCTTCTTTCTCTCAGCAAGCTCCAGCACCCAGAGCAATTTACACCTTGAGAGAACCGATAACCGTCGTCAGCCCGTCAACGGAGTCAACGCATTACCACTCGTTCCATTGGCACTAGGAACCCAGATTAAACAAAAGTGTACTCCTAGGACTACATCCAAGTCCTATATTGTAATACTGTTCTGTTTGTATTAAAGTTTTCAATCAAACAATTTTAATGGCAAACAAGCTGGCGACTCTGCTGGGGACCTCTTTCTCTTCCTCCAAGAAAGTCGTGTCACAGGCCGACGACGTGAAGGTGGGCTCCTCCCATAAGACGCTGGTCATGCGCCTCAATCAACAGGCGTACGAGGAGTTCATTTCTGAAGGAAGTGCGAGTCCTTCGAAGCGGCTGCCGAAGCCGAAGAAGACCCGCCGTGTCTGGGTGTGCAAGGTCGACGCCTCGGGCACCACCACTGAAGGGAATGCGCCAATCCAGCCCTCCCTTCCTGCTGACGTTCTTAGCAACCAAGGTGCGCCCGCTGATGCAGCGCATCTCTCGGGAAAGCGTGCTGTAGACCACGTTCCCCAGCCATCTCCCTCTCAGGCGAGGAAGATGCGTCGACGGAGTAGGGGCGCAGCCAATGCCCCGCGCATCACCTCTGATGTGCCACAAAAAGTCTCTGTCTTTGACAGACTCACTCGCTGTAATGGCGAGGAGAATTTGGATGCTGAGTACTATACGCCCCAGCGGGCTAGTACAAAGAAATACAAGGCGGCACGGGCCATGCGCCACAAACGTTCTATGCCAGCAGCAAGTCAGAGACACGCGCTCACAATCACGCGTGCCACCGATGGCAAGCTGTACAAGGTCAAATCAGGTGCCTCTGCACCAAAAATGACTCGACCTTCAAAGTCCTCATCTCACTTGGGCGTATCTACTGCATGCACAACCAAGTCGAGTGAGGCAAATTCAGTGGTCTTGAACTCCCGCGTCTCCTCTGGTTGTGCGTTTGAGGTCCGTTCAAGTCACTTCAAATGTTGTGGTTCCCCCACTACTGATCGTGATGCCTGCTTGGTATTAGATCAGGGGGCACAGCACTCACCTGTCCACCCTGGCGTTTGGCCTTGCCATACGCCTGAAGGGGGTGTGAAGGTAGCACTCTCCTCCAATGACCTGTGTAACGTGATCACTCACAAGCGCCGGTCAGGAGAGTCGACCAACAAGCACGATGCGCCTCTCACGGGGCATACTTGTGCGGTGGTCACCATCAACTGCTGTTGCAAGGCAGCAGTACCACCAAGGCAGTCAGTCTTCCAGCGGCTGCAATCATCGACACCCCTCCGACATCGCCTCGGGATGAAGGTATCAACAGAAGAGGAGCCAAAGGTTGCTTCATGCAACGTGACCTCCAACTCCTTCTCAGTCCGGAAGACGACTGACAATTCCTCGTCTTCATCCAAAAGCCAGCCAAGGAAAACCAAGGCAGCTGTCTCGACCTCTGGAGTATTCGAAGGCACTCGGTCGAGGAAGAAGTTTTTGGAGGAAGCTGGGGGTAGTCAGACCCTTGTCGAGCCTCCTTCCGAAGACGAAGATGTCCAAAGCACAGCTGCGGCGGATCTTCGTCCGCAAGGCGAAGTCAGCCTCCTAAAAGCCCCTCAAAACGAGGACACGGCTGGGGGTAGAGACGAAGAGGCCCTTCAAGACGGAGCTAAGGGCAATCAGGCCCATGCAGATGCGCCCGTCGATAATGACCTCCAGAATGTGGCTGGGGGTGGCCAAGGTGGAACACCAGGAGAGGTGACTTCCCCACATGAAAGTGAGGCCGAGAGCGAAGCCTCAACCAATCCATCCACTCCCGGCCGTGTCAGGACAGTATACGTGACTGGGGGTGATTCCGAGTCTGATGCACCGCCGCAGGATATTGTCCAGCGCATAGACTCATTAGAGGGAGGACTCAAAACCCTCTCTGCCTCTATGCAAGCACTGACTCAAGCAGTATTTGATATACGGTCGGCCTTGACCAGAACACCTTCAACCGGTCCTGACCCAGGAGCCAATGGGGAGTCGAGTGTACCCCTTCAACAGGCACCCTCAGACACAGAAGCACCCCGGACGTCGGAGCCCTCAAACGCTCCACTCCAGATAGTACCACCTTCCCTGACTCCTAGCTCCACGGAGGATGTGGTCGAAATGATCAAGGACTTGTGGGAGCGCTTCGAGTCTAAAAACAGGCAAGAGGAGCGCCAGAAGATGGGCATTCCCCAGCCTTATCCCCTCGAGTGGAACAAGGTGGTTTATCCTCCAAAATATAAACCACAAACACTCACGCCGTACGACGGAAAGGACTCACCGCGTCGGTACTTGACATATTTCCAGTCACAGACAGGGCATCTTCCAAAGGAGGACGTGCTCCTCACCAGCATCTTTGTTGGTGCTCTAAAAGGGGTAGCGTATGACTGGTACTGCAGCCTCCCCGACAATTCTATATCGTCCTTCGACGACTTGATGCACCTCTTCCTCGATCGCTTCTACGACGGGAAGGACATGACGATGGCATCTCTCATAGAGATACGCTAGAAGGAGAAAGAAACGGTTCGGGTGTTCATCGAACGCTTCTGACAGGCCTGCTTCAGGCTACCTCCAGGCATGCCAGAACATGTGCTCCTCTCCTCTTACAGCATGAACATGCTGCCTGCAGTGAAGCTCTTGCTCAACTCTACTCCCCCTCCCGATTGGAGCTCCCTCATCATCGAAGCTGAAGCCACAGAAAAGAAGGCGGCCAATGCACGTCTTCTGGGTGTCAGCTTCCCTGCCTTTGATGATAAGGGAAAAAGGTCTACAGCCAACAACTTCGGACGAGAAGCAAAGGGGAAACAGGCATTGACAGTTAATGCCTCGAAAGGTGCATCTGCGCCTACTCAGAAGCCTCCACTGGCACCGAGACCCAAGGAGGTGTATTCATTCAATGACGAAGACACCCTACAACTCTTTGAAATACTTAAGCAGGGTGTGTCATTACCATATTTCTAGTTTGAGGGTAAATTTGTCATTTTTGGGGTAAATAAAATTTATTAGTATTAATTACAATTTATGGGAATTTTTAGAAATTATTTTGGATTTATTTGGACTAGTTTGATTTTTGGCCAGTTTTGACTCTTCTAGACCAACCTAGGAACTAACCATAGTTAGTTGGGCTTGGTTAGGTCAAGTGACCCTAGTCTAACCTAGTGTGACTCAAGATTAGTGGTTAGGGATTCATAGAGCTTGAATTAAGAATTTTAGGAATCAAGTGATTGATAAATGGCTTGTGGTTTCACAAGTCATTTTGTGACTTAGCTAGATAGGACTAACTAAACCTAGCTCAACCCCACCCTAACCTACATGGTCGGCCACCCTAGCTGAACATAGGGATTCCCCCATTATAAATACTCTCCTAGTTTTTAGGGCTAGCCTCTCTCCTTAGAAAAAATAGATCCAAGAAGAAAGAGGTGAGTTCTTGTCTTAATAAATTCACTATAATTCCATTTTAGGTCCTAAAATCCTCAAACTAGTTGCAATAGTTTTTAATACTGGTATACTTGCTGTTGTTGGAGTTTTATTTCAGTTTGGTATTGATTTGTTGGATTAGGATATCAAGGAGAGGAGCTAGCAAGGAGACTTTTCCATTGAAAGTTCACATTGAGGTAACTTCTCCAAATTTCCATGAAATTTCATATAGTCTTCACCAATAGGAAGCCCTCAGGGTCCCCCTAGGGTTTGGATAGGTTTCGTTCCTGGTGTCAGAGCTTTCGTGTCCGTTCTGGACACGTATCAGTGACCATGCATTGTGTTCGACGAAATGCCTCAAAGGGCATTTCGATCGATTTATTTCATTCTTTTTGAATAGGAATGTTAGAACTGATGTTGTCTTTTGATCCCTGTGTTTGAGTGCTCGTATCGTATCGTTTTCGTGTCGATTTCATGGCTGGACACGCGCGTGCACACGTCGCGTGCTGCTGCAGGGAGTCCCCTGCTACTCGGGGCCCACAACTCCCTGGACACGACTCTTGGACAGGAATAAATTGACACACGTGATGGGGCAGTGTCTGTCATGACACTCCCCAAGTGGCACGACTTCTTGTGTCGTATCGAGGGTGTACGACACGCCATACTGGTTTTACACTGAGTCTGTGTACTCGTGTGTATGGGCTCTGATACGCATGTCTAACTTGGACACGTGGACACGAGGACCCAGGACAGGAGGACCTAGACTTAACCCTAGTCTAGGGGTACCCAGGTGCATGAGCACGAGGCCTACCTCGTGCTGTGTCGTGTGCACGACACGCGTGCACACACGCACGAGGCAGTGCACTGCTGTGCAGTGCCAGTGCACTGTTTGGTTATCTGGTTGTATGAACACGTTTGTGTCCATCGTATTGGACACAAATAGGTTCAGGGCACCTATGTAATGTATGCAATATGTTACCAACTCATTAATTGTGTTTGAATGTAATTTTATTAGTTAATTCCAAATTTGCAAAAATCTGAAATGATATGTAGTATCAGCCCTTTTGATTCAGTTTCCAAATATGAATTTTGATAGATTATTAACCTGCAAATTATTGTTTAATTCATGTTTTTAAAGTTCAAATGTGTTCTCCTACATGCTACCTATCTGTGATTAAATTTCTAGAATGATTTGATGTGTGTGGACTGTCAAATAGGTAGATATTCATGTATGTCATAAACTGATATTCTAGTTTACTGTTAATGTTTTTCAAACTGTTTTGGGTTCACATTTGAAATGTTTGAATGTTTTCATGGGACTAAGTAACTGAGATTAGTTTCCTTTCCCTTCTTCTTCTTAACTGGAATTAGTGTAAACCTGAGTTTGTTCTCAAAATCTGAGTTTAGGGGTGTAATCTGGAAACTGGGTTTGGGTTTGGTTATACAAAACCTAAGTTGATTTTCCAGTTTTGGTGAAACCTGAGAATAGGAAAAAAAAAGGGGAAAAACTGTCCTTAAAATTCTGAATTTGATTTCCTTGCCTTTCCTTTTCCTGTTCCTGTGAACACTGAAGATATACACACATTTCTTCTTCACTGCAGGGTATTTCCTGCACACATTTGCCATACACTTTCATTTGACACTCTCTCACTCATTATTCTCATATTCACACTTTACATTATTATTCCTGTACACAGACACCACTGTACACTTTACTCAGTTTTTGCCTTCACTGCACTGTTAGAGTATTTCCTGCACACTGTTCTATATGCACACTGTCATCTTTTTCCTGCACTTGGATACTACTCACACACACACTGGATTTAACTTTCTATTTTGCAAATTCCTGAACACATTCACACACACATGTTATCCACACACACTTGTCCTTACTGTTTTATAACACATACTCATGCCCTCTCTCTATATACATGTGTAAGTATCTATATTGTATATGAACAAATATATGTATGTATATATCCTATATGTAATCTATTATGTATATATATGTATGTATATATCTAGGTAATGTGAATGTATATATTATATACATGAATATCTATATATATATGTAATATAAATGTGTGTGTGTAATGTATATACATATCTACATAATGTATAGTATAATGGTTAGAATAGACTAGTATAGGCTTGATAGGCTTGCATTGCCTTGTAATGGTATGTGTTAGCTAGTTTAGCCTTGTTTAGACCTAGTTAGCCTAGTTTAGACTAAATTAGACTTGGTAGACCTAGTTTGTCTTCTAGGGTTGACCAGAGTTGACCAAGAGTTGACTTTGGTCTAGATTGACTTAGAATCATATAGAATGCATAGTAGGACTCCATTTTGATATTCTGGACTTGTTGTGACTTGTGCTGTTCTGAATAGGAGCCAGACACCACTCCTTGGACAGTACGTTTCATACCGGACACTCAGTTACAGGCGAGTACATTCTCTGATCATTTCATATCCTGCTTAGAATTATTTCCTGCTGTAGATTACTTTACTTGTACTGTCACGTTGGTCACATGGATTGATGCTATATGGATCTCTACATGCGATGTTATCCCCCTCGGGAGCATCGGGTACATTGTGTCATGTGAGTTTCACTTTCATCATGTACTCCTGTGCTTCTATTTTACATGTGCACTCCTGTGAATCTTGTACTCTCATGTTCACGGAGCCCCCATGTATACTATCATGTGTACCCTATATGGGCCCCCATGTGATATCTTGTGCAATAACATAACCTGTTTAGATCCTTGTGTATTGATTGGGGATACGGGGGAGTGCTAGTAGTTGTGTGAACAATTCCAAAGTAGTGTAGATCTTGTGCACCTCGATCCTGTGCAAATCCGTCCTGTTTACTTGTGCTATCTCGTACTCTGACTCACTAGCCACTGTTAGTTCTCTATGTATAGTAGATATTTACATTACAGTTCTCTTCCTGTTTACATACAGCATTTCTTCAGTACTCGTATCTTACTTTACTGCATGTTTTTATTTTCTAACCTGCTATGATCTGTTGAGATGTACTGTACTCGCTCCTGTCCTGACTGGACCTGTTGAAAATATTACAGAGGACGAGGAGGAGGCTTGCCTGGACACCTACTACGGGGCAGCCTTAGATGACACCTGTGAGCTGGACCCTCAGGAGGATCCAGCTGTAGCTGAGGACTTTTCCCCGACTGCCTAGACTAGATTAGCTAGCTTGTCTTTCATTTGTAGTCTTTAGACATGTTCTAGTTAGACTCTTTTGGAGATCAGTTGTATATATTCTTTTATCTGAGATTTTATATTGCTGGGATTATCTTAGACTACTGTTTTATCTATTTCATTTCCATGAGTTCTGTTCATATCGTGCTATATCTTCCTTAGTTGTGATTGAGTTCTATTGCTATGTCACCCCCATTCGGGGAGTATAAACTGTTTAGATATTTACATTGCTAGATGTTGTGACCTAGGACAGCGTTCTACCGCCGACACTGCGGCGTAGGCTGGACGTATTCATGTCTCGTGCCCTTACTCTAGGGTGCGGGTCGTGACACATTTTTAGTGGTGGCCCATGCAGGTCTAGACTAGAAGTGTAGTGGTACTCGAACTAGAGTATCATTGCAGCCTGCTATAGGATATAGGACATTAATTTTAAGTTACTCAATCACTTTAGGAAAATTCCTTTTATTGCCATCTAAATCCTTGTCTGCTGATCCTTTGAATTATAATTGTTCGCCTTTGTTATTTCGCTTCTTTCTCAGAAATTGATACTCTTGTTTGTCTATCTTCAGGATGGTAGAGACTCGTTCGCAGCGTGCCGTCCATGAGGATGCTTTAGAGGGGACTGCTACCTCTCAGCCAGCACGGCGAGGCCAAGGGACTATAGCTCTTGTCACCTCAGCTCGTGTTGAGACCTCGGCAGCCGCAGCAGGGGGTATGCACCCACCGACTGGGAGGCAGGACCCGGTCTATCCAGAGGATCCTTTCCAGCCACCACCGCCTCCAGGACATGTGGATGCAGCTCAGATGTTCGCTTATTTCCAGCAGTTTATGGACCGACAGCAGGCTCGACAGGACAGAGGCATGGAGTTGGCCGTCATGACAGCCGTAGCTCGACCAGTGGTGCAGCAGCAGAGGACACCAGGGATCGAGCAGTTTCAGAAGATGAGTCCCAGGGACTTCATGGGGACAGAGGGGATCCTGTATGCCGACGAGTGGATCGAGAATATGGAGGAGATCTTCCGCTTGGCCAGGATTCCAGCAGACCTTCAGATCGAGGCTGCAGCTAGCCGGATGCGAGATCTTGCTCGCACCTGGTATCAGTCGGACCCCATGGTGGGGGTACCAGGGCAGACTTGGGAGCAGTTCAGGGGCTTCTTCAAGAAGAAGTTCTTCCCAGATTCAGCAGTCAGAGCCTTGGAGACATAGTTTGAGAGCTTGGTCTAGGGGAGCCTCTCCGTTGAGGAGTATGCGGGAGAGTTTGGCCGTCTCGACAGGTTTGTTGAGGGTCTAAGCGAGACGGCGAAGGCCCAGAGGTTCCGGAAGGGTCTGGTCAAGGAGGTCAAGTCCCTGACCAAGGGGAACAGAGATGCTACATTTGAGGAGATCTTGACGGGAGCCTTGCTAGCAGAGGATGATCTTGAGCTTAGGCTCAAGAGAGGGAGAGACCCAGTTGGGGGCAGTAGCAGCAGCGGAGGCCAGGCCAAGAGGCCTCACTTTCAGCACCAGCAGCCGAGGCAGTTTCAGCCGCAGCCGATTCAGCAGAGGCCGGCTCATCAGCAGCAGTTTCAGCATCAGGCACCCAGGCAGACAGTCAGTTGCGCCTTCTGCAAAAAGCCAGGGCATGGATGGAATGAGTACAGGAAGAGGCTCGGGAAGTGCCTTCTTTGCGGAGCAGCAGATCACCAGATGAGGGAGTGTCCTAGATCTGTGGGACGAGCAGCTCAGGGAGGTGGAGCCAGAGCTCCAGTGGGCCAGCAGCGGGGACCAGCCCTGCCGACTCAGCAGCAGAGGTTTGTCTAGCACCAGCAGCAGGCCAGGGGAGGCCAGCAGGGGCGAGCTTTCGCCATGGCAGCTGGAGAGACAGAGGTGACTGGAGAGCTGATTGCAGGTTCGATTCTTCTTGACTCCAGTCCAGCATTTGCATTGTTTGATTTCGGTGCATCGTATAGCTTCATTTCAGTATCTTTTGCGATTAGACACGGTATCATAGCTGAATCGTTGCCTAGGACTTACAAGATCACGACCGGGGGTGGTATTATCCTCGTGAGTGATGTTTGTAAGGGTCGGAGGGTAATTTTGGGAGGCCGTGAGTTGGAGGTGAGCCTGCTCGTAATGCTATTGCCGAACTACGATATAGTACTAGGCATGGATTGGTTGAGCAGGCACCACGTCAGCATTGATTGCAGAGGGGGTAGAGTTCTGTTCAGAGCGCCGGGGGAGCCAGAGTTCGAGTACTCCAGACGTCAGGCAGAGCAGAGCAGCGGAGTCTTCTGTGGAGTCTCGGTCGAGGAGCAGGCGATTCCATACCCCTTGATAGCAGAGTATATGGATGTTTTCCTGGAGGAGTTGCTGGGACTGCCACCAGACAGGGACATTGAGTTCTCGATAGACTTGGTTCCAGGAGCGGAGCCCATTTCTCAGCATGTCTATCGGGTGAACAACAGCGAGCTGGTGGAGCTGAAGAAGCAAGTGGATGAGCTACAGGACAAGGGCTTCATCCACTCGAGTTCGTCGCCATGGGGTGCACCAGTGTTGTTCGTGCCGAAGAAGGATGGGTCAGTACGCATGTGTATTGACTATAGGGCACTCAACAACCTCACGATCAAGAATCGATACCCACTGCCGCGGATCGACGATCTATTTGACCAGTTGAGCGGAGCTCGGGTATTCTCCAAGATTGATCTGAGGTCGGGATATCACCAGGTGAAGGTGAAGGGGGAGGATATTCCCAAGACCGCTTTCAGGATACGGTATGGACAGTTCGAGTTTTTGGTTATGCCGTTTGGGCTAACCAATGCACCTGCAGTATTTATGAACCTTATGAACAAGGTGTTCCATCAGTATCTGGATTAGTTTGTGGTAGTGTTCATAGATGATATCTTGATATATTCCAAGACCGAGGAGGAGCACGAGGAGCATTTGAGGATAGTGCTGGAGATTCTCAGGAAGGAGCAGCTTTATGGAAAACTCTCCAAGTGTGAGTTTTCCTGGACCGGGTGGATTTCTTGGGGCACGTGGTGACTGGAGATGGTATCTCAGTTGACCCTAAGAAGATTGTAGCGGTTGAGGCATGGACAGCGCCGACTTCAGTTGCAGAGATCAGGAGCTTCCTGGGGCTGGCAGGATATTACCGTAGATTTGTACAGGATTTCTTTCGGGTTGCAGAGCCGTTGACACGGTTGACCCGGAAGGATACTGAGTATGTATGGTCAGAGGAGTGTCAGGCAGCTTTTGATGAGTTGAAGAAGCGACTAACGACAGCTCCGATTCTGACGTTGTCTTCAGGATCAGATGGATTCACTATTTATAGTGATGCTTCAGGAAAGGGGCTGGGTTGTGTGTTGCAGCAGCACGGGATGGTAATTGCCTATGCTTCCAGGCAGTTACGTCCCCATAAGAAGAATTACCCTACCCACGACCTGGAGCTGGCAGCTGTGATTTTTTGCTTTGAAGCTGTGGAAGCATTATCTGTATGGTGAGCGGGTGGAGATCTTCACAGATCACAAGAGCCTTAAGTATGTGTTCACTCAGAAGGAGTTGAACATGAGACAGCGTAAATGGTTGGAGTTGATGAAGGACTTCGACATTGCATTGCAGTATCATCCAGGGAAGGCCAACATGGTTGCCGATACCTTGAGTAGGTATCCGACAGCCATGTGTTTGACCATGGATCGGCATTTGCTTGCCGACTTGGAGAGACTTGGGATTGAGGTGATCGTGCCGGGAGTACAGATGCAGCTATGGGGGATGCAGATACAGTCAGACTTGATAGACAGGATCAAGGCGGCCCAGGTCGAGGATGTGGCTTTTCAGAGTATCAGAGAGCAGATCAGTATAGGAGTGGGGGATCCTGAGTTCTCACTTGCAGAGGATGGTGCCCTGAGGCACGGTGCCAGGTTATGTGTGCCTAGTGGGGAGCCCAGAGAGCAGATTATGCAGCAGGCCCACAGATCTCAGTACTCTATCCACCCGAGTGCCAACAAGATGTATCGAGATCTGTGGGAGCATGTATGGTGGTCAGGAATGAAGCGGGAGGTGTCCCACTTCGTAGCGAGGTGCTTGGTCTGTCAGCAGGTCAAGACAGAGAGACAGAGGCCCGGTGGATTGTTGCAGCTGCTGCCCATTCTCGAGTGGAAATGGGAGCATATCACGATGGACTTTGTATCAGGATTGTCGCGTACTCCAGGAGGAAAAGACGCGATTTGGGTCATCGTGGACAGGTTGACCAAATCGGCCCACTTCTTGCCATTCAAGGTGGGTACGCCTACAGAGAGGCTGGCGGAGATGTATGTACGGCAGATAGTCAGGATCCACGGAGTTCCGGTCAGCATCGTCTCAGATCGGGATAGCCGTTTTACTTCCCATTTCTGGAGGAGTCTGCAGACCAGCTTGGGCACTCAGCTCAAGTTTAGTACTGCATACCACCCCCAGACGGACGGACAGTCAGAGCGGACTATTCAAACCCTTGAGGATATGCTGCGGACGTACGTCCTGGACTTTGGAGGTTCTTGGGAGGATCATCTTCATTTGGTGGAGTTTGCCTACAACAATAGTTTCCAGGCCAGCATCGAGATGTCACCTTTCGAGGCTCTGTATGGGCGTAGGTGCCGTATACCCTTATCCTGGGATGATGTTGGTGAGCGAGCTTTGCTGGGGCCAAAGATGATTGTGGATGCGGCCGAGAAGGTGAAGCTTATCAGGGACAGACTTCGCGTGGCGCAGGACAGACATCGGTACTGGGCCGATAGCCACCGGAGACCCTTGGAGTTTGAGGTACAGATTAGAGTATGATTAGATTTAGGTTGTTGTTTGTGATTTTGATCATGTTGTTATTTATTTTAATTGAGACCTTGCTTGTGATTAGGTCGGAGACCAGGTTTTCTTGAGGATATCTCCGACTCGTGGTACGATACGTTTTGGTGGAGGCGGGAAGCTTAGCCCGCGCTTCATCGGCCCTTTCGTTATCAGCGGGAGAGTCGGTGACGTGGCTTACAGGCTAGACTTGCCGCCTGCACTTGTGGGGGTCCACAACGTATTTCATGTATCACAGTTGAGACGGTACGTGGCTGACCCTAGCCATGTGCTCGATCATTCGGAGATTGAGGTGGGTCCTTCTCTCAGCTATCCAGAGCAGCCCGTGGAGATTCTGGATCGACGAAAGAAGGTTCTGAGGAACTTGGTGATACCTTTGGTATGCGTCGCATGGAGGCATCATTCTCCAGGAGAGTCTACCTGAGAGCAGGAGGATGAGATGCGCGAGCGGTACCCTTATCTTTTTGGACCTTGGGGTATACTTTCTATCCTTCTTATCAGTTGCATTTCGCCTTTCAATTTCGAGGACGAAATTCTTTTAAGGAGGATAGATTTGTCATTACCACATTTCTAGTTTGAGGGTAAATTTGTCATTTTTGGGGTAAATAAAATTTATTAGTATTAATTAGAATTTATGGGAATTTTTAGAAATTATTTTGGATTTATTTGGACTAGTTTGATTTTTGGCCAGTTTTGACTCTTGTAGACCAACCTAGGAACTAACCATAGTTAGTTAGGCTTGGTTAGGTCAAGTGACCCTAGTCTAACCTATTGTGACTCAAGATTAGTGGTTAGGGATTCATAGAGCTTGAATTAAGAATTTTAGGAATCAAGTGATTGATAAATGGCTTGTGGTTTCACAAGTCATTTTATGACTTAGCTAGATAGGACTAACTAAACCTAGCTCAACCCCACCCTAACCTACATGGCCGGCCACCCTAGCTGAACATAGGGATTCCCCCATTATAAATACTCTCCTAGTTTTTAGGGCTAGCCTCCCTCCTTAGAAAAAATAGATCCAAGAAGAAAGAGGTGAGTTCTTGTCTTAATAAATTCACTATAATTCCATTTTAGGTCCTAAAATCCTCAAACTAGTTGCAATAGTTTTTAATACTGGTATACTTGCTGTTGTTGGAGTTTTATTTCAGTTTGGTATTGATTTGTTGGATTGGGATATCAAGGAGAGGAGCTAGCAAGGAGACTTTTTCATTGAAAGTTTACATTGAGGTAACTTCTCCAAATTTCCATAAAATTTCATGTAGTCTTCACCAATAGGAAGCCCTAAGGTTCCCCCTAGGGTTTGGATAGGTTTCGTTCCTGGTGTCGGAGCTTTCGTGTCCGTTCTGGACAAGTATCAGTGACCATGCATTGTGTTCGACGAAATGCCTCAAAGGGCATTTCGATCGATTTATTTCATTCTTTTTGAATAGGAATGTTAGAACTGATGTTGTCTTTTGATCCCTGTGTTTGAGTGCTCGTATCGTATCGTTTTCGTGTCGATTTCATGGCTAGACACGCGCGTGCACACGTCGCGCGCTGCTGCAGGGAGTCCCCTGCTACTCGGGGCCCACAACTCCCTGGACACGACTCTTGGACACGAATAAATTGACACACGTGATGGGGCAGTGTCTGTCATGACACTCCCCAAGTGGCACGACTTCTTGTGTCATGTCGAGGGTGCACGACACGCCACACTGGTTTTACACTGAGTCTGTGTACTCGTGTGTATGGGCTCTGATACGCGTGTCTAACTTGGACACGTGGACACGAGGACCCAGGATAGGAGGACCTAGACTTAACCCTAGTCTAGGGGTACCCAGGTGCATGAGCACGAGGCCTACCTCATGCTGTGTCGTGTGCACGACACGCGTACACACACGCACGAGGCAGTGCACTACTGTGCAGTGCCAGTGCACTGTTTGGTTATCTGGTTGTATGGACACGTTTGTGTCCATCGTGTTGGACACAAATAGGTTCAGGGCACCTATGTAATGTATGTAATATGTTACCAACTCATTAATTGTGTTTGAATGTAATTTTATTAGTTAATTCCAAACTTGCAAAAATCTGAAATGATATGTAGTATCAGCCCTTTTGATTCAGTTTCCAAATATGAATTTTGATAGATTATTAACCTGCAAATTATTTTTTAATTCATGTTTTTAAAGTTCAAATGCGTTCTCCTACATGCTACCTATCTGTGATTAAATTTCTAGAATGATATGATGTGTGTGGACTGTCAAATAGGTAGATGTTCATGTATGTCATAAACTGATATTCTAGTTTACTGTTAATATTTTTCAAACTGTTTTGGGTTCACATTTGAAATGTTTGAATGTTTTCATGGGACTAAGTAACTGAGATTAGTTTCCTTTCCCTTCTTCTTCTTAACTGGAATTAGTGTAAACCTGAGTTTGTTCTCAAAATCTGAGTTTAGGGGTATAATCTGGAAACTGGGTTTGGGTTTGGTTATACAAAACCTAAGTTGATTTTCCAGTTTTGGTGAAACCTAAGAATAGGAAAAAAAAAAGGGGAAAACTGTCCTTAAAATTCTGAATTTGATTTCCTTGCCTTTCCTTTTCCTGTTCCTGTGAACACTGAAGATATACACACATTTCTTCTTCACTGCAGGGTATTTCCTGCACACATTTGTCATACACTTTCATTTGACACTCTCTCACTCATTATTCTCATATTCACACTTTGCATTGTTATTCCTGTACACAGACACCACTGTACACTTTACTCAGTTTTTGCCTTCACTGCACTGTTAGAGTATTTCCTACACACTGTTTTATATGCACACTGTCATCTTTTTCCTGCACTTGGACACTACTCACACACACACTGGATTTAACTTCCTGTTTTGTAAATTCCTGAACACATTCACACACACATGTTATCCACACACACTTGTCCTTACTATTTTATAGCACATACTCATGCCCTCTCTCTATATACATGTGTAAGTATCTATATTGTATATGAACAAATATATGTATGTATATATCCTATATGTAATCTATTATGTATATATATGTATGTATATATCTAGGTAATGTGAATGTATATATTATATACATGAATATCTATATATATATGTAATATAAATGTGTGTGTGTAATGTATATACATATCTACATAATGTATAGTGTAATGGTTAGAATAGACTAGTATAGGCTTGATAGGCTTGCATAGCCTTGTAATGGTATGTGTTAGCTAGTTTAGCCTTGTTTAGACCTAGTTAGCCTAGTTTAGACTAAATTAGACTTGGTGGACCTAGTTTGACTTCTAGGGTTGACCAGAGTTGACCAAGAGTTGACTTTGGTCTAGATTGACTTAGAATCATATAGAATGCATAGTAGGACTCCATTTTGATATTCTGGACTTGTTGTGACTTGTGCTGTTCTGAATAGGAGCCAGACACTACTCCTTGGACAGTACGTTTCATACCGGACACTCAGTTACAGGCGAGTACATTCTCTGATCATTTCATATCCTGCTTAGAATTATTTCCTGCAGTAGATTACTTTACTTGTACTGTCACGTTGGTCACACGGATTGGTACTATATGGATCTCTACATGCGATGTTATCCCCCTTGGGAGCATCGGGTACATTATGTCATGTGTGTTTCACTTTCATCATGTACTCCTGTGCTTCTATTTTACATGTACACTCCTGTGAATCTTGTACTCTCATGTTCACGGAGCCCCCATGTATACTATCATGTGCACCCTATATGGGCCCCCATGTGATATCTTGTGCAATAACATAACCTGTTTAGATCCTTGTGTATTGATTGGGGATACGGGGGAGTGCTAGTAGTTGTGTGAACAATTCCAAAGTAGTGTAGATCTTGTGCACCTCGATCCTGTGCAAATCCGTCCTGTTCACATGTGCTATCTCGTACTCTGACTCACTAGCCACTGTTAGTTCTCTATGTATAGTAGATATTTATATTACAGTTCTCTTCCTATTTACATACAGCATTTCTTCAGTACTCGTATCTTACTTTACTGCATGTTTTTATTTTCTAACCTGCTATGATCTGTTGAGATGTACTGTACTCGCTCCTGTCCTGACTGGACCTGTTGAAAATATTACAGAGGACGAGGAGGAGGCTTGCCTGGACACCTACTACGGGGCAGCCTTAGATGACACCTGTGAGCTGGACCCTCAGGAGGATCCAGCAGTAGCTGAGGACTTTCCTCCGACTGCCTAGACTAGATTAGCTAGCTTGTCTTTCATTTGTAGTCTTTAGACATGTTCTAGTTAGACTCTTTTGGAGATCAGTTCTATATATTCTTTTATCTGAGATTTTGTATTGCTGGGATTATCTTAGACTACTGTTTTATCTATTTCATTTCCTTGAGTTCTGTTCATATCGTGCTATATCTTCCTTAGTTGTGATTGAGTTCTATTGCTATGTCACCCCCATTCGGGGAGTATAAATTGTTTAGATATTTACATTGCTAGATGTTGTGCCCTAGGACAGCATTCTACCGCCGACACTGCGGCGTAGGCTGGACGTATTCATGTCTCGTGCCCTTACTCTAGGGTGCGGGTCATGACAGGGTGACAAGATCAAGCTCCCGGACCCAAAGCGGCCCGATAAAGTTGGAAAAGTGGACAACCCAAGGTACTGTCACTACCATCGGTTTATCGGACACCCGACCAAGGACTGCTACGTCCTCAAGAATTACATCCAGTGCATGATCAATGCCGATGTAATCTCCGTCGACTATAAAGAGAAGACGGTGTCAGCCAATGTGGTGTCACTTCAGTTCGGCACCTTGCCGCCGACCACCACACAAGATGGTGTCATCCCCATCCCTAAGGCGACAATGGAAGTGGTGAACTTGCCACCTACCCGTGACAATGCGAGTGGACTCGTCCCATTCACCACATCTCGAGGAAAGGTCCTCTGGGTTCAACCCGACCTCGTCTCCGAGGTGACTCAACCGGAGGTACGCTCTACCTCCAAATCAAAAGGCAGGAAGATCAAGTCTTGCCGCACAGTCTCTTCTTCAACGGAAGAGGCACTTCCAGTGCAGACGCGTGCACAACAGAACGCCCAGCCCGGCGAAGCTGCCGCCGAGGTGGTGCCTCCTGGCACCATCCCTGAGGAGGGCCCGTCTAAACCCTCAGCAGCCAATAAGCAGAAGCAGGTGGAGGCTCGTTTCGACAGACCTCTACGGAAGGAGAATGCTTCGGGGCTAGCCAAGCCCCACAACTTTGACATACTGGCACAACTGGCCAGTACTCCTGCACGCCTGTCTTTGTTTGAGCTCCTGCGTCTTTCCAAAGACTCCCGAGAAGCTCTCTGCGAAGCTCTGAAGGACGCTGAATCCTTTCTCAGTCAGGTCAAGCAGCCTGAAGACCTCCCAACTACTTGTGCGCACTGTCATTGTGCGGATGAAGTTATCCCAAACATAACTTTCACCCAACAAGATATGCTGCTCAAGCACCACCGACATAACCGACCGCTGTATTACACAGGGTACATCGGTTCAGTCAAGGTAAGCCGGATTCAGATCGATCCAGGGTCTTCCCTCAGTATCATGCCGAAGGCGCTATTATCAAAACTAGGGATCCCAATGCATCAGCTGGCGCCCTCCAACACAACCATCAGTGGCTTCAACGCTAGCAAAAGCGAGCCACTAGGCAAGATCCGACTGAAGTGTCACATCGGCAACCTCAAAACTGAGGTGACCTGTTATGTGGTGGATGCCGAGGTCAACAATAACATCCTGCTCGGCCGACCATGGCTACATGAGTACATGGTGGTGCCTTCCACGCTCCACCAATGCATGAAATATGTATCCATCAACGGCGTCATCCGGACGGAGTTCGCAGACATTGATCCTTTCAAAGGGATTAAAGCCTACTTCACCAATTCTGACTTGTACAAGCCACTTGACGATGAGGAAGCCAACGATGCTGATGATGAGGCAGAGACGGCAACTGAGCCGGACACGGAGCCTGAGATGACTCCAGACGCCCCTTTGAAGATCCGACTGAAGGGCAAACCACCCCAGAAGGTGCCTCCTATGAGCATCAAACTATCAGGGAAAGCACCGACTCCTGAGGCTCCCCTGAAGATACGCCTCAAGAGAAAACTGCCTCAAACATCGGCTCCCCTGGTGGCAAAATTACAGGGGAAAGCACCACTCACAGGAGGCGCATTTGAGGCACCTCTGAAGGTGCGTCTCAAGGGCAAGCCCCCGCAGTCATCCAAGACGTCAGAGAGGGCTCACATAACCCTCTCGAACCCCAAGATCAAAGCTGTGGTGGACTCTCCTGATCCAGCCCCAGTGCTTACAGATGAGGAGCTTGGCGAATATATCTCTGCTGATGTAGATGCACCCTCCTTAGACAATGTAATCCCACGGGATAAAATCTCGTACTTCATCAATAATAGAGTGTCTTTTAATTATTCTTGTCTTCCACATTGGAATGCCATGTATACATTAGATAATGCTCTACGGTCGTTGCAAACACAAATAACGACCGTCCATAATGTAAATCGAGTAGTCCCGTCTCAAGGAGTCTATTTCATAGCCCCTCCACGAAGCCGAGACGAAGGATCCATCATTTTGGGCAAAGTCGAGCGTCATCAAGACCTTCCGCCACTCAAGCGAGAACTTGATACCGGCAGAGTACAAGTCTATCGGTACACGGATACGGCAAAGCACATTATCCAAAAGATGGGCTACGACCTAAAAAGCAACAAAGGCCTAAACTACGGCAAGGGTCGACGTCTCCCTCTCCGGCTTCCAACACCCAAAGGAAAGCCGCAGGACTACTACAACAAGACTCGACGGGGGGTAGGCTATGTCACGCCGCCATCAACTCCGGAGAGTTCAGATGCAGAAGATGTAGAACATTCCCACTCGTCCGAAGCATCGACTTGGGATTCCGATACCAGTATCGGATCAGTCTTTAAAAAAGTGCTGTCAGCTAACATGACGTCAGCACAACCTCAAAAAGGTGAAGGCAAAGACCAAGCGCCGGAACCCTTCGACGAAGAACCCTGGGCTCAACGCCTAGGAGAACAATGGAAGTCTCGTTTTGAGTTACGTGAACCTCCCACCGAAGACGAAGTCGAACAGATCGACCTTGGGGACGGATCTTCTTCCAAACCCATCTTCATCAGCAAAAGCCTAGAAGGAGAAGACCGAGAGTCTCTAATCCAGCTGGCTAAAGAGTATATCGACGTCTTTGTTTGAAGCTACGAAGATATGCCGGGACTCGATCCACAGATCGCAATGCATAGGTTAAACATCTTACCTGATGCCAAACCTATCAAACAACAACAGCGACGTTTCCGTCCGGACATCATGAATGCCATCGATCAGGAGGTGGACAAACTCCTGACCAGCGGCTTCATCCGTGAGGAACAGCACCCAGATTGGGTAGCCAACGTCGTACCTGTCACCAAGAAGAACGGGAAGATACGAGTCTGTATCGACTTCAGGTACCTCAACTCTGCATGTCCGAAGGATGAATTTCCGTTTCCAATCACCGATGTGATGATCGACAACACATGTGGCTTTGAACGCATGTCCTTCATGGACGGGTACTCAGGCTACAATCAAATTAAGATGTTCCCCGATGACGCAAAATACACGTCATTCAGGACTCCGAAGGGTGTTTTCTGCAACACAGTGATGCCTTTCGACTTGAAGAACGCCGGTGCAACATACCAACGAGCTATGAGCACCATCTTCCGCCAACATCTTCGCAAGACAGTCGAATGCTATGTTGACGACATCGCAGTCAAGAGCCGCCTCAAAGGAGATCACCTACAGGATCTGAAGACAGTCTTCGATCTCATGCGGGCACATCAACTCAAAATGAACCCCGCTAAATCCTTCCTGGGGGTTTCTAGCGGCAAATTCTTAGGCTTTGTCATCACGGCGAAAGGCATTCATGTTGATCCCGAGAAGACCAAGGCCATCCTCAACATGGACCCTCTGAAGAATCTTCGAGAACTTCGGGGCTTACAGGGACGTCTGGCATACATCCGGAGGTTCATAGCACACCTCTCCGGTAAATGTCAACCCTTTACTCAGCTCATGAAGAAGGGAGTCTCTTATGTCTGGACAGAGGAGTGCCAAAAGGCTTTCGACGACATCAAAGCCTACTTGACAAGCCCACCAGTTCTGGTGGCACCTGTCACCGGCAAACCATTTCTCCTCTACGTCCGTGCCATGGATCATTCCCTTGGCGCTCTGCTGGCTCACAACAGCGATACAGGCTATGAGCAAGCAATCTACTACCTCAGTCGAACGCTCATCGGGGCCGAACACCGGTACAACCCTGTTGAAAAGGAGTGCTTGGCTTTGGTGTTTGCCATCCAGAAGACTCGTCATTATGTCTCGGGCCAGACAATTCATGTCATTTTCCGAGTCAATCCGCTCAGAGTCCTCATGACGAAGCCAGGTTCATTGAACTCCCGGCTAGCCACATGGGCGATCTTGCTAACACCGTATAATATGGTGTTTGTCCCGCAAAAAGCTGTTAAAGGTCAAGCCCTGGCTGACTTTTTGGCTGCACACCCCATCCCAGAATCCTCAAAACTCTATGAAGACATCCCGGATGAGGTCCAAGAATCCAACGTCACCGAAGGAAGCTCCGTTTGGCGGATGTTTTTTGATGGCGCTTCAAGAACAGGCCCCAAAGGCCAAATCATCGCAGGAGTGGGGGTAGTCTTGGTCTCCCCCGATCAGTTGGTCATCCAGCATGCTTACTCCCTTTCGAAGCCGTGCTCTAACAATGTTGCCGAGTACAACGCACTCATCATGGGACTTCAGCTCGCACAACAGCTGGGGATGGACCATCTGGAAGCCTACGGTGACTTAAAACTCATCGTAAACCAGATTCGGTGGCAGTACGAAGTTCGCCATGAAGATCTGATCCCTTACCATGAAGTTGCATTGAACATCATTTCAACCTTTACCGGGTTCTTCATCGAACACGTACCTCGTCTACAAAACTTGGAGGCTGACGCTCTGGCTGGCCTCGCAGTCTCATTGGCAGCGCCCTTTGGGACCCAACACTATGTCACGGTAACTGGCCGAGACTTGGTTTGTCCTAGGAACAACCTATGCTTGCGAGTGGCTCACGCCATGCCGACGAACACTGGTATTAATTTCCGAGACTGGAGGTTCCCGTTCATCGACTTTGCTGTCTACGGAATCCTTCCAGAGGACCCGAAGGAAGCCGTCTCAGTCAGGAGACGCTCTCTTCGATTCTACTATGACACAGCTACCAAAATGCTGTACCGACGCTCCTTCGATGGGCTTCTCCTTCGATGCTTGTCCAACGAAGAAGCAGCCGAAGCTCTTCAAGAAGCTCATGACGTAACTTGCGGAGCTCATCAACCCGGTCCTAAGTTGCAGGATCGACTGCGACGTATGGGCTACTACTGGCCAACCATGGCCGTCGATGCTGTTGAATATGCTAAGAAGTGTCATGCATGCCAACTTCATGCAGACTTCATACATACACCGTCTGAACCACTACATCCTACAGTCGCCTCCTGGCCTTTTGAAGCCTGGGGTATGGACATTATGGGACCAATCACCCCTCCTTCATCGAGAGGACACCGCTTCATTCTGGCCATCACCGATTACTTCTCCAAATGGGCAGAAGCAGTCCCACTGGCAGAAGTAAAGAGCTTCAGGGTGGTCAGCTTTATCAAACACCATGTCATTTACCGTTTCGGAGTACCCCGGCGGATCATTCATGACAATAGTCCTCAGTTTATCAGCCACATTTTTAGCAGGTTCTGTGACAAGAATCGTATTCAAAATGTGGCATCCACCGCCTACAATCTGGCTACAAACGGGTTAGCAGAGGCGTTCAACAAAACTATTGTCAGGCTACTCAAAAAGGTTGTGTCATCTAACAAACGCGACTGGGATGAAAAGCTTGGCGAATGCCTTTGGGCCTACCGCACAACGGTACGGACCCCAACAGGCAACACACCATTTTCCCTGGTCTACGAGAGAGAAGCGGTACTGCCTCTCGAGATCCAGATACCCTCACTCCGCGTAGCAATAACAAACAAACTCACAGAAGAAGACAATCAACATTGTCTGCGGGAACTGGAGGCACTCGATGAAAAGCGTCTCCTGGCTCAACAACGCATCAAACTCTACCAAGCCCGTATATCACAGGCTTTCAACAAGAAGGTCAAACAGAGGACTTTCTAAGTTGGCGACCTGGTTTTAGCAGTCAGAAGGCCAATGGTGTTAACTCACAAGACACCAGAAAAGTTCGAGCCCAAGTGGGAAGGACCTTTCATCATAGAGACGGTATACTCCAACGGTGCTTACCGCCTCGCCAAACCCAATGGGGACTTGTTCATGATGCCCATCAACGGCAAGTTCCTAAAGAAGTACTATTCTTGACATCCTCCAGACATGTACTTCCCCAAAGGGGATCTGTGGGCCCGATCATCGGAGCTCACACACAATCTCCTACCACAAACTCATACGCTTCTGGAACCCAGCTGTTCCGTGGCATCCTTCAGTAGAAAGACAACCACGTCCACATCACCTCTGAGTTGTTTCTCTATACCCTACAAAGCAGAATCTTATACTACGTAAGCCGACGCTATCCTTCATGTTTACCACGTCCACATCACCTCTGAGTAAACATCTCGTACAAACAACCCCTGCGTTGTCGTACATTGATCGCAGAACTTCCACGTCCACATCACCTCTGAGTTGTTCAGCGTATCTCCTAGGATCATTCCTACCACGTCCATAATACCTCTGAGTAGGAAGATTCTATCGTTTTGAACCTAATGATTGCCATGTCCACATCACCTCTGAGCAAACATGTTGGTTCCTTCAAACTTATTATCTGTACCTAAAAACCAAGGTGCACAAAAGATAATAGGTCCACACAAATCATCAAGTTCATAATAACAAAAATGAACACATCACAAAAAAAGGTTGCGTACTTCTTTTTTGTTCTGAAAGAGAGAGTACAAAACTACACTATCCCCTAGCAAGGGTTGCAAAAGAACTTAAAAGAGGAAAAGCTACAGTCCCTGAACCTCTACAGGGTGGGCTGAGAGCTCTCTGACTCGACGTCTTAAGTCGGCTGTACGGGTCTCCACAGTCGCCAGGACTCGACGCTCAGCTTCCTGACGCATCAATTCAACAGCCTCAGCGGAAGTTTCGCTCTCATGCTTCTCATTAAGCTGTTGTCGCTGCTGAGCCAAGGCAAGAGTCCGCTGAGTAAAAGTCGCTTCCTCCTTCTTGAATGCTGCGTGTTCAGCTCGGACACGTTCGGCATCTAACTGGAGTCGGGCCCGTTGGTCCTCAAGGCGGTACATCTGGGTGTTGATCTCTGCGATGTTAGCATCCAACTCAGCTTACGTTTCCATCGTCTTCTTCATGGACTGAGACAACTGCTCTACCGCAGCCTCAGTCTCAGCCACCTCGCGCTCCCAAATGCCCACAGTGGCCTGGTAGGAAGACTCGATCTCGGCAATCAACTGCCCCTTCTCCGCATCTACCAAGACGGAGAGGTCGTTTCGCTGGATGCGCTGAAGTTCCGTAAGCCGCTCGTCCAGCTCGATCACCGAAGCCTCCAGAATTTCGGCCATATGGTCGTGGCCTTGGTGAACGCGGATCAGCTCGATACAGGGCATTGCCAGAGTTCTTGCCGTCGCAAAGCTCCCGTTGGCATCCATCACCGCAGATACACCCCTCTGCAGTATTTTGTATACCCCCTCGACGAGGAATTTTATATATTCGTCTGCGTCCGCCAGAACCTGCGGCGTCATAGCAGGAGTTGGAGGAGCTACTACAGTTAGCAGACCGGAAGAAGATCTGCCAACCTCAACCTGCGAGGCCTGAACCTCGGCATCAATAGGCTCTTCATCAACAGAGGCTAGACTGCTAGCCCGAGGAGCCGAAGGAACAGAGGAAGCCGGTACAGGCGTCGAGATAGTTCCCCAAGTAGAAGGAGCAACAGAGGGTTCCACACCCTTGCCCTTCTCAAGCCCGGAGGAACCACCGATGTCAATGGCCACTTCTTCAGCCCCCAACGATCTATCAGCAACCAGTACCTCCACCGGTAGAACGGGGAGATCAACACTCATCTCCTGGCCCGCCCTGGGAGACAGGACCGGCAGAAGGGTCTCATCCTTCTCAAGTCCCTCTACAGGGACGAAATCTGTCGCTACCTCCTGATCGGTAGCCACCTCAACTTCCACGGTTGAAGCTGGGGTAGGACTCGGCAATGATATAGCCAACCTCCCCTCATCATGACAAGAAGGGGAATCAACCCTCTCCTCTGTCCCAACCATATCTGTTGCCCCCGCAACAGACTCTTGCAGCTCTGGAGCAACGTCATCCGAAGGCAACGAACTCCAATCCACCTCATCATCAGGATGCCTCGAGTCCGTTGGACCCTCAACGTCCAAGGCCTCCACGGCAGACTGTACCTTCCCAGAAGTTGTTGCAACCTCAAAGACATGAGATACTAAAACCTCCGCAGGCACGTCTTCGGGGTCCTCCTCTACGGAAGACATTATCATCGGCGGGATGCGCTCATCAGAAGAGCCTGCCACCTCTTTCGGTTTATTAGCACCCGGTTTTGAAACACGGGACTTCTTCTTCGACAATTCCTGCAAAAAGAAAAGCATAAGTCACCATAATGATAAAATGAATTAGAATTATGGAGCACTCCTTACCTCAGCAGGAACCGATCCCGTTGGCGTTACAAGTGGCACTTTCGTGACCTTTAGAGTCGACGTCTTCCTCGACCTCTTCGGTACAGAAGAACCAGCTTATGTGTCAGCCCGCCTCTTCCCAACAGACGGATCTCTCACTGGTACCGCAGCAGCAGCTCGATATCCCGCCAATTCTGGTGGACGATATGATCGGGCTGCCGTCAACATATTTGCCGTGGCCTCCAACTGAGTTCCAATGATGAAACTAGTCTCCCTGTCATAACCAGGAGATGCAGCATTCATAATGCAATATAGCTTGGCGGCTGGATATAGGATCTGCGGCCGAGGATTACGGACTGGCGTAGTAAAATTAACGCTAGTGCATCCAGCGTTATAATACTGCCAGTCCTGGGCTCCATCCAACAAACTCCCGATGAAGCCTAGACTGCTACTGGGATTCCGCAACATTAGCTGGGTATAGCCAAATTGACGAGCAAATCGGCTTGGCAGATATGGCTCCAGATAACATCTATTCTGGTTGCGGTAGACCAGGTGAGAAGGCCGGATACTTTGCAACCAACGAAAACTCCATTTCGGCAAAGTGACCGCATCTTCGCCAGAGTCAATTAAATCTTGGTCGGCCTCGAAATCTTTGAAGATCGGGCCAACCTTGACAATCTTCCACCCCTGAATATAGGACAAGACTCTCCTGCAAACGGGGACGCCAGTGTGTAACCACTTCCTCTTGTAGAAGCGGCGGATGAAGGCATCCCCTTCAACATGATCCTCTTTCGGACCGGGACTCATCACGTTCGGATGGTGCAAAATCAGCCACCCCATAAGATAATGGAAAGGCAGCTCGGCCCGGAGAAAGTTGTCATTGTTACCTTTCTCGTGGATCACATCATCAGTAAAAGACCTTAAACCGCGCAATAGGTTGCACACCATCGCGGGGAGGAGAGCTAAGGGTCGTCCAAAAGCCAACTTCACGGCAGGCAAAATGAGATTTCGATGTACCCTCTCTACGGCACCGGATCCACCTGCAAATACGCAATCCCGGAGCCATATCATCAAGTAGGCTGTCAACACTGCCTTAGATGACATCCGGTGCCCACAGTGCTAGAAGCAGCTATATGTATTCTGGCCGCTCTCATCCGAACGTGGGGTCCTTTCGTCCAGCTGACTTATTTCAGAAGTCACTTTCGCAGGCTTCAGTCCCTGCAGAGTCGCAAACCGGATCCTCGAAGGCTCCGCCAAATCCTGCTTAAAGACATAGTCCCTCCAAGCAGTTACATGAGGCTGGGTCTTGCCCTTATCCCTCCGGTACATCAGATAATGGTGGCTCGTCACCTCTTTGAATACAGCCATCATCTCCGGGTCCTTATCTTCCAGAACCTGGATCTCCTCATTTGACAGGAAATATTCCTCGTACGGCTTCGATCCCCAAGAAAGCTTAGACACTTCGTACATCTCATGGAGAGCCAACCCCAACTCTCCCACCGGAGTGAAAAAGCTGCCAGTATGGGCATTGAATAATTCCAAGAGCGCAAGGAACATGGGCTTATTGAGATCCACGCCCGCCTGTGTGGCCCGAATGGCGGCTGTCAGCCCGATCTCCTTAAGCTCAACTTTGAACCTTGAAAGCACCCAAGTGGTCAACTCGTCCCACTTCAGAATGTAGTGACACCAACCTTCGACTCTAAAGCCACCCGTCGGGTACATGACCTTCGCTGTCAGCATCCGATTTGCAAAGGTTAGGGCACTGAAAGGAAACGTGTCGCTTGGGACTTCACTGTAGAGGCTCCCGGGACGCAAGGCTCGATAACTGAACAAGGAACCGGCTCATGAAGCAGCCAAAGTATCTCGTTGGTTCGAGGTGGCGTCGATCGAAAGGATACCTCCCAAGGCCCCTCCTTGAGAAGGAGTGAGTTCCCAACCCATTCTTCTCTTCGAAGCTAAACGATAAAAGGTCGTCAGCGGCAACTGGCGGTCAACCTGCCGCATGTATAGAACCATGCCTTTGGCAGAAAAGAACCAGTCTTCTTTGATCTTCAGTATCTTCGCTTCAGAAGAGACTAGTCGGTCGCCAAACAGAAAGGCAGGTTTTAAGAAAGTCCTATCTTCAGATTCAGCAGACTTCAGTTTACCACTCTCCATTATACTCTGGAGGAAAAGCGGCAACTGGTTCTGGATTTACAGCATTCTCTCCCGGGACTGGTTCTGTAAGATAGTATCCTTTGCAGGGTTGATCACCGCCTCATCAAAATCAACTCCCATTTGGCAAAAAGAAGCGTCCAGGAGGACCTCATTCAACAAAGGGATCGTCATCGACACTGGCACAACAAAAGTGGAAGTCAGGCAAAAAGACAAAAGGTGTCAAATAGATTGGCGCATCATCAGGGTGTAAACCCATGCGCGTCAGCATTGGAGCTTCGGCGCATCATCAGGGTGTAAACCCATGCGCGTCAGCATTGGAGCTTCGACGCGTTATCAAGGCGTGAGCCCATGCGCGTCAGCAAAGGCTTCGGCACATCATCAGGGTATAAAACCCATGCGCGTCAGCGATTAAACCTCGGTGCATAATAAAGGCCTAAACCTATGCACGTCGGCGGGATAAAGCCTCGACGTATCATCAGGACAGAAGTCCATACGCGTTGGCAACTTTGAGTTTGGGCACAGTATGGCCCAAAACTTGTGTGAAAAAGATGACACCCACCCGTCACAACAGGGCGAACGTCGGCCGGAGTCACAATGGAGATAGGGGCATCCCCTCAGCATACTCCATCGGCTCCTTTCCTTTGTCGGCACTGCCGCGAGGATTCTTGGGAGCCATTCTCTCAAAGAGGAAGAAGTTAGGGTTTTGAAGAAGAACTCTAAAGGAGGCAAAAGCACAGAGCAGAAGAACTCTCTCTCTCCATCTCTCACCTATTTATAGCCGGTGGTCGCACGCATGAACCGATGACGAGTGATCTCAGCCATCGCCTCGGGTTCTATGAAGAGATAACAGCAAATACAACCAAAAGATCATCATTAATCTTTTCGGTTACCGAGGCATTATCATATGCATTAACTGAGAAGAGCATGCGCCCGAACAGGCATGCGCCCAACAACCAATGCGCCCTGATCGTCATGCTTCTTATTCAAAGTATTCCAAAACTTATTCAAAAGTTTTGAAAACTTTGAAGGGGGTCTTGAAGAAGCATGGAATTTTACAACCAGAAAGACCATGTGCCAGACACTACATGCGCCAGAACTCGGACAGAACACTTCACAGCAAAGTCAATAAGTATAGACATTTGAAGAACGACTTTTTATTTATATACGAAAGTCTATTACATGTCTTGAAAAGGTTGTACAAAGGAGAATTTCTACAAAGGAAAGATCCTAAGTCTACAGCCAGCGGCAACCATGCGCCTCCATTTAGGCGCAGCAGCCACCATGCGCCTCCAGATAGGCGCAGCAGTCACCATGCGCCTCCATCCAGGCGCATCCTACGATCTCTTCAGCAGCTCAGTTATGTGCATCCAGCTCAGTTATGTGCATCCCTTCAGCAGCCCAGTTATGTGCCGCTCTTCCAGCCAGGCTCACCTGATAAGTGCTTCGACTAAATAAAGCATTTAACCCTCTGGCTGAAATCAAGGAAGAGAAGAGCACCGTAAATCTGTGGCCAGGGGAGGCTTCGGAAGAGCCTCCAAAGACCAAGGAAGACCGTAATCGAAATACGGCTAAAGTAGCAGCTTTCAACACAACCAGAGTGGGCAACACCCACTTTGAAGGACGAAAGAGGCTAGCACCGCCATTCCGATCTACGGCCCTTCCAGAACAACGGAGACGAGGCCCGAGCATCCCTATCTTTTGATGCAACAGGCACCTTTCGCCTGCCTCAGAAGCCCTCGACTCCGTCTTTTAGATGTAACAGTCACCTTCAAGAGCATCAACGACGACATGGCGTCTCATCTTTACCCTCGGGAGCACTTCGTCAACAGAATGCACCCGAGAACCCGAGTTCATGTTGGAAAGACGTGAGAGAGTGAGAGGCCAACCTTCTCTCCATGCCACTATTTATAGGCCGGGCAGATCAAACCCATACGCCAAGTGGATGGCTCTTCGAATTCTGTGCAATAAACTTACATTAAATGGATGAACCGGACGCCTCGACTTCAGCCGAACGGCTATTAAAGGCACTCGAGAAGCGAAACAGCCGCATCATTAGAGACGTGTCAGATGCGCCGGCTGGACAACACATCACACCCCTCCAAGCGCCTCCCACAGATGCGTCCTGTACCGAGCGCATCACAGAGGATGCGCCCCCATACGTCTCCATACGCCTAGTGGAATGTCAACCGATGCGCCCACTCAGCTGTCCATCGAATGTTACCAACATTAAATGCTGACCTGACAGAGTTGGCAGCACGCCTTCCCAAGCCTGAACGGTTGACAGCTTTTGCAGAAAATGAAGCGTCCACAACGTCAGCAACATCATGACTTTACTTCGATGGCTACTGCCACGTGGCCACTCAACCACCCGCATGCGCCTCCGCAGCCATGTGCCCAAACCTGCATGTGCCTCAAAAGCCATGTGCCTCAGACCCTTCACTGATCCCTAAAGATAGAAGAAGAGTCTCCAGTTGAAGCTTTGCATGCGCCTCAAAAGCCATGCGCCCCAGACTGATCTCTGATCTCGAAAGACAGAAGGAAAGTCGCTCGCATGCGCCTCAAAAGCCATGCGCCCAAAACGGCTCGTGACTCCTAAAGGTCACGAGCCAAAATCTCATCATGTGCCCAATCCAAGGGGCATCCCACCAAATCGTCCCCCCATCAAATCCGAGATCTTTGAGCCATGGGTCGATGACACGTGTCCTTTGACTCAACTCATCCAAGATTTCAGCAACAGAAAGATCTTCTCCTCTGCTACGTGTCGGCTCACAACAGCAGTATGAAGAATTCAACCCCTCGAGTAGGGCGCATCATCCATGCGCTTCCGTCAGCAATCTCCACGTGGCGTTCCCACGCACCGGCACATCCTACATATGCGCGCATGAACAACCAACCTGTCCAGCTATAAATAGAGGGATCATTTCCTTCTCACGAGGACACACACAGACAGATACGAACAAACATACCATCAGAGAGGCAGATACAGACATTCAACGTCTTCCTCCTCTCAGCAAGCTCCAGCACCCAGAGCAATCTACACCTTCAGAGAACCGATAACCGTCGTCAGCCCGTCAACGGAGTCAACGCATTACCACTTGCTCCATTGGCACTAGAAACCCAGATTAAACAAAAGTGTACTCCTAGGACTATATCCAAGTCCTATATTGTAACACTGTTTTGTTTGTATTAAAGTTTTCAATCAAACAATTCTTCAGAGATCATATTGACTTCCAATGTCTCATCTGGAATTTTATCGTAAAGCTTGGATATTTCTGGTATGGGATGAGCTGCCAAGAAATCTGCCAATGCTTGACCTTTGACAGACTTTTGAAGAACATACACCATGTCATATTGGGCTAACAAAATGGCCCATGTAGCCAGCCGAGAATTGAGTGTACTAGGCTTTTCATGAGTACCCGAAGAGAATTAACTCGGGAAATGACATGAATAGTTTGACCAATGATGTAATGCCTTGTCTTTTGAACAGGGAACATAAGAGCTAGACATTCTTTTTCGACCGGACTATAACGATGTTCAGCACCAATCATAGTACGACTGAGAAAGTAGATGGCCTGTTCATGACCTTCTTTATTCTTTTGAGCGAGTAAAGCACCCAACGAACGGTCCATAGCACGGACATACATTAAGAATGGAATACCTGAGATTGGTGGCACCAAGACTGGTGGGTTCATGAGATATCGTTTGATGTCATCGAATGCTTGTTGACATTTTTTGGTCCAAATGAAAGATACACCCTTCTTCATTAGTTGAGTGAATGGTCTGCAGCGACCAGACAAGTTCGAAATGAATCTCCTGATATACGCAAGTCGACCTTGGAATCCTAGCTTTTTTAGGTTGCGTGGAGGACGTATCTCTTGAATGGCTTTGATCTTCTCGGGATCCACGTGTATATCCTTAGATGTAATGATGAAGACGAGAAATTTGCCACTAAAGACACCCAAGAATGACTTGGTGGGATTCATTTTGAGTTGATGTTGGCGCATGAGATTGAAGATGGTTCTCAAGTCTTGAATGTGATCTTCCTTTAGACGACTTTTGACAGCGATATCGTCCACATAGCATCCAACAGTTTTGCGAAGATGATCTCGAAAGATGGTACTCATGGCTCGTTGGTATGTTGCACCAGCGTTCTTGAGACCAAACTGCATTACAGTATAGCAATAGACTCCGCGAGGAGTACGGAAAGAAGTATGCTTTTCATCTTCAGGATACATCCGAATTTGATTATATCCCGAGAACCCGTCCATCAAAGATATTCTTTCGAACCCGCAGGTGTTGTCAATCATGACGTCCGTGATAGGGAGAGGAAATTCATCTTTTGGACATGCTTCATTTAGATCTCGAAAGTCGATGCAAACCCGAACTTTGCCGGTTTTCTTTAGAACTGGGACAACATTAGCTACCCAATCGGGATCCTATTCTTCTCGAATAAAGCCACAAGCGATGAGCTTCTTGACTTCATCATCGACTTTATCCATCATTTTCGGTTTGAATCGCCTTTGTTGTTGTTTGACTAGTTTTGCATTCGACAGGATATTCAATTTGTGAGTAGCGATTTTGGGATCTAGTCCTGGCATGTCTTCATAACTCCAGGCAAAGACATCAATGTATTCTTTAATAAGAAGAATCAACTCTTGCTTATCTGCTTCTGGAAGATTCTTGCTAATGAATATTGGACGAGGTAACCCGTTTTCTCCTACATTAATTTGAACTAATTGATCTTCGGTAGGAGGTTCTCTTTGTTCGAATCGGAGTACCCACTGATTGTCCATCTGTTGAGCCCAAGGATCTGTTTCAGAACTTTCTTCAATGTCTCCGTCATAACCTTCTGGAAGTTCAGCAAAGACCATATTAGTAGATACGACCAGCCGATAAACATCACCAATGCTGGTGTCAGAATCCCATGATCTGGAATCAGAAGAGTTAGAGCGCTCTTTACTATCAGAGTCAGATACTGTTGGGGATAACATCGGAGGAGAAGTATATCCGAGACCTCTTTTGGTCCTGCTGAAATACATATCCAACTTTTCTTTCGGAACAATCGTACGGACTGGAGTTCGTCTGCCTTTACCGAAATTGAGGCCATTTTTAAAGTCATAACCCATCTTACGGATGATGTCTTTTGATTGTTGACTGTAACGACGGAGTTGGAGATGTCCTGTATCGTTAAGTTTGCTATCATCCGTATAGCTGAATTGTTGTTCCGGTCCTTTACTAAAAAGTATTGGACTTTCACCTTTCTTTCGAACAGGAACAATACGGTAAGAATCATCTGGATCTTCAAATGAAACTTCTGTTTGAAGAGATTGTACAACTCCCATTGTAAATGATTTGAAGCTATCTAACATATCCAAATAGCATTTAGTATGATAAATAACATCAGTATGCTGGAAAGTAGATGCTTTTTCATTAATTTGTACATCTGTATTTACAGCAGGACCTTTAGCCTTAGCAGGCTTGGTCAGATTGATTACAAGAGGGGGAGAAGAAGAACGTGGAGGAGGTTTGTTACGACGGAGGTCAATAACAAGTGGCTCAGAAGAGGTGAGCTCCCTTTTTTCCTTGTTATGAGTTAAATCAACAACAAGTGGCTCAAAAGAAGTGAGATGCTCTTTGTCCTTGTTACGACGTAAGTCGATAACAAGTGGCTCAGAAGAGGTGAGCTCCCTTTTATTCTGATCATCATCAGTAGATTGTCTCTGGACTGGTAAGTGAATAGCCAGTGGTTTAAAAGACTGAGGATGAGAAACACGCCCTTTGACAGGTATAATAAGAGTGTCTTTGGATATTGCTTCTTGGTCTTCCTCAGTATCCATGGCCAATACCACTTTCATAAATTCTTCCTTATACATACGAGCGTCATTATGCTTCGACACCCTTGAAAGGATAAAGGTCTGCAACTTTTTTGTGAACTTCTCCTTTGACATCGACATATTTAAAGCATTGATAAAGAGTTGATGGAACAACATTATGTTCATGGAGGAAGGGTCTTCCCAGAAGAGCGTTGTAAGAATAACCATGATTGTCGATGATATAAAAGGTCACCTTTGTGCGAAGATTGCCTATTTGGAGTTTTAGGCGAATCTTACCCAAAGGTTCACTCCTTCCTTGGTTGAATCCCAAGATAGTGATGATTGTGCTTGAAAGACTATGCACTGGTATCTTCAATGCGTCTAGCATCGTCTTCGACATGATGCTGAGAGCATACCCTGGATCTATCAGGATACGATCGACTTTCATCGAATCGACATACCCTGTATAGTAGAGAGGACGATCATGTCTATTATCCTCCAGCAGCATATCATTCTGAGTGAAAGTGATGTTTGGAATCAACTCTAATACGTTATGACAATGACGACAAGAGACCGGTTCTGCTTCCGGTTTTTTGAGAAGAGTTAGGCAAGTTTCAGCCTGCATCAGGACTTCACTTAGAGTTTCTCGAGTCTCTTTGGAAAGGCGCAAGAGTTCGAAGATTGATAGCTTAGCCGGTGTATTGGCTAGTTGAGCCAATATATCAAAGTTGTACGGCTTTTCAAGTCCTGTAGGAGATGATTTCTTCAGAGGTTTGTCAAAGCGGACTTGTTGCTTGCCTTTGTCAGCAACCACCGGCTTGGGAGGAATAGACACTACAACTGGTGAGGACGTGGAAGGAATCTCTTCAGAGGAAGTAGACTGTACTGGGGTAGGTTCAGAAGAAGAGGCAGGATTCTCTTGAGTTTCAGGATACTCCTTCAAAAAAGCTTTCCCTGATCTGGTGCCTAGCAGAATTTCTTCGTCAACTATGGGGTCAAAAGACACCATGTTGCAAGTCTTTGTCTTGCTTTTGGAGCGGTCTTTCTTCTTAGAAGAAGAGGAAACTTCAAACTCGGAAGCAAGATCTGGATGGATCCACATAATTTTGCCGTTGTCAAGAGACAAGGGAACAAGACCTTCACTTGGTGGAGGTGGGAGATTCTCAATCTCAAGAGTAGCTTTGGGAATAGGAATGACACCATGCGATATCATCTGCGGAGGGAAGTCACCAAACTGGACTGAAACCATATTTGCAGTAACAGTCTTCTCGTCTTGCTGCAGAGTAACGACACCAGCATTGACAAGCTCTTGAATTTTACCTTTGAGCACGTAGCATGCTCGAGTAGGGTGTCCAATAAACCTGTAGTAGACACAGTATTTAGGATGATCTATTTTACCGACTTCATCTGGTTTCTTTGGGTCTGGGAGTTGAATCTTATTGCTTTTGAGTAAGCAATCAAAGTTGCTTGCAGTGTCAGAAAGAATATTCTACTTTCGGACGAGGTTCCCTCAGTGGAGGTGCAGAAGGAGTAGAAGTGGATGTAGACGGAGCCACATTGACAGCCAAAGATTTTTTATTCTTGTTCAGATTGATGTTCAAAGTCTCTTTTGCTTTGCGGTTGTTCTGGCGGTTGCCACCACCTGATGTCTGGTGTTCATCTCGGTCGGGGTTAGACATTTGTACCCCCAATTGCTTGAATTTATCAGTACTCACTTTCGCAGCTTTGGCATTGACAATGAATGAGGGCCAATCTTGGAACTGAGTAGATCATATCCACATACTGATGATAGGCAAAAGATTTGCCTTACAAGTATCAATAGTGACAACAGCTGGAGTTTCGGGAGGCATCTTTAAGGCTTCACGGCGGAACCGTTCGATGAAACTCTCAGCAGTTTCATTGTGTTTCTGTTTGATTTTGTTGAGAGCCGATATAGTCATGTCGTTGAATCCTTCATAGAACCGTTTCAGGAAGATTTACTTGAGACATGAGAAGGAAGTAATACAACCATCGGGCAAACTTTTGTACCAGTCGTATGCTACGCCGGCTAAACAATCGACGAACACTCTGGTAAGAAGAGCGTCATTTGGCTGGAGTTGAACGGTCATTACTTGAAAATAATTGATTAACTGACTAGGAGAAGTACTGCCATCAAACAAAAATATCGTTGGGAACTTGTACTTTGGTGGGAACGGGACTTCTTTCCATTCAACTGGATAGGGCTGCTTGATCCCCAATCTTTGCAAGTTGTCTTTCTCTTTGAAAGCTTCGAAGTGGGTTCGCAAGAGTTTGACAGCTTCATTGGCGTCTTCAGATGATGAAAAAGGAGCAGGTTGAGTTAGAGTGGTAGGAGGAGGAACAACATTGTAAGCACTACCCCCAGCTCCTGACTGACTAGGTGTAGTTTGAACTTGTACTTATATAGGCGGCATTTGAGGAGATACTACCCCCAGCCCAGCATTGACAGGTACCGATGATGCTATGATTTCAGGATTAGCAGTAGGTACAGTCGGTGGTGTGGCATGTTGTGCCACTATGATAGAATGCATACTAGCAACCAATTCAGCCATGGTTTTTAGCTTGTCTTCTAGTGCAACGATTCGCTGTTCCTGATTTGCAGAAGTTGAAGCATCTGGATCTTCATTGACAACATAAGCTGTCACTTCTCTTGGTACAGTGGAAGACACTGTCTGTTCAGAGCTTTCATTGTATGCATCATAGTCGGAGAAAGAGTCATCTCCTGACTGAGAAGTAGGAAGATAACCCGAAGGACTTGAAAAAGATTTCTTTGACCGATTGTGTCTCGGCTTCAGGACCGGGTATGTCAAAACACTCCTTCAGAAGATTCTTGAAATAAATCTAGATACCGTTGGCTTGGTTTACGAGGTTTGTCGTGCTTAGAGCACCTTCTCCCCACAGTGTCTCGGGAAGTCATGTTGACAGAAGCATACAAGACTTCATCTTCCTCTGACACTACTTCAGAGTTTGCAAAAGTCAGACGATCAAAGACAGATCTTTTTGTTGTTTGGCAACAACATTGGATGATGACTTTGTGGTTGCAATGATGATCAGATGGTTGAACTGGAGGTGTTGAGACGTTGTCTCGTTTTTGTCTGAGATGCTCTAGGAGATCGGGAACAACAGCAGGACGAGAAAAACTCTGAGGGATCCGTTCTTTGATAATGTTCGGAATATGATTCCGATTCTTCAACTGTTTAATCCCTTGAGTGTACAGGAAAGTGCTCACTTCATTGGCATAAGTGTCAGGATTTTTGACCCTGGAAGTTTGTCTTTGATGTTTGATCTTCGGCACTGGCTGTTTGCGTTTTGCTGAAGTAGGCCTGTTAAGATAAGTTCTTAAATCTGCAAACTCACCCCCAGGGGTTCCTGTTTGAGACACCAGCATTTTTCCCTGTCTTGAGCGGGATATCTTCAAAGTTGGGAGGTCCTGGAACTCTGCTACCGGGTAAGCAGAATACCTCTTTGGTCAGTACAAGTTCTCTTATCATAAAGGAAAGAAGAATCTTTCTTTAAAAGAGTTCTAGTACTGACTGACGCCGAGGCACGTTCAGATTGATCTTCTTCGGTAAAAACTGAAGAAGATTGAGAAAAGACCAAAGGGCCTTTTCCTTTGTTTTGTGAAGAAGGGTTAGCTAAAGAGCGTTTCCCTCTATTGTCTTCCAAGTCATGGGACAAGGAAGTTTGAGAAAAGACCAACGGGCCTTTTCCTTTGTTTTGAAGAGGAAGAGGAATAGCCAAAGGACTACCCCCAGTGGATTGCTTCGTAGCAACAATGTGTTTGGGAAGAGGAACAAAGATTTTCCTTTTGTTATGAGAAGAAGAGAGTTTAGCCAAAAGGCTGTCACTCTTGGATTGCGCAGGCATGCTTTGTGCATGAGTGGATGGCGTACTGGTTCTGTCCACAGAGACTGTGGTTTGCGCATCAGGAGTTCTTGTCACAGAGTGCCTAGGGTAGACTCTGGTTGCTGGAGTGTTGGTTTGCGCAGAGAGATTGGCAGCCAACTGCGCCAGAGGCATAGGAGTCTTGTACTTAGCCAAGACAGCATATGAAGTACTATGTATACTGGCAACAGCAGATTGCACAGCATTAATTGAGACAGATTGTGCAGCAGGCTTGATGACAGAAGCTTTGGACTGCACAGCAGTCTTGCTGGCAGACTCCGCAGAAGTCTTGTTGGCAGCATCAATAGACTGTACAGCAGTCTTTGGGACCCACACTGGGCGTACTTTGCTTGTGGCAGAAGTAGTTGCAGTGCGAGAAGTGGTCTTGGAGTTGATCATAGCCTCGTAGGCTGTCTGGTTGATCTTCACAACCAGTGTCTTCTGCAACTTTCCAATAGACGCTACGTCACATTGAGTTGTCACTTCCTCATCGGAGGAGAAAGTCGTCCCCAGCAGAGTCGCCATTTTGTTTGTAAAAACAAAAGTGTAGAACTTTATTGATAAAAAAACTTTGTAAAAGATTACAAAAATTTTAGGAAAGTACAACTGTAGGAATCTAATCTAGAAGACGATTGCTTTATCCCTTGGACGATGTGAACTTTGAAGACAATAGCCTCTGAAGTTGAAGACAACTCTGGAATTGAAGGCAAAAGCCTCGGAAGAACGCAGCAGCACTTGGGCAAGAACTCCTGGACTCTCTGATATTTCTGAATTTTTTAAGTCTGATCCCCTTGAATAAAGACTTGAAACTCTATTTATAGAGTTCTGGAAATAACTAACTTTTAGTTATTCTGGATTGTGCATATTGGATTGCGCAACAGTGAACTACGCAGGCAGTTGTTGGATCGTGGTCCAACTGTCTTGGACACATGGCAACTTTTGATTAAATTGTGCATGATCGTGTGTAGACGGTTGCCACGTAATGAGCTATTGATGGCATGAGTGCCACGTATATTTTGTCAATTATGTTGATAGAATGCGCAACCTAAACTGTGCTGACTTCGGATTGCGAAGGCTTGGACTGCGCAGGAATGGATTGCGCCAACATGGATTGCACTGCCAGCTGTCCTCGAGCGTCGCACTACACGATTAAACAAACAGTGGCCTCATTCTCCGCGCTGCACGATTAAACAAACAGTGGCCTCATTCTCCGCGCTGTCAGCTGTCAGAAGATTTGATTTGTGTCAGGTAATGATGACGATTTGCCACGTCAGACTACGCGCTTGATAGTGTGCGCAATCTATATGCTGCGGAATCTGATGTCTACGCAGTTCATTTCTTGATCTTCAGGACATTGTTGATGTGTGCAACTTGATTTTTTAGGACCTACAATCTTAATTTTTATTGTTCCATTATCTTCCTTACTTGATTCTAAGCCTCTTTAGAACTTGGCATTTTTGGATTGGATGGATGGATTCTTGTAGATCTAAGTTTGTAACTTTTCGTTTTTCTTGGTTTTGATCTCTAAAACTTACTTATTTTCGAAAACTAATGGTTCTATGTTGTAGAGAATTCAATTTCATGCAGTTTTGGCTTTTGTTTCGCTTGATTTTGACTTCGGATGAGTAAGTTATGGCCATTACAAGTTTTCAGAATTTTTATGGCTGAACTGGCTGTTTGGGGATGATGAATCCCATACGTCGGGAACCCCATGCGCCCGGAAGGCCATGCGCCGGGAGGCCATGCGCAGTGAAGTCCCGGCAACGTATCCCTTAACTCCGAGCGTGTCATGCGCGTAGGTTTCCTTATGCGCATGTACTGAAGATGCAACGTGAGTTTAAATTCCCAAGCGCCGATTTGTGCAGGAATCCCATGCGCCGATTTGCGCAGGAATCCTATGCGCCGATTGCGCAGGAATCCCATGCGCCGATTTGTGCAGGAATCCTATGCGCCGATTGTGTAGGTATCCCATGCGCCGAAATTGCTCTATTTCACTATTTTTGCCTGTTTAAGCTGTTTTGTAGCTAGAATCTTGAAAAACTCAAAACGTGAAAGTTGTAGATCTTTTCCTTGGCTTCAAGAATATGTCACTAGTTATTTTATGCAAGTTTCTCTCATTCATGATAATGTAAGAATAGAACACGATTGTGGCCCGCCGTGGCGTACTCTTAACAAGTAAACTGACATGATATATCATGACGTGCTGTTATGACAGCTAGCCTGACATGACAAGTATGTATGACCAGGACAACGTGGGCGATTGTGTTTGTACAAATAAACTGGTACTGTCTTGCATCATGTCAAGGATGGGGATCCCTGAGTACCACTGTCACGACCCGTTACCCAAATTGTTGGGCCGGGCCGAGCCATGTCCAGCCTACGCTTGGTTAAAGCACAGTAAGCTGTTCTAAGAATTAGACAATAAATGATCTAAGCTACTAACAGTTCTAAAATCACATTTAGATGTTCATCACAACGCAGCATCTATAAGCGAAGGTAACATAAGTACAGACTTAATAATACATAACCAAAGTATCTAACTGGAGACAAAGTCCAGTATCCAAATATAAAAACATACCAAAGTCTCAGTCTCAAAACATATGAAAATAACTAAGTAAGGTTCCCCGCTGGGGCCTCTACTGGAGCTAAGGCCAGATCCTCAATGCAGTACCATAATATGTAACACATAGCATTTTCTTCTCGAAAAGTATACCTACAACGTTATCCTGTCAGGACGGGAGCAAGTACAACCTCTACAACTAAAGTACTGAACATATAATGGAAGAGATGTACAACAAGAAATATGGTGTGATAAGTCTATAAAATAGGAAATACTAGAAACATGGCCTCATGGTACAACTGGGATCACAATATCATATTAACACAGGAAACATGGCATATCTGGAATCCTGGTATATCTCATAATCTATCATGGCAAGGATACACATGTCATAGAGACAGATGTATATGTAATGTTTAAAACTGTAGCAGGTACGTGATCGGTCAATAGATGTACAATGTACCGAGGTACAATGTAAATAAAATGTACATACGTACAAGTCAACAAGCATAGGTGTACATCCGTACAGAAATACGGGATAATGGCCTACGGCAAAGTATGCATATAAAATGCGACCTCGCTCGCTACTATAGGGGGGTCATGATCACGTACTCTACCATCAGTTTTCCCGTAGCCCATATTCTATCATGTGAGAGATACGAGAACAGTAAAACATGTGAGAGACACTGGGAGTAATATAAGCACAGCCGGTACTGGGAACAATATGAAACATGTGAATACTCCGAGTAGTATAAAGCATAGTAAAACATGTACTGAGAACCAGTAAGGAACATGTGAAGATATGATAACTGTCCTAAGCATGGTAGGGACCAATTTAATGTAACATGTGAAGATTTAACTTGTAGTTATTCAGAAAGCAGTATTTTAACAGGGTTAATACATGTTCTAGCATTAAAAGACAGTAAATGAGTGTGTAGATGTACTTGCCTCGAGCAAAGTAAGAATACTAGTACGAAGATATAGATGTCCGGTATCCTGTCAATAGTGATATACAAACTCAGTTCTAAGCTATGTTCAATAATACACTAGTGGTGAGACACGACTCCTAACTGGACACTAAGCTAAGTGGAGACCTAGCATAAAAGTCTAATGTGGAGTGCCACTATACACAAACTAACTCTCTAGGGTCTTTACACTAGTGCGGGGTGAGGTCCAATACTATAACAACTCAAATCAACGCAAAACTTGCAAGTTGTAACTACTCAATAAATAAATCAAACGGTACACTAAGTTCCAACAATTTTAGAGATAGACAAAAAGCTAAATTATATATAAAATAAAGTACCAAAATAATCCTTGTTAATTATAGAAATTTATACTAATTTTTCTGGGATTTATAAACCCTCATAAATAATTATTAAAAATCACCAAACATAAATATATTGAAAAGGAGTTCTGTTTTCCCATTTTTATAAAATACCAAAAGTATTTATTAAATGCCGGAAAAATTATAATAAATTAGCTAAATTAACATAGTATTTAAATATAATTTTTCCAAGATTTTTACAGCAATTAAAATATATATAAAAATTCAAAACCAGAAAGTAACAATATCTAGAAAAATAATTAATTATAAATTAAGGATAATACATAATCAAAATCTACAGATGTTGTCGGATGATAAAATAAATATCACCAACGTGTCCAGAACGGTCAAATCAGCTAGGATAGCCTACCCATAAGTCCAATTTAGACACATGGGCAAAACGGTAATTTCGGGTCAAAATGATGTCCGCCGTTGGACACACTTTGCACCGAAAAGCGTGTCGGGATAGAAGTCTACAAAACCTAGCAAATTATATGTCCACGAATCCAGAATGACGATACGAACCCAACGGTATGTCCAAAATGGAATTCTGATGTGCCGATCTCAAAATGGTACGTTGACGCGACATTTGGTATCCGATTTGCACGGAAATGCATGCCGGAGCAAATGTCTTCAAAACTCAGCAAATTATATGTCAACGAGTCCAGAATGATGATACGAACTCAACGGTATATCCAGAATGGGATTCCGATGAGCCGGCGTCAAAAAGTCCTGTTGATTCAGAAAGTGGGACCCGCTTTGTACCGAAATGCGTGCCAGGGCCCACGTTCTCCAAATCAAGCAAATTTTATATGAAAACATGTCAGAACGACGCCACGAGTCTACTGGTGGTGTCAGACATTGAATCCGGAGTCCCGGGTTCAAAAATGGAATTTAACAAGTGCGATTTAAAGAATTCGGACGGCCAACTTTGGCGTCGAATTCGACCAACCGAACGTGCTCAAACTAAGATGAAATATAAAGGAGGCAGGAAGAGGGTTATACCAGCTTTGCACCGAAACTGACGGCGCACAAAACGGAGCTGCGACGGCAAAGTTACGAGCTGACGAAGTCGGCTCCACGAAACTGTCCAAAAACAGTTCAATTTAAAACGTCAACTTGGTGGCCAGTTTTGAGGTATCAAATGATAAAATTAACGGACGAAATTGACAGGAGTGAAGATGGATATACCGAGATTGCGACGGAGCGAAGAAATCGCCGATCCAACGGTCGGATCTCCCAGAAAACATGCGCGAAGTTGTTGTTCCGAGGCGCGAATTCTGAAGTTCCAAACTCGCGCGTCACGACGGGATTTCGTGCGAAATGCACGAATAGCCTATGCATCGCGCCGGGGAGGAAGGCGGCGGCCAGGGGGTGATCGCCGGGGGCTCGCGCACGGTCGGGGGGTCTCGCCGGCGGCGGCGGCCGACCGCGGTGGCGCGCGCGGCGTGCGTGGGGTGGCGCGTGCGACGCACGGAGGAGCTGCTGCCCGCTGCTGCTGTGTGCAGCTGCATGCTGCGGCTGCGGCTGCTGCTGGTGGCGCTGGACGCGGCTCGACGAGGCGGTCCTGATGGTGGTGGTTGGGGACGATGACGTCGAGCGGTGGTGGTTGAACGGGGGTCGCTGGAGCTAGGGTTAGGTCTAGGGTTTTTGTTAGATGGGCGGAGGTACGGTGGTCGTGGTGGTTGGGGGAAGTGGTAGCTAGGTCGGGGGGACGAGGGGGGTTTTAAATAGGGTCTTTAGGGCGGTGGGGGCAGCCGGATTCGGCGGGGGTAGCGTCGGTGAGTCGGTCAGGCAGCGTCGTGAGTCAGAGGAGAGAGAGAGAGTCGGTCGGGGGTTAGGTAATTTTGCAATAGTGTCCTTAGACTTTTAGGTTTTTACAATTAGGTCCGCTTTATAAATAAATGCAAATATTAATTTGCATAACTGAATTAAAACAATTCCTAAATTACAAACTGCTATAATAACAATTTAAATAATTACAAAACTGCATTAAAACAATTCTAATAATTACAAAGTGATATTAAAACAATTCAGCAAATTACAAAATGATATTAAAACATTTAAACAAATTACAAAATGATATTTTTCTCATTTAAAACTCATTTAAAATTCATTTAAAATTCATTTAAAAATTCTAGAAAATTCCTAAAATCATATTAAATTATTTTAAAACCAATAATGACATTTAATAATTAATTAACACTAGTTAAAAAAATTTTGAAAATCAGGGGCTTACAACCACGGTCAGGGGTACCTACTGAAATTGACTAAGGCTAATCAACTAGAATGATTCAGCAGTCATGAAGAGATTCCCAGCTACAGGCAATCCCGTTATCTGGGCGCATTAAGTGGACTTGTAGCCTACCGACGAGTAGGGCACATTTCTAGCACACAGTCATGTGTTGCATTCTTCATAAACGAACATTCGACCCGGATAACCTGGATGGTCTGCAGGGCTTGTGGCTGTTGGGATAATCTCATTGCATCTTGCTAGTAACTAGGCCTGTGATAACCCGAGTTAGTTAAAAGTATCAAGCCGTACTCTTGATTGGCCATGATTGATTGGATGGAGTTAGTCCAGCTTAGTCTTATCCTGATCCTGTACAAGATTGTGACAAGACATGATTATTGATGCTTGCCTTAACAATAAGGATCGGGGGTCCAATTCTGTTCAGGCGAAGGGTTACAACCCCGGTCCTTGTTTGGTTTAAGGGTTGTAACCTGGCGTCCGGAGCTGTTCTGTGTCCTCTCTTCGTTTATTGTCTTATTTCATCCCATGCCATGATCGTCATGTTTTACCTTACTTTAACAGCATAATTAGTTACTTATGCTGGCCTTAACAATAAAGATCAGGGGTCCAGTTCTGTTCAGGCGAAGGGTTACAACCCCGGTCCTTGTTTGGTTTAAGGGTTGTAACCTGGCTCCCGGAGCAGTTCTGTGTCCTCTCTTCGTTTATTATCTTATTTCATCCCATGCCATGATCGTCATGTTTTACCTTACTTTAACAGCATGATTAATTACTTATGCTGGCCTTAACAATAAAGATCAGGGGTCCAGTTCTGTTCAGGCGAAGGGTTACAATCCCGGTCCTTGTTTGGTTTAAGGGTTGTAACCTGGCTCCCGGAGCAGTTCTGTGTCCTCTCTTCGTTTATTATCTTCACTGTACCAATAGTATTGAGACGGGTTTCTATTCAGGTGAAGGATTACAACTCCGATCCTTGTTTAGTTTAAGGGTTGTGACCTGGCTACTTGAATAGTTTCCTCGTACTCATTTTACTGTTGTTATCTCTATTATTATCAGTTCTTTATTTATTATCTTTAATATTCTATTGTGATATACTGGTTTTAGTTCTTAAGTGAAGCCTCCTTTGTGGCACTTGCTCTTTCTGGGGTCTGACCCAGCTGGTTTTGTGTGGCCAGATATCGGAGCAGCACCAGAGGATCCACCTGTCTTCCAGCCAGATGGTGACCACCAGGCGTAACCCTGGCAATGAGTGGGTTCCTTTTTGTTCTCCCACTTCATTGTAAAATTATTCTTTTGAGGCGTTTAGCCGAAGAGCACTTGTTAGCTCGGTTGCACCTTTATTTACTATCTGTCTACGGGCTGTAACATGATTGACAGATCCTAGGGTTGATCATGTATGACTGAAACTCTTGCTAGTCCTGACATTTTGTACGACTAGCTTCATGATCTTCCGAATATGTAATGTATGGGACGCCTTGCTATTATATATTTGGTGCTCTGACATCTTGTATATTGTTACTACATGCTTGAGATTGAGACAATAGGCTTGTTCGTGACCATAGACGACTGATGAATTGTAGTTAAACCCTCATGTATCAAGACAGCCGTGACCGTATAGCGAGATAGATTCCATCTCTATATACGTAGCTGGCTATGTCTGCCCCCGCTCTCCAGTATTCTGATTCTAGGGCGTGACAATATAATACATAGATTCAAACATTGGTATACAAATGAGAACAAATCTAGACATCCTAACCATGGTTAATCTACTCTAACACATCCAAAACTAAAATTAGAAGTCAAAATAGCCTATGGGGCATTCCTACAAACACTTAGTGGGGCCCCCTCGGAATTTCTCCATGAGTGATACCAAACCACTCCTAACTTCCAAATGAGGACTCAAATGAGACTTTAAATCATTCCTAAGGGTGGTACAGACATGGGGGCGGTTCATATGGGTTCAAAACTTACAAATAGACAAAGGAAAGATAAAATAGAGAAGGTTTAAAGAGAGAGAGATACCTATTAGGAGTTGATTCCCAATTAATAACCCAAAGTACATGAATCCGACACGGACTCCTCTAGTAAAAGGACTCCCCACTTTGCTCTTGGCTCCACAATCCTTGTAGCCTCCTTCCCCTTACAAGAATGAGAGGATTTAGTAGAAGAATTAGTGAATTTGAGGGAGAAAACAAAGGAATTTGCTCTCAAGTTGGGGAAGAACACCAAATGAAGCAAATGGAGGCTACTTGGAAATGCTGGAGACGAATCCCCCTCCCTCTCTTGGCTGCCATAAGGGTTAGGTTTAGCCCAATGGAAAATATCTAATATGCCCCTAATAGGTCCCCTTTGGTTAATTTAAGTCATACAAGAAATTGGGGTCAAATTTGTAACGGTTCTAAACTCTAAATGACTAAACTTGTCATGTGGGATTAGTCTAAATACACTAGCCTAATGAGATAAGTTTGTGGGCCATGCCTAGCTAATCTTTGGGTCCTGACTAGAGTCTAAACTACTCGAGCCACTAACAAAAGTCAAAACTAGACGAAATTCAAACTCGACTAAACTAATCCCTAAAATACAATATAAATAAATATATATTCACAAAAATATTAGAATACGAATAATAAAAAATTAACCTCATTTTTGAAAACAAGCAGTTATAATTCTACCCCCAGAAAAATTTTGCCCTCGAAATTCGAAATGGTTGTACTCTTCTTTAGGTCAAACCCCCAACAATCAAAGTCTACCAAATTCTATTCAAAGTTATAGAACATACAATTCTATAGAATCGGAACAAACATACAGGATTTTAGTCTCTACAGTATCATATTATTGCAGTCTCCATTATAGTTTTCTATTAATCTAGCATGATCATCACATATGTAAGCTAAGGGTACTAAGAAAGCAATCAGACAATCAAGGGGTGGAAAGAAACAGGAAGAAAGAAAGAATAAGACCTAACCTCCTAGTCCATCACCTGCAGTATGGGTCTCCTCGACCGTCATCGCAAAAGTCCTGCCCGGGTGAGGTATATCCCGCTGCTGGTGCGAGGCGTGATACTGCACCACAGGTGACCTAGCTCCCACTCTCTTCTCCAAGATACCCAAGTAACATCTCCATTGATATCTACTCTATTATATTAGGATACCCTCTATAGGGTATATATTCTGTAATCTGATAACCATAGCCGTCTACCCAAAACCATGTTATTGGAATCCTCATCACGCTAGTAAGAATGGCTGCAATAAACCATAGGGTCTGCAAATAAGGTACATACCTCTAAGATCAGGCTATCTAACATTTTCGTATTGCCGCATGCTTGGCTGTAAAGACCTTAAATTCTCACAACCCGAGAAATACATACAAAATCAGACCTTATGTCTTCGTTATGCCTGCTAATATGGATGTGGATAACCGAGGCAAATTAGTCCAAAGGTTTATCCTGGTAGAAAATCAATGAACACCAAGAATCAAATTTAACCACGGACAAGGAAGAATAGACAAAAATAGTTGGAATCAAATTTTGAGATAGTTTATCATGAGATTCTCAAGGCTCGTCCCTGGAATCTTCTCAAGAAGTCCTAACTGTGATTGAGTATCCTTAGCCTATAGTCTATATTCCTTAAACCTATAACAGGCTCGTAGCAGCACTCTAAGTCGAGCACTACTACGACATCGTACTAATTGCGACTTCTGACCTATATGGGCCACCACTAAAAATGTGTCACAACCCGCACTCGGAGTAAGGGCACGAGCACGTGACAGCGTCCCAGTCTACGCCACAGAAACGATGTAGAACACTGTCTAGGTCTACTATCTAACAACAGTTATAATATTAAAATCTGTCGAGAATGGTCAACTCCGATCGTAGGACAAGCAATGATAATATAATATACTCAATCACAAACTCTAAGAATGATAGATGATACTGAAAGATAAAGACAACAAGATATAAAAATATCATCCAGAAAATCCAACACTAAAATAATACAAGTCCTGAGCCAACAATCTCAAACACTAATACTAAAATAATGACATGCCCAAGTGTAATCTGGAGACAAAGTCCAGTACCAAACTAAACTATCTAAACTATACTAAAGCCTCATTGGCTGGAACTAATCCCTGCTGGACAAGGGTCTCCCGGTCTACGCCCACTACGTCATGAGGACCATAGTAGGTAGGACACTCATCCTCGCCATAATCTGTAAAATTTTGTCAACATATCTTATCAAGATGGAACAAGCACAAATCTCTAATAACAGTTCTAGTTAGACGATATAGAATATGTAGCAGTAAATAGAGAGAATATAGAAGGTAAATTGATACGTACATGAATCATAGTAAGGCATATCAAGACTGTAAATGAATATAAGAGCAAAAGGATAGTGTATATCATGTACGGGAATCAGGAACTACTATCTATGTGAGTTTAGCACTAGTTTCAACATGTAATCGGCTTAGGAACTTGCACAAAAAAAATGGTCTGGCTAATCATACGTACGGTGTATGATTAACACTCACAAGAAACAAAATATCTAGCACATGGAGGATTTCATCACATATCTACGCTAATACCCCCGCCCCTGACTAGTATAGTGGATCAAACCATTACACATCATGACATGGAATTCTTTGAGAAGGTAGATAGCCTTCACAGGAATCTTGTCTATACATTACACAAGGAACAAGGATATGGCTTGCACAAGATATACCAGAGAATACAAGAAATAACATCTCATGACGGGATCTAGACAAATACCAATCTGTGTGAACAATGTGTCAAAAGAACAAGAATATCTACACTAAATACAAGAAACATGGATGATATCATAAAATAGAAATACTATCAGAGAATGTACTCGCCTGAGATCGAATAAAAAATGTCAACAGTGTATCGAGGCTCAGAGTGATGTCACATACCTAAAGATGAGATATATATGAGTTAAATAGGGTTTAACAGTGTTAGACATGATTTCTAGGGTATGCTATACAAATCTTTGTCAAACTCAGTCAAACTAAGTCACACCAAGTCAAACTAAGTCACACCAAGTCAAATTAAGTCACACTAGATCATACAAAGTCAAACTAGATAAAACTAGGTCAAGGTAGGTCAAACGAAGTCAAATTAGGTTAAGCTAAGTCAAACAATGTCAAACAAGGTCAAGCTATGTCAAACAAAATCAAACTAGGTCAAGCTAAGTTAAACAAAGGCAAACTAGGTCAAGCTAAGTCAAACAAAGTCAAACTAGGTCAAGCTAAGTCAAACAAAGTAAAATTAGGTCAAGGATTGACCTACAGTTGACCTTTGATCAACTGGTCAACTCTGGTCAACTCCTAGTCCATTTAGGTCAAACTAGGTCAATGGTTGACTCACATTTGACTTTTGGTCAATTGGTCAACACTGGTCAACTCCTAGTCCATTCTTGGTCAAATTGGGTCAAGGATTGACTCACAGTTGACTTTTGGTCAACTGGTCAACTCCTACTCCATTCAAGGTCAAATATTGACTCTACTTGACTTTTAGTCAAAACAGTCAACCTTGGTCAAATAAAGTCAAATCTAAGTCAAATATCATATTCCTAACCATTACCTACCAAGATACCATATACCTTGGTCCTATTGGTATTCTAGTACCAATACCTTAGTATAGGTACAAATACCTTAGTCTCCAATACCAATACCTTGGCTATCTAGTATCTATCCATCTATCCCAAGCCATTAGATAACCAATACTTTAGTATCTAGCCTGTAACCATCCATCCTAAAATATTAGATAGGCATACCTTAGTATCTAATACCTTAGTATAAAGTAAACCCCTCTATCTTGTAAGCAAATCCATTATTTTGTAGGTAAAATACATTACCTTAAGGTAATGGGCAATACTAAGGTATTCCTAAGATACCACTTAGGTATCTCAAGATACCTTCTATCTACTTCGAAGACACTAATCCTAGTATCCCAAGATACTTCTAGATATGACACTAACATATCCTAAGGTACTAAGATATACTAACTCACTAACTATCTTAACTTCCAAGATATCTCTAACATAACTCTAACATCTAACCATCTATCTAACTATCTTAACATTCTACCAATACCTTATAATTACCTTACCCTTATTTTAGGTAATTCCCATTATCTAGCTAATACCTTAGATATCTAGTATCTATCCATATACCCCAAGCTACTAGCTAACCAATATCTTAACATCTAACCTTAGTATCGTGGTAAACTCCTTTACCTTGAAGGTAAATCCAATACCTTGCCTTGAAGGTAAACTTAAAACCTTACCTTGTAATAAGGTAAACCCCTTTACCTTAAGGTAAGGGAAACAATTACCTTGCTAAATCTTAGGATACCAACTCTCTATTCTAAGATACTCACTTGTATCTAGGGCTCCCACTTCTAGATCCTAAGACACTAACCATGACAATCACACTTGTAAGATACTAACTCCTAATGAGCTACTATCTATATCTAGACACTAACTCATATCTAACCACTAACTAGAAACTCTAACATATACTAGCTGACTCACTAACTTACTAACATATATTAGCTAACATCTAAGATAATAATATATAACCATCTACTTTCTAACTAACAACTAACATATAACCACTACATACTAATTATTCAAGATATCCTAACACATACCTACTCATTAACTATCCAACTCATTTATACTAACACTCACACATGGGAACAAGGGGCAAATGGCAATGGGGGCCAAGGGTGCTAATGGGGCTGCCCTATTGCTACTAACACTGCTGCTATAATAATTTTTGCAACTGCTACAGTAATTTTTGGGGCTGCGACAGTAATTTCTGCTATGATCCCCCCTCTCTACATCACATAACACATACACTCCTCTCTACCTATCACTCTCACAGGCACACATACATCTCGCTAAACAAATCCCCTTTCACAACACATATACTAACATCATTTCATCTTCACAAACACATACTTCTATCTCTATCTCACTCACACAAGCACAAACACACATGCAAACACAACCACTCTCCCCTCTCCACAACACAACACATTCACTCTCATCTCATCATACAAACCCCCTCTCATAACCACTCACCTCTCTCACACAACCACACTCTCAAAGACACAACAACACACACCCATATATATATATATATATATATATATATATATATATATATATATATATAATCTAACATATCAAAAATAGTCAACTATATAATATATATCAAAATTTGATATCTTTACATAAAAATATGACTTGTAGGATACAATACATAGATTCAAACATTGGTATATAAATGAGAACAAGTCTAGACATTCTAACCATGGTTAATCTACTCTCTAACACGTCCAAAATTGGAATTAGAAGTCAAAATAGCCTATGGGGCATTCCTACAAACACTTCGTGGGCCACCCTCGGAATTTCTCTGTGGGTGACACCAAACCACTCATAATTTCGAAATAAGGACTCAAATAAGCCTCTAAATCATTCCTAGGGGTGATACATACATCGGGGTGGTTCCTATGGGTTCAAAACTAACAAATATACAAGGGAAAGATGAAATCGAAAAGGTTTAGAGAGAGAGAGATACCTATTGGGAGTTGATTTCCAATAAACAACCCAAAAGACAGGAATTCGACACGGACTCCTCTAGCAAAAGGACTCCCCTCTTTGCTTTTGGCTCCACAATCCTTGTAGACTTCTTGTCCTTACAAGAATGATAAGATTTTGTGGAAGAATGAGTGGATTTGAAGTAGAAAACAAAGGAATTTGATCTCAAGTTGGGAAAGAACACCAAATGAAACAAATTGAGGCTACTTGGAAATGATGGAGATGAATCCCCCATCCCTCTCTTGGCTGCCATAAGGGTTAGCTTTAGGCCAATGCAAAATATCTAATATACCCCTAATAGGTCCCATTTGGTTAACTTAAGTCATGCAAGAAATTGGGGTCAAATTTGTCAAAGTTCTCAACTCTAAATGACTAAACTTGTCATGTGGAATTATTCTAAATGCACTAGCATAATGAGATGAGTTTATGGGGCATGCCTAGCTAATCTTTGGGTTCCGACTAGAGTCTAAACTACCCGGACCACTAACACAAGTCAAAACTAGACGAAATTCAAACCCGACTAAGCTAATCTCCAAAATATAATATTGATAAATAAATATTAACAAAAATATTAGAATATAAATAATGACAAAATTACCCTCATTTTTTAAAACAGACAGTTACAATACTATACCTATATCTTGCATCTACAATGATCATTGCATCGTCATTTAGAAAAGATTATATCGGAATCCAGATCGAATCATTTTATATTTTCTTCTGTATTTTTACTTTTATTGAGTCTAGAAAATATAAATGTAAGATCGTTCGGGATGTTACTGGCTTAGTTTTCTCAATCCACGAATCCAAAAAGCCGACCTAAATCCTACATAATTCCAAATATCCGTATAGCCAAAAATTCTATGAAATTTGGATCACCAAAAATCTCATTCTGTCTAGAGAGAATTCGGCCAGAGCTCTGACCGAGTTCGGTCAAAGGATTTTCAAAATTTTGTTCCTTCCAAATCTGCATGCAACATTCGTTTGCGAGATCATAGCATCCGAATTCAGCCCGAATTCTGTCCGAGTTCGGTCAGGAAAAACACTATAAATAGAGAAGGATTTTCACTTTTCTAATCACTCATTTACTCTTCTCTCTATCTTTTTCTAAGTATTTTTTTATCAACCTGAAGCTTTCATCCTCGCCTATACCACTATTAGCTAAAGCCAGTAACATTCTGTTCGATTTAGAGACTTTGGTTTACAGAGTTGTAAAGAGGTTGCAAGTCAGAAAACTTCTCAGTTTTCATACTCAAGTTTGTTGGAGTCGGTCATGCGCTCGTCCCCAAGCACGCTATTGTGAAGTCGGGTGTGCACTTGTCATCAAGCACGGTATTGTAATAAGACGGCAAGCTCTCATTTAGCTTATAAATACTGGATTAACAGCTAGCGGGCAAGAGTACTCGCGACTAGATTAGTCCTCTCATAGGAAAACCAGCGTATATCGCGATGTTCGTTGAGTTTGATCTTCTATCTATTGATTACTGTATTTAATTTACTGTCTCTTATATCTGCCATAGTTTTTAATTTGATAATTTTTAAGTGATAATTGTTTCTACTGCACACGCACATGCTCTATTCATTCTCCCTCTAGAGGTGCTCAACGGTCCTACACAAAGTACAATTAGAAAATAAAGATAGTATGAATAAATGTGTATAATAATGATTATATACTTACGTCGCTCCATCGGCCCACAGCTTAGGACGAGTGATGCTGGCTGACCGCTCTGATGGATGGTCGATAAATCCTGGTCGACGTATGTACACTCCATAGTCCACCAGCGGGCCAGGATATGGATTTGCCCAAGTTGGAGCGATATGTGTAGTCTCCGATGTAGAAGGCAGACCATTGGAACCAGGGGGGAGCACCAACACCAGTATGAGTAAATGACGAGAGAATATTAGGGCTAGCTCCGCCTGCTGATGAACGAGTGAACGGCGGAGATAAGTCACCTTCTTCATCAATGAAGTCATCTTCGGTAATTCCTCTGTGACCTGCAACTGGAGTAGTATTAAGAAGAGGAAGGCGGGATGAAGATCCTCGACGTCGTCCACGGACTCGTCCTGTCATACGCAAATCTGAAAGAAATACAAAAAACTGGTGTAATGATACAAATAATCAATACAAATATAATAAAATTAAAAAAATGATGTAATCATACAAATAATTGTAGAAGTATAAAAAATCTCAGCTGAAGACATCTTTTCGCTAAAGCACAGATGTAGAAGCATGAAAAAGAATAATAATTCATATGCGGCCCAGACTCAACATGCGGCTCAAAAAGCTCGAAGAATCTTATGCAGCTCGGAGAAACCCAGAGAGCCGCATGCGGCTCAGGTACTTTATGCGGCTCAGGAAAAGCCACGTGGCCTCATGCGGCTTAAAACAGGCCGATGACAGCTGGCCATAATTACTTCATACAGCTGGCAATTTAATGTTCTGACATAAAGTGACAGCTCTGACGGCTCTGACATAATGAGGAGACGCGTCAGGCTCCTCAAAAGACAAAAAAATCTCCGAGACAGCCGGCACAATCCATAAAGTCCAAAGAAGCTCTCTATGCGGACCGCCTAGGCCACCCTTATACGGTTCAGATTAGGGGTTCACCCTTATGCGGCTGCCACCCTCATGCGGTTGCCACTCTCATGCGGCTCATATTGGGGGTTCACCCTTATGCGGCTGCCACCCTCATGCGGATGCCACTCTCATGCGGCTCGGATTGTGGAGGCCACCCTTATGCAGTTCAGTTGGAAGCCACCCCCATACGACTGCCACTTTCATACGGCTCGGATTGTGGGGGCCACCCATATGTTGTTCAGTTGGAGGCCACCCCCATGCGGCTGCCACTCTCATGCGGCTCGAATTGTGGGGGCCACCCTTATACGGTTCAGTTGGGGTTCACTCTTATGCGGCTGTCACTCTCATGCGGCTGCCACCTTTATGTAGCTCGGTAGTCGGGGCCACACTCATGCGGCTCTGCCAGGACGCCCTGTCTACGCGGCTCGCATCATAATGGCAGATGGGACACGTGGCAGAAGATTGACTAAGACTTATCCACCCGCGTTCATACGGCTCTCAGCATAATGGCGGTTGGGACACATAGCAGAAGATTAACTAAGACTTATCCACTCGGATTTAGCAATCAACAAATCATAACAATGCAGATTTGTTGCCATCAACATTAACTGTCCAGATTAATTTCTAATAAACCATGCATATTTGGTGCAATCAACATTAACTGTCCAGATTTGTTACAATCAACATTAACAGCCCAGATTAATTTCCAACAAACAAGATCAAGGCTAATCTTAACCACATCCCTAACCGTCTACTTTTCAAGGAGCAATTACTGCACACCCTACTTATCTTAAAGCCCTATAAATAGCAAGGTGTCGTTCTCTTGCAAAAGCCTGGACAGAGAGTGGCGGAGACACAGAGAAAGGCATAGAGCAAAGAGCACCCAGTAAGAGCATTTCTTCATCAGAGCAGAAGCGACGTCCGATCGTCCAAGGAGTAAGGCAGAGTTGATAGCACTCTTCCGAGCCTCTACCGTCACCCCCCCCGAAAAATAAAATAATTGTACTTTAGATTGCTTTTCCTAGGTTTTGTTCCTAGGCTCTCTTCTGTACAAGCGAGTTTGTAATTGTGAAGTAAAAGTCCAGTCCTCCCATAAAACTATTCTGCTCTTTTATAATAAATGGCAAACACGATGGTGACTCGGCTGGGGACTAACTTCTCCACGGCTGAGAAGTTGTTGACGCAATCGGACGTCGCCAAGCTTGGCTCCATGCAATAGATGCTGGTCGTCCGCTTCGACCAGCAGACGTTTGATGAAATGCTCTCCGACGGGAACGTTGGCCCGGTCCAAAAGCGAGCCCGCACGAAGAAGGCCCGCAGGAAGTGGAGGCCTAAATCATTTGCTCTTTTCCAAGCTCTGGAAGAAATGCTCTATGCTGCCCAAGATGGCGGAGAAGTCTCATGCGGCCCCACTTCAGACCGTATAGGACTCTACTGTCCCCAAGTTCGGCAGAGGAAAACACTACGACGCTGGACTTACAGGGACAAAGAGGGACTCTATGCGGACCAAGAAGCAGCCACGTAAGGGCACCCGCCGCTTGGAGAAGGCTCATACGGCCACAACTGCCAGTCGCATGAAGAAGGCTCATGCGGCCACAACTACCAGCTGCATGAAGGTGGCCCATGCGGCCATAACTTCCAGCCGTATACAAACTGTTCCCGGCCGCATGGAGAACACTTATGCGGCTGCCAAACTCAGCCGCAAGCCATCCACCCAGCACGGCTCAGGGTCAGACTTTGACCGTCTCTCATGCCATCCTGACCCTAGTGGCTCTCAGCAGGACGTGCCAGAATCTGTGACGCACAACTTAGACTCTTTCTACTATGCACTCTCAGTTGCTATAGGGAAGAAGTCTAAGACAGCGTGGGCTCGTCGAGCTCAGTCAGCTGTCCCAACTTCTAACCATTAGGGCGTCCCGCTAACTATTACGCGGGCCCCTGATGGAAAGTTGTACAGAACCGACCGTGTCCAGCCCCCTGCGGCAAACGGACAAAGTGGTTTCCAAGAGTCTCCCGATCAGGGAGCAAACATGTTGCCAACACACTCGTATGCTCGAAACTTCCAGGCCCACAAAACGAGTGACTTGCGTGAAGTGATTCTCCACAAGCGCAAGGAAAGAGAAGAAAGCTTGGTGTGCAGAGAGTCCTTTCATGGACATCACTGGACTCAAGTCATCATCAACTGCTGCTGCAGCATGGCGGCAGCCCAAGAGGACCGACAGTCCGTCTTCCAATGACTGCAACATCCAAGCGCTTCATGTCGCCTCCTGCAACTCTGCTCAGAAGGTCCATACTAGCAAAGTAGGGAAGAAGATGAATGTGGCCAGCCCAAAGATTTCAACCGACACGGCCAAGAAACTCTCTTCCAAGCGGTTGTCTACCACGGAAGGAGTTTACCAAGGCACCTGTTCAAAAACATAATCTTTAACACTTGGAGATTCGTCATCCCCATCCCTGGGGTTAGCTGAAATTGGGGATAGCACCCATCTGAACGTCCACGACAATTCGACGTTCCAAGAAGATGCACCGAAGGAAGCAATTCCCCTCACAGATGCAGTAGACCCAGACGTCCCCGAAGATGTCCATGGGTCCCAAGATGATGCAGCCTCCTGCGCAGGGGGTAGCACTTCCTCTGAGTCCGAACTAGAGGAGAACATTCCTACATATCCCGACGATTTCTCGGTACAAAGGTATGATTCGGAGGGCACGTCATCTACCGTTCCTTCCATCTCTCCTCATGTGAGGACGGTGTTCATGACAAACAATGACCAAGACGGTCCCAGTGATCACCAACGCATCGACACCCTGGAGGCCATACTTGGTCAAATTCGTGTACGAGATCAAAGCGGCCCTACCAACTCTGCAAGGAAGGACGCCTGGCCAGACAAGCTTGGGTCCCGGGGTCAATACGGACTCGAACTCAACCCCGGGCGACAACCCTCCTACAATATCGGCTCCTACCGCTGCAGATGAGGCCAGGAAGGCAAGACGAGAGGTCCAGGAGCTCCGGGCCATGTTCCACGCCCGAGAATCCTGCCAGGACCTCAGGATACAACAACCATATCCTGCTGCATGGAGAGATGTTCCCTTCCCACCAAGATATAAACCATTTAACATCAATCCATATGATGGGAAGACATCTGCAAGCAGGTACATCACCTACTTCGAAGTTACAACCGACCATCTGCCTCATGACGATGCCATCCTTACGCGGTTGTTCATTGGAGCATTGGAAGGGGTCGCCTTCGACTGGTACCGCAACTTGCCAGACAACTGCATCCATTCCTTCGTCGGCTTCAAAAATATGTTCCTTGAAAGGTTCTATAAGGTAGGACAAGAAGTGACAATGTACACCCTCATGGACATTGTTCAAGGTGAGAAGGAGTTAACAAGGAACTACATTGAGCGGTTTCGCCAAACCGCGATGAAATTGCCCTCTGGCAATCCAGATTCTACCTTGATTAAAATTTGCCAAAAGAGGATGCTTCCTACAACTAGCCTTTGGATGGACGAGAGTCAATTCAAGGACTGAAAGACTTTCATCATCAGCGCCACTAGCACAGAAGACAAATTGAAGAAAGCTCGCCAACTGGGATTGCACATCACGGAGGGAGACGACAAGGGCAAACGCCCTAATGCCAATAGCAACAATGGTGGTAAACCCCCCAACAATCAGGACAATAAGGGCAAATAGGCTATGGTGGCCGATACAACACCGAAGCCTGAACCAAAGCCGGTGGAGAAGCAGTGGCCTCAGGTGACCTGTTCCTTCGAAGATAGTCATGTTAAGCCCATTCTTGACATGCTCTTGTAAGGAGGCAGAATTCAGCTCCCTCCTCCAAGGCGTGAACCTCGTCCTGCAGAGATGGAGAGCCCAAAGTATTGCCACTACCATCGCTATGTCCACCATGCTATACAAGACTGCTACCAATTGAAGTGGTACATCCAGCACCTCATTGACTCCAAGGCCCTGGCCATTGATTTCGAAGAAGTGACGGTCGCTTCCAATATGGTGTTGGTCCAATTCGGCAGCTTCCCGTAGACGAAGACTCAAGATGGAGTGGTACCCGTCTCCCGGGCGAAGATGGAGGTCGCTAATCTCCCACTTCCCTGAGACCAGGCTACTGGGCTGGTACCCCTCACCACATTGCGAGGGGAGGTCATGTGGGTCCACCAGGACTTAGTATCTGAAGTAACCCAGCCAGCATCAACCTCTACTAGCAAAAAGAAGGGTGGGAAAGTCAAGTCCTGTCGCACAATCTCAGCCGACGTCGAAGAAACGACAGCTATCATTACCCATTCCGATGCACAAACTCAACCCCCACCGGGTAACTCGGCTGAAGATCATCAGCCGGCTGCTTCTGATACTCCAGGGCCCTCTCAGCCTCCGACGATCGACAAGCCTAGGCCGAAGGAGACCCGCTTCGACAAACCGCTGCTCCGAAAAGATACGCCTCAAGGACCGGATAGGCCTCACAACTTTGACATCTTGGCACAATTGGCCAACACACAGGCCAAATTGTCGTCGTATGAGCTCTTGAGGCTCTCCAAAGATGTTCGTATCGCACTGAGTGACGTACTTCAGAATGCTGACACCTATCTGTCGCAAGTTAAGCACATAGGAGAAAGGTCCACAGAGGATTCTCAGGACAGTATTTTTATCGGGGCAATGCCCAACATTGTCTTCACTTCGTAGGACATGCTCATTAAGACCAACATGCACGATCGACCGCTATATTATACTGGATACGTCGGTGACGTAAAGGTGGATCGGATGCACATAGATCCTGGTTCTTCCGTAAGCATCATCCCAAAGAGCCTGCTTCACTTCCTAGGCATCCCTATGCATCGCCTGACACCTACAAGCACCGCCATCAGCGGTTTTAGTTCAGGCAGAAGCTATCCGGTCGGAAAGATTCGCTTGAAATGCCAAATTGGCGACCTTCAATCAGAAGTAACCTGCTATGTCATAGACGCGGAAACTACCTACAATATTCTTCTAGGGCGTCCATGGATACACGACTACATGATCGTGCCTTCTACGCTACACCAGTGCTTCAAGTACGTCGACAAACATGGCTTTATAAGGATCGAATTTGTCAACATTGATCCTTTCAGAGGGCTTGAATCCAACTACTCAGACTCCTGCTTTTACGAGAAGTCGAAGAGGAACCTTGTCGAAGAAAATACTCAAGCTCAAACTGAGGCGGCAACGGGATCAGAAGAACCTATGACGATCCACCTCCAAGCCCGCAAACCAGACAGAACTGCACCACTTACAGCCACTTTGCGTAAGGATGCAGTCAGTCTCTCTGCACAAGAGGAGCAAATGACTATTCGACTCCCAAGGTCTGGCCAAGCGCCGAGACCCACTGTGAATCCAACGACAATCAGACTGTCAAGAGCCGGTCAATGACAATCTGAAGAGACAAACTCTCCTGATAAGCCAGTAGTCATCTGTCTGCCAAGGACAAGGCGTCATCCCAACACTGAGCCGAGGACTGTTAGTGATCCACAAACCCCACGTCCTACCCCACCAGCGGGACCCTTGGTGATCAATCTCCCCAGATCGTCTTCTCAAGCTTCAATAACGCAGGGGTTGCTGAACTGGAGCTGGGGACAAACCAATAATTCAGCACTAAGCCGAGGACAGTTAGCGCACCGACGACTCCACGTCCTGCCCCATCAATGGAACCCTTGATGATCAGGCTGCCCAGATCATCCTCCCAGTCTTCACTGATACAGGAGATAGCTGAAGAGGAGAAAGAGCTGGCCAAGTATGTGGCCGCATACACAGATGTTCCTCCGCTGACGATGTAATTCCTCCTGAAAAGATACCTTACTTCATCAATAAAGGGTTATCTTTGAACTACCTCGAGCTTAGTAAGCTTCGTATAATGTATGCGATGGAACACGGTATAGGCACTAACTTACACACACAAGCAACCAATGTCTATACCACAAACCAACTTACTCCTGTGGAAGGCACCTGCTTCATTATCGAAGGAGAGGATCATCCAATCATCTTTGGCCGGAAGAACGATCCACAGCCCTTCAGGCTAGAAGAAGTCGATCTGGAACCCGATACTGGAAGACTGCCCCTTTATCTGTATATCTCTCGATCCAATTACCTCATATAAAAATAGGGGTATGATTTGGAGGCTACACCAGGCCTGAACTACGGCACCGGCCGACTATTACCTTTACAATTGCAAGTCCTGGCTTGAAAGCCACAGGATTACTACAGCAAGACCAGACATGGTCTAGGCTATGTTACTCCTGTGATAACCCCCGAGAGCTCAGATAAAGAATGCGAATGGCACTCTCATTCGTCCGGTTCACCCACTTCTGATTCGGATGTTAGCATTGTGGATATGCTCAGGCAGACTTGGACTGTCAATATGGCATTCGCCGACGCCTACGAAGAAGATGAAGACAATCCTGAACTTCTTGAGTTAGAGCCATGGGCCCAACAGTTAGACGCGCAATGGAAGAAGCTGTTCGAACTAAGAGAGCCTCCCACCGAAGATGAAGTCATGCAAGTTGACCTCGGCGATGAGTCCTCTTCAAAACCAATCTTTGTTAGCAAAAGTCTGACTGACGAAGAGCGAGAATCGCTACTGTAACTTGTCAGAGAATATATCGACGTGTTCGCCTGGAGCTATGAAGACATGCCAGGGCTAAACCCCAAGGTTGCACTTCACAAACTCAATATTCGTCCGAATGCAAAGCCGGTCAAGCAGCAGCAACGACGGTTCCGCCCAGACATCATGAACTCTATCGAGGCCAAGGTCAACAAACTAATAGCCAGTGGCTTCATTAGCGAGGAACAACATCCAGACTGGGTAGCCAATATAGTACCAGTCTTCAAGAAGAATAGAAAGATCCGAATCTACATCGACTTCCGAAATCTGAACGAGGCGTGTTCTAAGGATGAGTTTCCCCTCCCTATTACAGATATAGTGATTGACAACACCTACGACTTCGAGCGCATGTCATTCATGGATGGCTTCTCAGGGTACAATCAAATCAAGATATTTCCTGACGACAAAAAGCATACATCATTTCGAACACCGATTGGCACATACTACTACACAGTCATGCCTTTTGGTTTAAAGAATGCCGGCGCCACCTATCAACAAGCCATAAGCGTCATCTTCAGAGATCACTTATGCAAGACAGTGGAGTGTTATGTCGACGACATCGCCGTCAAGAACCGCTCTAAAGAAGATCATCTGCATGATCTGAAGACAGTATTCGACTTGACGCGAGCGCACAATTTGAAGATGAATCCCACGAAATCCTTCTTGGGCGTATCCAGCAGGAAGTTCTTGGGTTTTATCGTTACCTCCCAGGGTATCCATGTCGACCCTGAGAAGACGAAGGCAATCATGGAGATGGATCCCCCAAGAAATCTTCGTGAACTCAGAGGCCTTCAAGGAAGGTTAGCTTACATCAGAAGGTTTATCTCTAACCTCTCCGGACGATGTCAGCCCTTCACGCACCTCATGAACAAAGGCGTCTCCTTCATATGGGATGAAGAATGCCAGCGGGCCTTTGACAACATCAAAGAATACCTGTCAAAGCCTCCAGTCCTGTTGGCCCCGGTTGCTGGAAAGCCATTCCTGCTCTATGTGATGGAGCATTCTCTCGGTGCTCTACTAGTACAAAATAATGATGCAGGCCATGAACAAGCCATCTACTACCTCAGTCGAATGATGATAGGGCCTGAGCATCGATACTCTGTCATAGAAAAGGAGTATCTCGCTCTAGTGTTTGCCATTCAGAAGATGCGACACTACGTCACTGGACAAACCATACATGTGATTTCATGAGTCAACCCTCTCAGGGTCCTCATGACCAAACCAGGGGCACTCAGCTCTCGCCTTGCAACTTGGACAATATTATTGTCTCCCTACCACATGATCTTCGTCCCGCAGAAGGCTATTAAAGGTCAAGCTCTAGCAGACTCTTTGGCAGCCCATCCAGGTTTGGAGTCAGCCAGAATATACGAAGAGATCCCAGACGAGGTCCCCAATTCAAATGTGGTCTTCTATGAAGCCGTTTGACGAATGTTCTTCGAAGGTGCCTTAAGAACTGGGCCCAAAGGCAATATCGTAGTCGAAGTTGGAGTGGTGCTGATCTCTCCCTCCGGGTTGGTGATCAATCGGGCGTACTCCCTCATGAAACCTTATTCAAACAACATCGCAGAGCACAACGCTATGGTTATCGGCCTCCAATTTGTAAAAGAACTGGGGATAGAGCACCTCGAAGCATATGGCAATTCACAGCTAATCGTTAACCAGATCCGTGGTTCATATGAAGTTCGTCATGAAGACATGATCCTCTATCACCAAATAGCAATTGACATCATCTCGTCCTTAGAAGGGTTCTTCATAGAACACGTTCCCAGGCTCCAGAATATTAAAGCCGATGCCCTAGCAGGCCTTGCCACTTCCTTAGCGGTTCCGAATCATGTTCACCACTTGGTTGACGTAATAGGCCGTTAATTGGTCTGTCCTAAGAATAATGTTTAATATGTTGAGAGTTACTCTGTTCTGACAGTCGACGAAGCACCAGACTGGAGACAGCCATTCATTGACTTCGTAGTCTACGGCATCTTGTCGAAGAATCCAAAAGAAGCTACTTCCATCAGAAGGCGTTTCCTCAGATTCTTCTATGATACGGAAACTAAAATGCTGTATCGATGATCATACGATGGATTACTGCTTCGATGTCTGTCAAATACATAAGCCAAAGAAGCCGTGCGTGAAGCTCACGATGGCGTCTGTGGAGCCTATCAGCCTGGCCCGAAATTAAATGACTGCCTTCGCCGAATGGGCTACTACTGGCCTACGATGGTAGCAGATGCGATAGACTATGCAAGAAAGTGCAAGGCCTGTCAAGTCCATACAGATTTTATCCATCAACCATCTGAGTTCTTACATCCAACGGTGGCATTCTGGCCATTCGGAGCATGGGGAATGGACATCATCGGTCCGATCACTCTACCTTCGTCCAAAGGACACCGCTTCATACTCGCAATTACATATTACTTCTCCAAGTGGACGGAAGCTGTCCCACTTACAAAAGTAAAGACATCAAACGTGATCAGCTTCCTCAAGCATCACGTCATCTATCGCTTCGAACTGCCTCGAAGGATCATCCACGATAATGGTCTGCAGTTCGTAAGCCACGCCTTCTATCGGTTTTGCGACAAACATCGGATCCAGAATGTTGCCTCAACACCGTACAATTCGATGGAAAATGGGTTGGCAGAAGCGTTTAACAAAACTATAATCAAGCTCCTCAAGAAATTTGCATCTTCCAACAAATGCGACTGGAATGAAAAGCTTGGTGAATGCTTATGGGCGTACCGTACTACAGTCCAGACGGCCACCTGGAACACGCCATTCTCTCTGGTGTATGGAAGTGAGGCAGTTCTCCCACTGGAGACCTAAATCTCCTCGTTCCGCGTCGTCCTCACCTATCAATTGACGACGGATGATAATTACCGTCGCCGGCTACAGGAGTTGGAGGCATTATATGAGAAGCGCCTGCTAGCTCAACAACGAATCGAACTGTATCAAGCCTGCATCTCCGGAGCCTTCAAAAAGAAGGTTAAACTCAGAACATTCCAAGAGGGCGATCTCGTTCTGGCAGTTCGGAGGCCAATTGTTATGACTCACAAGACCGCCGGCAAATTCCAGCCAAAGTGGGAAAGCCTATTTATCATCGAGGCTGTATTCTCCAATGGTGCTTACCGTCTCGCAAAAAAATAGAGACTTGCTCATGTTGCCCGTCAACGGCACGTTCCTGAAGAAATATTATGTCTAAAAAACATCCCCCAAATCTACCGGACTGTTAAGTTATGTGCCCCTAGACACCGCTGAACTTACACTCTGGTAGTCCCAAATGAATTCATATCGCATCTTCTGGGTAGTAAGTCATGTATGATCATACCTCTGAACTTTCTTCCTAAAAGAGCATCTTCCTCATGATCTATTACCCGCACTTTCAGTGCATAAAAAGGGTAACAGATCCACAAATTTCCTGAAACAACCACGTCGATGTCACCTCTGAGTTGTTTAACTTCCATTAAAAATAAATCGCCCTTCACGTAGAACTTTCATGTCCATATTATCTCTGAGTTGTTCTATGTACCCTTCATGGAGTCCACTCCTGCCACGTCCTCATTACCTCTGAGTAGGAAGGCTCTATTGAAGAAACCCTCATACTTACCATGTCCTCATTACCTCTGAGTAAGTACATTGGTTTTCTCTCGACTTATTATCCGTACCCAAGACCGGAGTACGCCAAGGATAATAGGCCCACAAATATCCTCTGTTGACCACAAATGTCCTCGGTTGACCATAAATGTTGTACTAAGTTTTCTAGTACATGCGCCTCATTTCTCATCATGCCTCGGGAGCCCAGCTGCTCCATGGCATTCTTTCTCCCAATACCAGGAGCTTCCATGGCCACCTTACTGTGGAATCGTTCTAAGTATCCCTATCCAACTTGTTATCCATACTTAAAACTAAGGTATGCCAGGGGTAACAGGTCCACAAATAGTCCCCCAATTGGGCAAATATCATAACATCACAAACGCAACAAGAAATACAAATAAAGTGTTAAATAAAACATGCTCTTTTATTTGAAAGTCAAAGGTACTACATGTTCTGGGACCACGTCCCTCTCAAAAAAGGAAAGAACATAAATAAAGAAAAAAGGCTGAATATGGTTCAACGACACATAATTCTCTGAGACAGTCCCTCAGCAAGGCAGTCGACCGCTCAAACTGCTGCTTGGCCCGATGCTCGGCCTCCTGAGTCAGCCGCTCCGCATCCTCCAGATGCGCGTGAGCCCACCAGCCCTCTTCAAGCCTTTCTAAAGCACACTCCAAGCCAGCAGAAGCTCGAGTGACCTTGTCGGCTTCCTGAACAGTCAGCTCCTTGTCCGCGCGGGCGGCCACGAGCTCAGACTCCAAGAAAGTCAGTTTCCTCTGAAGTTCGAGGATCTGCTCTCTCGTATCAATTACCCCACGGGAGGCGGCCATTTTTCGAGCCATGCAATCCTCTCCCCTGCGGCTCAACTGATAATACTTCAGAGACAGGTGGTGGAGGTCCCTCATTATAATCGGCTTGGCCATATCCCGAAAAACCCTTACCTTCTCCATGGCAGTTATGAGGAAGACACACTTTTGATCTATTTCTGCAGACAGATCAACTTGCCGCAGTACTTGAAGCTGGGCCACAAGCTTATCAGCCTCTAGCAATTTGGGCTCCAGGAGCTCAACTATCCCTGCCCCGCCGGGGAGGGTTCTAAGGATTTCAACCTATCCCCGGACGCATTAACGGGCCAAGGCAAAAGAGGTCCCCCTCTCCACCGTAGCCTCAATTCCTCGCCTCAGGTGGCGGTAGAAACTGTCAACCACATCCTTTGACGCTTCATCCAGAAATTCCGTAGAAGATGGCGTCAAAGGAAGAGTAACTGGCAGTGTCGAAGAAGATGCACCGGAACTTGATGCCCCTGCCACAAAGGAAACAAGTTTTGAGCGAAAAGACGCTTAAAGAGCGGCTAATTCCTCCTCCGCAGCCCGAAGGGTCTGGAGACTCGACAGGGAGGAAAGGTCGACCCCCAGAGCCACATGAACAGAGGAGAGGACGGAGACCATTTCTCCTCGCCCCGGCCGTTCCGTCGTCTGTTCTTCCGAACTTGATTCAGCGGGAGGTCCCTCAATGTAAGATGGAGGGGAAGGAGGCACACTCTCTCTGGCGAACTCTACCCTAACAATGTCTGTCGTAGGCGGTGAAGGAGAAGGACCTGTACGTCCAGAGCGACCATCAGTCAGCTTAACCCGAAGGATGTGATGATAGAGCAGATGAACCTCCTTACTAGTCAAGACTTGGCTTATCTTACCAGGAGAAAGTTGTTGAAGCTGAGGTTCGCTCATAGCCGCCATAGCCTCTTCACCAGCGATTTCTGAGCCGAATTCAGCGGGTTTTTCTACCCCAGCTGTCCCGGAAGGAGATACAACTGGATCAGTGTCACCCGTCTGAGTTCAGCAGTATCGGGGAAGGGTTCAGATTCCACGTCGCCGTGAGTTGAGACCTCAGCAACGGGAGAAACCTTTGCCGTCTCAGGAAGAACCCCGACAGAAATAATCTCGGCACACATGTCACTAATCAAAGTGGTCAGGGCCTGGTCAACTACAGAGCCAGGGGCCGATTACCGGGACTCTGATTCTTCTGAAGCCTACAAATAAAAGAAAATGATTAGGTCATAGTACAAAAGAAGCGCTAAAGAAGAAGATGGTTGTATTTCAATTCACCTCTGAAATGGCGTCATCCTCGCCTCTATCCTTGATGAGCAGCCTGCGAGGCTTAGACGCAGTCCGTTTCACGGAGTAAGTTCTGCCGCCAATGGCGGGCTCATGGCTGTTCCGCTTCTGCGAAGGACCAGGAACAACAGACGGCTGATCCGCCACTACCTCATCTGTAGGAGGGAGAGAGTTATCGGGATCATGCTCATTATCCTCTTCGTCCGTGTTGGCAGACTCCGAGTCCGACACAGCAACTGTGTTCTCTCGCTTCTTCCTCGCCTTGGACCCCTGGGGCTTCTCCGCAAGCTAGTACCAACAATAAAGCTGGTGCTTGGGTCAAAGCCAACAGGAGGCTTGCTCGCCGCAACATGGTATAGAGCCTCCAAATACAAAATCTCTCCATGAAGCATTTGAGTTTAACAAAATTAATATCATAACCATTATCGATAAGATGACTAATACTAAGAAGATTGTGTTTGAGATTTGTAATAAGACAAACATTCTTAATATAAGGATAAGGAAGGAAACCGATATTACCATTTCCTATAATATGACCTTTTAGATTGTTACTGAAAGAAACATGTCCTTCCTTCTTCATCGATAGCATTATAAAAAGTGAAGCATCACCGGTCATGTGCCGTGAACAACCGCTATCGAGGATCCACTTGCTTCTAGCATGAGAAGGATTCTTCACCTACAACATAAGTTAAAGATAAACATTTTGGTACCCATGTTTCTCAATGGAGATGTATACATGTAGCTCCCATATGGTTTTGAATGGAAGGGGGAGAATCGGGTCTGCAAGCTACACAAATCATTATATGGCTTAAAACAAGCCTCAAAAAATGGTCTTTAAAGCTTTCCTCAGCCCTCAAGTCAGCCGGCGTCAAGCAATGGTCCGACTATTCCTTATTCGTCTGAAACTATCAAGGTATATTCATAACTTTGTTAGTCTATGTCGATGATATTATTCTATAAGTGTTAGGAGGAGAAACAGTATGGTAATTACCACCCCCAGTACTAGATTGACTTGGATCAGCTTGAATTGGCACAGAAGCAACCTGAGGGGTTGGTACCCCCAGATTAACAGGTACAGAAGATGCTATAAGCTCAGGATTTGTAACAGGGTTTACAATCGGAGGTACTGTATGTTGAGTCACCATTATGATGTGCATGCTTGCAACCATTTCTGCCATGGTTTTCAATTTGTCTTATAATGCAATAATTCGTTGCTCTTGGCTGGTTGACGTAGAGGCATCTTGATCTTCTGTAATGGTATATGCTGTCACTTCTCTTGCTACTATTGATGAGATAGTTTGTTTAGAACTTTCACTATCTGCATCAAACTCCGAATGAAAGTCCTCTCCCACATGAGTGATAGGGAGATCTTCTTGATTAAAGACACCTTAGATCAAATGATGATTTCTCGATCTAGTATATTGAAAGATACCTTCATTGGATGCATGGATCCGGTCTAAGTATTGTTGACTGGGATTACGGGATGCATTACGTCTCGGACATTTCCTACCCCCAGTACCTTGAGAAGTCATGTTAACAGAAGCATATAACAGTTTATCTTCATCTTCTATTATATGTTCAAGAGTTGAAGCATAGTTCAGACGATCGAAGACAGATCGTCGAGCCGATTGGCAACAACAGTTGATGACAACTTCATGTAGGCAATGGCGATTTGAAGTACAATTTGGAGGTGAAGAAAACATTCCCGTAGTCTCCTGCCTTTGTGTAAGACGTTGCCGGAGATCAGTTACAACCACAGGACGAGAGAAAGTCGGAGGGACATATTCCTTAATGATGTTAGGAACATGTCTTCTATTCTTCAGGTGTTTGGTTCCTTGAGTGTACAAGAATGTACTCAACTCATTAGCATAGGTAGAAGGGTCTTTCTTTTCAAACTTTGACTTTTGATGCAGATTGGCCTTCGGCATAGGGTTCTTGCATTTTGCCAAAGTTGATATTGGTTGACGCCTATTGAGATAAGCGCATAAATCTGAAAATTCTGCTTCCGGTGTCTCTGTTTGTGATACCTTCAATTTTTCTTGTTTGGATCTTGAAATTTGCAAGGTAGGAAGATCTTGACTAGACCCCATAGGGGTAGGCAAGATATCTCTCTGATCAGTATTCTTTCCGATATCAGAGGTTCGAGGACCTCTGTTTACAGAATCTGATACATCTTCCTCTGAGTCATAGACCAGAGAAGTTTGAAGAAATACCAAAGGGTGCTTTCCTTTGTTTTGAACAGGATTAGCTAAGAAGCATTTCTTTTTATTCTGTTGTGTGATCATTTTAGGCATAGATTGTGCCAATTGAGAAAATGTCATAGGGCTTTTTCCTTTGTTCTGTCTAGTGTTAGCACTAGGACATAAATTCTCTAAGTTCAGAACTTGAGAATTGGAAGAGGGTATAGCAAAAAGACTAGTTCCCTTAAATTGCGCCGGAGTAGCAGATTGCTTGGGTTGTGCCATAGTCCTACGGACTACTGGTAGCGCCTTGGCAGCAACTTTGGTAGACTGTGTCTCGACAGTAGCTTGAACTGACTGCGCTTTGGCAGCAAGGATAGTAGAAGACTGCGCATGGGCAGCAGAGTGAGCAGATTGTGCCATAGCAACAGAAATAGGCTGTACTGTAGCCACTGAGGCGGATTGTATCTTGGTCATCGAGCACTCATTTTGGGCCTTGGCAACAGCGACTATGGGGGATTTAGGAGTCCACACAGTCTTGTTCTTACCGATAGCCACCGCGCGCTTGTTGTTCTTGGTATTGATCATATTCTCGTAGGCTGTCTGGTTGACTTGAACAACCAGAGTCTTTTGCATCTTGTCGATCGACGTAATGTCACATTGAGTTGTCACTTTCTCGTCGAAGGAGAAAGTCATCCCCAGCAGAGTCGCCATTTTGTTTGCAAAAATAAAAATTTGTTTTATTCCAAACTTTTAAAAGAGTACAAAGTACAATAAATTCTGGAAAAGTACAACTTTAGGAATCTGATCAGGAGACGATCACTTTATCCCTTGGACTATGTGAACTTGAAGACTGTAGACTCTAGAGAACGCAGCAGCAATTTTGTAAGAGTTCTTAATCTCTGTCCGATGATGATTGGAACTCTATTTATAGAGTTCAGGAAATAACTGTTTTAGCAGTTATTCTGATGTGCGCGAGGCTGGATTACGCCATACTGGATTGCGCCAACTTTCATTCAGTTGTCAATCGTGTACTAACTGTATTTAGATACGTAGCATCATATGATTGAGATGTACGTGGTCGTGTACAGGATAGTAGATACATCTTGAGAGATTAGTGGCATGTGCGCCACGTCATCCTGCTTTAGAATGTAAGTTGTCTCAACTTTATCAGGTTGCGTGAGCTTCAGTCAACAAGTCAAAGTGCGCTTGATTTGAGCTGCGCCTACACACGTGGCAGCTTCTGAGTAAAAGTTATTCAGGTTGTGCCCAGGCGCAACTAAGGATTTTATTTAGATTGCGCTTGGGCACAACTCAGGATTTTATTTAGATTGCGCCTGGGCGCAACTCAGGATTTTGTTAAGATTGTGCCTGGGTGCAACTCACGAAGTGTATAGGACAGCTGTCCACCAACTTCTCTTGAACGACACAAATCATAGGATTCGAAGAGACTTTCCTTATTCACTGTTGTGTCAACCGTCAGTATTGTCAGGTAATGATGACCATTAAGTGTCAGATGCCACGTAGATTTTGGTGCAACTTGATTGGTCGCAGTCTGATATTGGGCACAATCTGATCGGTGGCACAGTCTGTTCTCCAAGCTTCATATCAGTGACACAACTTGATTTTTGGGGCGTAACTTGATCACTGATCAATATATTGAAGGCGCAACTTAATTTTTAGGCTGTACAATACTAACAGTATTTAGACGCGTAGGATCATGTGATTGAGATGCGCGTGGTCGTGTACAGGATAGTAAACACGTCTTGAGAGATTACTGGCATGTGTGCCACGTCATCCTGCTTTGGAAATAAAAATTGTCTCAACTTTATCAAGTTGTGCGATCTTCAGTCAACAAGTTGAATTGTGCCTGATTGGACTGTGCCTAGACATATGGCAGCTTTTAAGAAGAAGTCGTTCAGATTGCGCCTAGGCGCAACTAACAAAAATTGTTTAGTTTGCACCTAGGCGCAACTCATAAGATGTGCAGGACAACTGTCAGTCCAATATCCTCGAGCGGTACAATTCGAGAGATTTGAAAAGATTTTCCTCGTTCACTGTGCTGTCAGTTGTCAGTACTGTCAGGTAAGGATTACCATTAAATGTCAGACGCCACGTGGATTTTGGCGCAAAGTGATTGGGCACAGTCTGATGTGTGGCACAACCTGACCAGTAGTGCAGTTTAATTTCTGAGCTTCATATTAGTGGCGCAGCTTGATCTCTAGGGCGCAACTTGATTGCTGAGTAGTAAATACATGGCACAACTTGATTTTTAGGCTCTACAAGACCCCCTTTAAAGTTTTCAAAACTTACAAACATTTCAAAGTTTTCAAATACTTTGAATTAATAAAAGTTTTGAATGAGTCAAGTTACGCCAGTCTATGCTCGGTCAACACAATTAAATCTCTTTCTCAAAAACACTCAATCTCCTCTTCGTCTTCCCGAGTTTCATTGATGATTTTCAGTTTCCCACGAGGAATATAAAGAGTCAATTTGGTGATATATATGTAGGGTTTGATCTTTGTACTTTATTCTTTACTTCTGTAATTTTGATGGCATCTAAGAAGAAGGAGATGGAAACCAATGCTGTCACTGAAATCGAGTCTCCTGAAGCGAAACCCGAGGTCACAACTTCAACTTATTTGTTGGAGGCTAACCCGACATTGAGGGCGATGAACTTTTTAGACTGTTTTGGTATAAACCCAACAGTCTTCAATCGCTCGAGTGGTGGGCCATCCCCTGAAGAGCGCGGCGATTCAGAAGGATTTCTTAATCTGATGCGTCGCTCGGGGATCCGCAACATGTAGTAATTGGACTCTGCTTTTCGTTAGATCGATGAAGACAAGAAAAAGGAATAATGTTTAAGCATGACAACTTTTTATTCTTTTTTCTTGTGTCCTTATCTGTAGGGGTCCACCCATCTTTATGAAATGAAATCTAAAATTTTTGATATATTGTGTGGCTGTGAATTCAAATGGCGCCTGTAGATGTGTTCCTTTAGCTAATTCAATGCTTACTGTTTCTTTTGAGAGACACATGGCAGCCATCATATGGTTTCAAGCGCCTATTACTTAGTTTTTTCCCAAAATAAGCTCCTAGAATGACGCGCCTGTTTCATCTTCAATACTTTTAAAAGGATAACCAGAAATGAAAGAGTCATTCATACTTTTTCAAAACAAATGACTTTTCATAAGGTTCCATTACCCAGGAAAAATTCATCATTCATAAGTTCACTTGCGCCACTTCGTCCCGATGCTATTGTTTTGCATGCTGCGCCTTCAAAAGTTGGTAAGTCTCAACAAAGAACATGAGCATTTTACTTTTTTGCCACTTTTGAAGATAGATACTAATTTGCATGTTGTAGATGCTGTTAATATGAGGGCACGCACTGTGATCTTAGCTTCGATCAAAAGTGTGTATTGTTGATATGCGCCTGTTTATCAGCACAAACTGTTTGAGAGGCGCCTGTTGATCGGCACAGAGTTTTGATATGCACCTGTTTGATCCGCGCAAACTGTTGAGATGCACCTGTGCTTCTGAGAATAGGCGCACATTGCTGATATGCGCTTGTTGATCAGCGTACACTATTGATGTGCTATATTTCTGAGAATAGGCGCACATTGCTGATATGCGCCTGTTGATCAGCGCACACTATTGATGTATGTCTTTGTTTCTGAGAATAGGCGCACATTACTGATATACGCATGTTGATCAGTGCACACTGTTGACGTGCATCTGTGCTTCTGAGAATAGGCGCACATTGCTGATATACGCCTGTTGATCAGCGCATACTGTTAACGTACATCTGTGCTTCTGAGAATAGGCACACATTGCTGATATGCGCCTATACACACTGTTGATGCGCGCGCAGTTTTGGTAAATTTTACTGACTTTTCCTTTTTTTGTTCATATTTGCAGAAGTTTGGTTGACAAGTTTCTTCAAAACTGGCATTGGCGATTTGGATGCTACAAAGAGCATTCTTCTGACACCCACATCAGACAGCTCAGGACTCTTCATGTTCAAGAAGGGTCTTCCCTAGATGGTAGGGCCTTCCTACTCAGGAATCTTCATATTCAATCAGAAGTAACCTGCTATGTCATAGACGAGGACACTTCCCACAATATTCTTCTCGGGCGTCCGTGGATACACGACTACATGATCGTGCCTTCCACGCTACACCAGTACTTCAAGTACGTCGACAAACATGGCTTTATAAGGATCGAATTTGTCGACATTGATCCTTTCAGAGGGCTTGAATCCTACTACTCAGACTCCTGCTTGTACGAGAAGTCAAAGAGGAACCTTGTCGAAGAAAATACTCAAGATCAAACTGAGGTGGCAACGGGATCAGAAGAACCTCTGACGATCCACCTCCAAGCCCGCAAACCAGACAGAACTGCACCCCTTACAGCCACTTTGCGTAAGGATGCAGTCAGTCTCTCTGCACAGGAGGAGCAAATGACTATCCGACTCCCAAGGTCTGGCCAAGCGCCGAGACCCACTGTGAATCCAACGACAATCAGACTGTCAAGAGCCGGTCAATGACAATTTGAGGTGACAAACTCTCCTGATAATCCAGTAGTCATCTGTCTGCCAAGGATAAGGCGTCAGCCCAACACTGAGCCGAGGACTGTTAGTGATCCACGAACCCCACGTCCTGCCCCACCAGCGGGACCCTTGGTGATCAATCTCCCCAGATCATTTTCTCAAGCTTCAATAACGCAGGGGTTGCTGAACTGGAGCTGGGGACAAACCAACAATTCAGCACTAAGCCGAGGACCGCTAGCGCACCGACGACTCCACGTCCTGCCCCATCAATGGAACCCTTGATGATCAGGCTGCCCATATCATCCTCCCAGTCTTCACTGATACAAGAGATAGCTAAAGAGGAGAAAGAGCCGGCCAAGTATGTGGCCGCATACACTGATGTTCCTTCCGCTGACGATGTAATTCCTCCTAAAAAGATACCTTACTTCATCAATAAAGGGTTATCTTTGAACTACCTCGAGCTTAGTAAGCTTCGTGTAATGTATGCGATGGAACACTGTAAAACACCTAAATTCTACTAATTATTTTTTTTATATTTGTACGGATTTAAAATTTGTATTGTACGTCACGTAGTCGTATTGTACGTCGTGTGCGAAGGTTCGTCTTTCGTAATTGCTCGACGAATGCGAATATGTGCGAGCGTACATATTTTTGAAAAACATTATTTTTATTATTCTTATAGTTTCAAAGAAATATAGACAATAATTATTTCTAGCGATTATTTTCAAGTTTACGATTTTAATTATGAAAGCCTTTTCGTTTATAGCAGTTATTAATAATAAAATATATTCTTATGCATACATATAATTCAAAAATATTTTGCTAGTAAAAATATAATTTTTGAGATTCATTAATATTAATAATTTATTATTCAAAAAGATATTTAAAATATTAATATAATTTTCGAAATTATTATTATTAATATTATTGGAAAATATATTTCAAACTTTTTGTGAAGATTCAAATGTTGATTTAATTTTTTGGATTTATTTAAATAAGTATTTATATTTGTAAAATGATTTATCTAAATTGTTTTTAATAAAGGATAGGGATTAATTAGATTTAAAATTGGATTTGTATTGGATTTGGATTTGAATTCATTTGATTTAAATTAGTAATTTAAATATCTAAATTGGGTTTAGACAATCCTAATTATTATCTAGTTGGGAATTCCCACATCCTATAAATAGGCAGGTACTACTCCAACTTTTCATTATTCTCCACAAATTCCACAAACAAATTGTGCGTGCCTCGTGTCCGTGTTCCACCATCAAATTTTTATTCCACCCTTTTATAAGTACATTTTTCTCCATCTCCGTGTCGGACACAACCCGACACCATTTTTCCAAATAATCCTAAGCTCTAATCCTAGCCCGGTGCCCCGACCTCATCCTTCCCTCTACCTCTCCTCCTGGCCACAGGACAACACCTTCACCACTGTCACCGCCGTCCCTCGTTCGTCGACCCATCACCCCGCTGACTCTACGGCAACCACCGAAACCCTTCTCCCCTTGTCGACAACACCGACCACCAGCCTCCACCCGAACCTGCCACCACCCAAACCATCCTGCCACCACCAGCGCCTAACCCATCACCACTGCTACCACGGCCAATGGCCGGATCGCCCAAAACCACCCAGACCCGACACAAACCAGCCAAACCACGGCCACCCGCTGCGCCCCGACGAACACCAGAAACCCCCTGGCCATCCTCGCTCCTCCTTCTACCGGAAGCCAGACCGGAACACCACCCATCATCCCTGTCAGCCAGACACACGATCGACACCATCGCCGACCACTCCTCCTCGACACCCCGTCGTACAACACAACCACCGCCACCACAAGAATTAAGTAAAAACCGTAAACCTAACTTACCTGACCGCCACGACGCCACGTCGAGCCGGCGAGCGGCCACAGCGGACCGCCTCGCCGCGTCTCCGCCGTTCTCTGCCGCGCCAGCCATGGCCGACTAGTCGGGCCGCGCGTGCATCCACTCCCTGCTTCTTCCTCTCCCAGTGGTGACTTTCTCCGTCGCCGGCCGACCCAGCCACAGGCGTCGATCGCCGATCGCGTCCCCTCTGGTGAGCGGAGCTCCTCCGCTGCATCAACCGCCGACCGACGAATCCCTTCCACCGTTTTCCCCTCTTTCTCGCCTCGCTGGACCCTCTCCCGAGCCTCGACCGAAACCCTCCACCGACCGTGGCCTCGCCGCTCCTCCGCTTCTCTCCGTCTTCCTTCTCTTCCGCCCGCCGCCGCGTCGCGGTTACAGCAGCCACCAACGCCTGGCGCCGCCCCCATGGTCGGAGCCCCGACCGTCCGCTCCGATCATCTCTCCAACGCACCTTCTCTCTCATCTCTCTCTTGATTTGTCTCCCCTCCATCCTCTCTCTCCCCTCTTTAATCATTCTTCTCTCAGCTTTGGTGTTCTCCTCGAGAAGGAAAAGAGAACCAAGTCGGTTCTGTAAATTTTTAATTATTATGTAGTTAATTTTCTATTGGTAATTATTATTTTAATTAAGTAGAACAACAGCTACTGTTGTTTTTGTTATTATTATTATTATTATTATTATTATTATCATTTTATTATTTATTGTTGAAATTAATACTAGTATTATTGTTAGTACACCATTGGTATTATTTTATTTTATTTTATTGTATTTTCTTCTAAAAAGTCTATTTTGTAACTAAAATAAATTAATAGGCTTGACCATATATGTAATTTCAAACTAAATTTCAAAAGACTAAAATATAATTATTGTGTCATATTTTAAAGCTTTTTGATTAAAATATTATAGTATTATTTTTCTAATTAAATTATTGTTTGCACTTTCAAGTATATCTTCTTACCTAAAAGTATTCTTTCAACAAATTATTTACAGCTATCAAAAAACTACTTTCAAAGTAAGATATTTATTTATTTATTTTCGTAAAATTCCTCGATTACCGATTCTTGACCATGACTAATCATGTTCCTAATCTTTCCAAATCTAAGACTACCTTATGTCCACCCTAGCTAATCGGACCCCTCTGAACCCAATGAAACCGTCCATGTCATCGTCCGAGATCATCTTGCATAAGTGGTTACATCGAAGTCGCAGCTCATGCCACAGTGATCATTGCAGCACCCCCAGGCGTACTACAGGCAAGATACCTTATCATTTGCTGTTTATTTATTTTAGCTCATATATCTTGCATTATTTATTTTCTTTATGCAAAATAAACTGTGATACATGGCATAACTGTTAGAACTTACTGTTCATTTATATTTTTTGCTGTGTATTATTTTTTTACAAATTAAACCTAGATTTAAGGGACCACCTTGTGTGTTGCATTCATTGGCCTTGACACGTTGTAACACGAAGTTGTGTGTCACATATAGGACACGGAAGTGCGTGATTGGCTGGCCACCAGTACGTACAAGCCGTGCGATAGGAATAACTGCTAATAGAGGTTGCATGCTAGTTTGACTTAGCGGTTATAATGGTTTGTGTTGTAGATACAACACAGTAGGCATTGGGCGGGGAGGACAATTCCTTAGCGTTTGGGCTTCGATGCACTTTCCCTTTTGTAACCCGTGAGCTCCACCGGAGACGCGGGTCAGATTACCCATGATTACTGACGGCCACTGACGATTCTGCAGAACGTCATGCTCTTACTGCTGGTGCCTCTGGTGCCCAAGTGGGGACTACGCCGATCCTATTTAGCCAGGGCCCATGCGTAGGAAGGATTGTTCTTAACTACATTTCACTCAGAATGGTAGGCTACCCTATCCGTTAGGTACGAGTACTTTTGGTTTGGGTACTTGTATCTGACCGTGGCTTGGAACAATAACTTGTCGCAGATTAGTTCGTCACATCTTGTCTTTGTTTGGTTGTAGGTGTGACTTACTGCTTCGATGAGAAGGTATTGAACCTTGTTGGGGTCCGGATACCATATTGGATTCATAGCATGGGAAGATACGTTACCGTGAATTAGTTTACCATCTCTTGTCCTTGTTTGGTTGGGGGGATGGTACGCTCGTTCAGTAGGTGCGTATTGGAACATGCTATAATTCGATTTACTTATTTATTTGAGCAATATTTATTCAGTTTATATGGCATGCTATTATGTGTCTTGTTACGTCCCTCTGAGGACCTGTTGTCTTGTCAGGTGTGTGCTATTGTCTTTCGCAGGTGTTCTAGCTCTAGCCGTGATCTTCGCTATTTCTTCGAGGATGATTGCATTTGGATCGTCTTCGCTTCGCTCGCCTCATTTCATTTTCTATGTACTTTTCCTTATTTTGTTGGTAGTGGATTTGTCTCCGCCCAACATATTGTATCAAGACAAATTTATTCTCATTATATGACATCTTCTATTCATTTATTTTATGTGGATGAGATTAGTTTTTGTTCTACTGCATTTTACAGATTATGTATTTATACGAGGCTTCCATATATTGGAGTATACTTCGTAAGAATACAGCTGGCATGGCTACGTTCCTAGTCCTACGTATTTTGGGACTGGGGCGTTACATGTTTTTGTGGTGGCCCATGCAGGTCAAGATAAATTGTTTGGTTACTTTACCGCACCAAGCAAGCCTACGAATAGGAATAGAAGTCTAGGATCTCATCCACATACTTGACCACTTTTTCTACCGTTTGACTCATCGATTGCATCTTGCTTGATTCCTTCTATCATTATTCTTATCCTCCCTTCGTGCTTACTAGGGATTGACCCTATTAGTTAGCTGTCCCAAACACCATTAGTTTAATTCTTTTAAGTTGGATAGAATGCCTTGTGACCTAGCAATCCCTTAAGTTAGAGGGCCCAAACCCATCTAGTCAACCAAGCCTTGGTCAACGAAACCGTAGAATGATAGTATAGGAATAAACAAGACTTAGATTCCTTTGACTCTTAGACTATCCATATTTGTTCCTTATTTCAATCTAAATCACTCGTGCCTATGTATTCACCATTTGATTAAATGATGCTAATATAGCCTAGTTTTTGCAAGCTTATTCTTTATCAAGTTTGTTCATGACAATATGCTATTGAGTACTCACTAGCCCATTGTCTAATCAGAACCGGTGCATAATGGTCTGATCAACCAAGTGCACTTTGGTTCGCTTTTGTCTATTACTCTACGTGAATGGGAACAAAATTAAACTTGGCCCTTACAATCCCATCCACGACTGTCTTGACAATTCCTTTGAAATTATTCGATCGTCTTTGAATCACGTATTCGTATTCGATAAACGCCTCCTTCGAACTCTATATTGCTTTCGCCTTCACCTATTTTAGGAGGACGAAAGCGTTATACTATAACTTCCTCTAGCCTTCCTATCGGCTATGACCATTCTTACTCGATGCTGCTATATCTTATCCTAAACTACTCGACCCTATCAAAACCCTCTAATCGCTTTGAATCTATTTCGCTCTTAATCGTGACTCTTCATTACCCATGACTATGCCGTATTGTTTTTCTACGATCTAGATCGCAAATTCTTACGACATGATTTTGTGAAAACATTGTCATCGTTGGATCCCCATTGATACCCCCTTGCGTCCTCGCACCCCCCTATGAATTCTTAATTTCGAGGACGAAATTCTTTTAAGTTGGGTAGGATGTAAAACCCCTAAATTTCTACTAATTATTTTTTTATATTTGTACGGATTTAAAATTTGTATTGTACGTCACGTAGTCGTATTGTACGTTGTGTGCGAAGGTTCGTCTTTCGTAATTGCTCGACGAATGCGAATATGTGCGAGCGTACATATTTTTGAAAAACATTATTTTTATTATTCTTATTGTTTCAAAGAAATATAGACAATAATTATTTCTAGCTATTATTTTCAAGTTTATGATTTTAATTATGAAAGCCTTTTCGTTTATAGCAGTTATTAATAATAAAATATATTCTTATGCATACATATAATTCCTAAATATATTGCTAGTAAAAATATAATTTTCGAGATTCATTAATATTAATAATTTATTATTCAAAAAGATATTTAAAATATTAATGTAATTTTTGAAATTATTATTATTAATATTATTGGAAAATATATTTCAAACTTTTTGTGAAGATTTAAATGTTGATTTAATTTTTTGGATTTATTTAAATAAGTATCTATATTTGTAAAATGATTTATCTAAATTGTTTTTAATAAAGGATAGGGATTAATTAGATTTAAAATTGGATTTGTATTGGATTTGGATTTGAATTCATTTGATTTAAATTAGTAATTTAAATATCTAAATTGGGTTTAAACAATCCTAATCATTATCTAGTTGGGAATTCCCACATCCTATAAATAGGCAGGTACTCCTCCAACTTTTCATTATTCTCCACAAATTCCACAAACAAATTGTGCGTGCCTCGTGTCCGTGTTCCACCATCAAATTCTTATTCCACCCTTTTACAAGTACATTTTTCTCCATCTCCGTATCGGACACAACCCGACACCATTTTCCCAAATAATCCTAAGCTCTAATCCTAGCCCGGTGCCCCGACCTCATCCTTCCCTCTACCTCTCCTCCTGGCTACAGGACAACACCTTCACCACTGTCACCGCCGTCCCTCGTTCGTCGACCCATCACCCCGCTGACTCCACGGAACCACCGAAACCCTTCTCCCCTTGTCGACAACACCGACCACCAGCCTCCACCCGAACCTGCCACCACCCAAACCACCCTGCCACCACCAGTGCCTAACCCATCACCACTGCCACCACGGCCAATGGCCGGATCGCCCAAAACCACCCAAACCCGACACAAACCAGCCAAACCACGGCCACCCGCTGCGCCCCGACGAACACCAGAAACCCCCTGGCCATCCTCGCTCCTCCTTCCACCGAAAGCCAGACCGGAACACCACCCATCATCCCTGTCAGCCAAACACACGACCGACACCATCGCCGACCACTCCTCCTCGACACCCCGTCGCACAACACAACCACCGCCACCACAAGAATTAAGTAAAAATCGTAAACCTAACTTACCTGACCGCCACGACGCCTCGTCGAGCCGACGAGCGGCCACAGCGGACCGCCTCGCCGCGTCTCCGCCGTTCTCCGCCGCGCCAGCCATGGCCGATGGTCGGGCCGCGCGTGCATCCACTCCCTGCTTCTTCCTCTCCTAGTGGCGACTTTCTCTATCGCCGGCCGACCCAGTCACAGGCGTCGATCGCCGATCGCGTCCCCTCCGGTGAGCGGAGCTCCTCCGCTGCATCAACCGCCGACCGACGAATCCCCTCCACCGTTTTCCCCTCTTCCTCGCCTAGCCGGACCCTCTCCCGAGCCCCGACCGAAACCCTCCGCCAACCGTGGCCTCGCCGCTCCTCCGCTTCTCTCCGTCTTCCTTCTCTTCCGCCCGCTGCCGCGTCGCGGTTACAACAGCCACCAACGCCTGGCGCCGTCCCCATGGTCGGAGCCCCGACCGTCCGCTCCGATCATCTCTCCAACGCACCTTCTCTCTCATCTCTCTCTTGATCTGTCTCCCCTCCATCCTCTCTCTCCCCTCTTTAATCATTCTTCTCTCGGCTTTGGTGTTCTCCTCGAGAAGGAAAGGAGAACCAAGTCGGTTCTGTAAATTTTTAATTATTATGTAGTTAATTTTCTATTGGTAATTATTATTTTAATTAAGTAGAACAACAACTACTGTTGTTGTTGTTATTATTATTATTATTATTATTATTATTATTATTATTATTATTATTATTATTCTCATTATTATTATTATTACCATTAATATCATTTTATTATTTATTGTTGAAATTAATACTAGTATTATTGTTAGTACACCATTGGTATTATTTTATTTTATTTTATTGTATTTTCTTCTAAAAAAGCCTAATTTGTAACTAAAATAAATTAATAGGCTTGACCATATATGTAATTTCAAACTAAATTTCAAAAGACTAAAATATAATTATTGTGTCATATTTTAAAGCTTTTTGATTAAAATATTATAGTATTATTTTTCTAATTAAATTATTATTGGCACTTTCAAGTATATCTTCTTACCTAAAAGTATTCTTTCAACAAATTATTTACAGCTATCAAAAAATTACTTTCAAAGTAAGATATTTATTTATTTATTTTCATAAATTTCCTCGATTACCGATTCTTGACCATGACTAATCATGTTCCTATTCTTTCCAAATCTAAGACTACCTTATGTCCACCCTAGCTAATCGGACCCCTCTGAACCCAATGAAACCGTCCGTGTCATCGTCCGAGATCATCTTGCATAAGTGGTTGCATCGAAGTCGCGCTCATGCCACAGTGATCATTGCAGCACCCGCAGGCGTACTACAGGCAAGACACCTTGCCATTTGCTGTTTATTTATTTTAGCTCATATTTCATGCATTATTTATTTTCTTTATGCAAAATAAACTATGATACATTGCATAACTGTTAGAACTTACTGTTCATTTATATTTCCAACTGTGTATTATTTTTCTTACAAATTAAACCTAGATTTAAGGGACCACCTTGTGTGTTGCATTCATTGGCCTTGACACGTTGTAACACGAAGTTGTGTGTCGCATATAGGACACGGAAGTGCGTGATTGGCTGGCCACCAGTACGTACAAGCCGTGCGATAGGAATAACCGCTAGTAGAGGTAGCATGCTAGTTTGACTTAGCGGTTATAGTGGTTTGTGTTGTGGATACAACACAGTAGGCATTGGGCGGGGAGGACAATTCCTTAGCATATGGGCTTCGATGCACTTTCCCTTTTATAACCCGTGAGCTCCGTTGGAGACGCGGGTCAGATTACCCATGATTATTGATGGCCACTGACGATTCTGCGGAACGTCATGCTCTTACTGCTGGGGCCTCTGGTGCCCAAGGGGGGACTACGCTGATCCTATTTAGCCAGGGCCCATGCGTAGGAAGGATTTTTCTTAACTACATTTCACTCAGAATTGTAGGCTACCCTATCCGTTAGGTACGAGTACTTTTGGTTTGGGTACTTGTATCTGACCGTGGCTTGGAACAATAACTTGTCGCGGATTAGTTCGTCACATCTTGTCCTTGTTTAGTTGTAGGTGTGACTTACTGCTTCGATGAGAAGGTATTGAACCTTGTTGGGGTCCGGATACCATATTGGATTCATAGCATGGGAAGATACGTTACCGTGAATTAGTTTACCATCTCCTGTCCTTGTTTGGTTGGGGGGATGGTACGCTCGTTCAGTAGGTGCGTATTGGAAAATGCTATAATTCGATTTACTTATTTATTTGAGCAATATTTATTCAGTTTATATGGCATGCTATTATGTGTCTTGTTACGTCCCTCTGAGGACCTGGTTGTCTTGCCAGGTGTGTGCTATTGTCTTTCGCAGGTGTTCTAGCTCTAGCCGTGATCATCGCTATTTCTTCGAGGATGATTGCATTTGGATCGTCTTCGCTTCGCTCGCCACTCATTTCATTTTCTATGTACTTTTTCTTATTTTGTTGGTAGTGGATTTGTCTCCGCCCAACATATTGTATCAAGACAAATTTATTCTCATTATATGACATCTTCTATTCTTTTATTTTGTGTGGATGAGATTAGTTTTGGTTCTACTGCATTTTACAGCTTATGTATTTATACGAGGCTTCCATATATTGGAGTATACTTCGTATGAATACAGCTGGCATGGCTACGTTCCTAGTCCTACGTATTTTGGGACTGGGGCGTTACAAATACGGTATAGGCACTAACTTACAGACACAAGTAACCAATGTCTATACCACGAACCAACTTACTCATGTGGAAGGCGCCTACTTCATTATCGAAGGAGAGGATCATCCAATCATCTTTGGCCGAAAGAACGATCCACAGCCCTTCAGGCTAGAAGAAGTCGATCTGGAACCCGATACTGGAAGACTGCCCCTTTATCTGTATAGCTCTCGATCCAATTACCTCATGCAAAAATAGGGGTATGATTTGGAGGCTACACCAGGCCTGAACTACGGTACCGGCCGACGATTATCTTTACAATTGTCAGTCCTGGCTGGGAAGCCACGGGATTACAGCAGCAAGACCAGACATGGTCTAGGCTATGTTACTCCTGTGACAACCCCTGAGAGCTCAGATAAAGAATGCGAATGGCACTCTCATTCGTCCGGTTCACCCACTTCTGATTCGGATGTTAGCATTGGGGACATGCTCAGGCAGACTTGGACTGTCAATATGGCATTCGCCGACGCCTACGAAGAAGATGAAGACAATCCTGAACTTCTTGAGTTAGAGCCATGGGCCCAACAGTTAGACGTGCAATGGGAGAAGCTGTTCGAACTAAGAGAGCCTCCCACCGAAGATGAAGTCATGCAAGTTGACCTCGACAATGAGTCCTCTTCAAAACCAATCTTTGTTAGCAAAAGTCTGACAGACGAAAAGCGAGAATCGCTACTGCAACTCGTCAGAGAATATATCAACGTCTTCGCCTGGAGCTATGAAGACATGCCAGGGCTAAACCCCAAGGTTGTACTTCACAAACTCAATATTCGTCCGGATGCAAAGCCGGTCAAGCAGCAGCAATAACGATTTCGCCCAGACATCATGAACTCTATCGAGGCCGAGGTCAACAAACTAATAGCCAGCGGCTTCATTTGCGAGGAACAACATCCAGACTGGGTAGCCAATATAGTACCAGTCTTCAAAAAAAATGGAAAGATCCGAATCTGCATCGACTTCCGGAATCTGAACGAGGCATGTTCTAAGGATGAGTTTCCCCTCCCTATTGCAGATATAATGATTGACAACACCTGCGACTTCCAGCGCATGTCATTCATGGATGGCTTCTCAGGGTACAATCAAATAAAGATGTTCCCTGACGACAAAAAGCATACATCATTTCGAACACCGATTGGCACATACTACTATACAGTCATGCCTTTTGGTTTAAAGAATGCCGGCGCCACCTATCAACGAGCCATAAGCGTCATCTTCAGAGATCACTTATGCAAGACAGTGGAGTGTTATGTCGACGACATCGCCGTCAAGAGCCGCTCTAAAGAAGATCATCTGCATGATCTGAAGACAGTATTCGACTTGATGCGGGCGCATAATTTGATGATGAATCCCACGAAATCCTTCTTGGGCGTATCCAGCGGGAAGTTCTTAGGTTTTATCGTTACCTCCAAGGGTATCCATGTCGATCCTAAGAAGACGAAGGCAAGCATGGACATGGGTCCTCCAAGAAATCTTCGTGAACTCAGAGGCCTTCAAGGAAGGTTAGCTTACATCAGAAGGTTTATCTCTAACCTCTCCGGACGATGTCATCCCTTCACGCACCTCATGAACAAAGGCGTCTCCTTCGTATGGGATGAAGAATGCCAGCGGGCCTTCGACAACATCAAAGAATACCTGTCAAAGCCTCCAGTCCTGTTGGCCCCGGTTGCTGGAAAGCCATTCCGGTTCTATATGATGGAGCATTCTCTCGGTGCTCTACTAGTACAAAATAATAATGCAGGCCATGAACAAGCCATCTACTACCTCAGCCGAATGATGATAGGGCCTGAGCATCGATACTCTACCGTGGAAAAGGAGTATCTCGCTCTAGTGTTCGCCATTCTGAAGACGCGACACTACGTCACTGGACAAACCATACATGTGATTTCATGAGTCAACCCTCTCAGGGTCCTCATGACCAAACCAGGGGCACTCATCTTTCGCCTTGCTACTTGGACAATATTATTGTCTCCCTACCACATGATCTTCGTCCCGCAGAAGGCTGTTAAAGGTCAAGCTCTGGCGGACTTTTTGGCAGCCCATTCAGGTTTGGAGTCAACCAGAATATACGAAGAGATCCCAGACGAGGTCCCCAATTCAAACGTGGTCTTCTATGAGGCCATTTGGCGAATGTTCTTCGACGGTGCCTCAAGAACTGGGCCCAAAGGCAATATCGTAGTCGGAGTCGGAGTGGTGCTGATCTCTCCCTCCGGGTTGGTGATCAATCGGGCGTACTCCCTCACGGAACCTTGTTCAAACAACATCGCAGAGCACAACACTATGGTTATCGGCCTCCAATTTGTAAAAGAACTGGGGATAGAGCACCTCGAAGCATATGGCAATTCACAGCTACTCATTAACCAGATCCGTGGTTCATATGAAGTTCGTCATGAAGACATGATCCTCTATCACCAAATAGCAATTGACATCATCTCGTCCTTGGAAGGGTTCTTCATAGAACACGTTCCCAGGCTCCAGAACATTAAAGCCGATGCCCTAGCAGGCCTTACCGCTTCCTTAGCAGTTCCGAATCATGTTCACCTCTTGGTTGACGTAATAGGCCGTGAATTGGTCTGTCCTAAGAATAATGTTCAATATGTTGAGAGTTACTCTGTTCTGACAGTCGACGAAGCACTAGACTGGAGACAGCCATTCATTGACTTCGTAGTCTACGGCATCTTGCCGAAGAATCCAAAAGAAGCCACTTCCATCAGAAGGCGTTTCCTCAGATTCTTCTATGATACGGAAACGAAAATGTTGTATCGACGATCATATGATGGATTACTGCTTCGATGTCTGTCAAATACATAAGCCAAAGAAGCCGTGCGTGAAGCTCACGATGGCGTCTGTGGAGCCTATCAGCCTGGCCCGAAATTATAAGACTGCCTTCGCCGAATGGGCTACTACTGGCCTACGATGGTAGCAGATGCGATAGACTATGCAAGAAAGTGCAAGGCCTGTCAAGTCTATGCAGATTTCATCCATCAACCATCCGAGTTCTTACATCCAACGGTGGCATCCTGGCCATTCGAAGCATGGGGAATGGACATCATCGGTCCGATCACTCCACCTTCGTCCAGAGGACACCGCTTCATACACGCAATTACATATTACTTCTCCAAGTGGATGGAAGCTGTCCCACTTATAAAAGTAAAGACATCAAACGTGATCAGCTTCCTCAAGCATCACGTCATCTATCGCTTCGAACTGCCTCGAAGGATCATCTACGATAGTGGTCTGCAGTTCGCAAGCCACGCCTTCTATCGGTTTTGCGACAAACGTCGGATCCAGAATATTACCTCAACACCGTACAATTTGACGGCAAATGGGTTGGCAGAAGCGTTCAACAAAACTATAATCAAGCTCCTCAAGAAATTCGCATCTTCCAACAAATGCAACTGTAATGAAAATCTTGATGAATGCTTATGGGCGTACCGTACTACAGTCCAGACGGCCATCGGGAACACGCCATTCTCTCTGGTGTATGAGAGTGAGGCAGTTCTCCCACTGGAGACCCAAATCCCCTCGTTCTGCGTCGCCCTCACCTATCAATTGACGACGGATGATAATTACCGTCGTCTACTACAGGAGTTGGAGGCATTATATGAGAAGTGCCTGCTAGCTCAACAACGAATCGAACTGTATCAAGCCTGCATCTCCGGAGCCTTCAACAAGAAGGTTAAACTCAGAACATTCCAAGAGGGCGATCTCATTCTGGCAGTTCGGAGGCCAATTGTTATGACTCACAAGATCGCCGGCAAATTCCAGCCAAAGTGGGAAAGCCCATTTGTCATCGAGGCGGTATTCTCCAATGGTGCTTACCGTCTCGCAAAAAAATAGAGACTTGCTCATGTTGCCCGTCAACGGCAAATTCCTGAAGAAATATTATGTCTAAAAAATATCCCCCAAATAAACCGGACTGTTAAGTTATGTGCCCCTAGACACCGCTGAACTTACACTCTGGTAGTCCCAAATGAATTCATATCGCATCTTCTGGGTAGTAAGTCATGTATGATCATACCTCTGAACTTCCTTCCTAAAAGAGCATCTTCCTCATGATCTATTACCCGCACTTTCACTGCATAAAAAGGGTAACAGATCCACAAATTTCCTGAAACAACCACGTCGATGTCACCTCTGAGTTGTTTAACTTCCATTAAAAATAAATTGCCCCTCACGTAGAACTTTCATGTCCATATTACCTCTGAGTTGTTCTATGTACCCTTCATGGAGTCCACTCCTGCCACGTCCTCATTACCTCTGAGTAGGAAGGCTCTATTGAAGAAACCCTCATACTTACCACATCCTCATTACCTCTGAGTAAGTATGTTGGTTTTCTCTCGACTTATTATCCGTACCCAAGACCGGAGTACGCCAAGGATAATAGGCCCACAAATATCCTCTGTTGACCACAAATGTCCTCGGTTGACCATAAATGTTGTACTAAGTTTTCTAGTACATGCGCCTCATTTCTCATCATGCCTCGGGAGCCCAGCTGCTCCATGGCATTCTTTCTCCCAATACCAGAAACTTCCATGGCCACCTTACTGTGGAATCGTTCTAAGTATCCCTATCCAACTTGTTATCCGTACTTAAAACCAAGGTATGCCAGGGGTAACAGGTCCACAAATAGTCCCCCAATTGGGCAAATATTATAACATCACAAACACAACAAGCAATACAAATGAAGTGTTAAATAAAACATGCTCTTTTATTTGAAAGTCAAAGGTACTACATGTTCTGGGACCACGTCCCTCTCAAAAAAGGAAAGAACATAAATAAAGAAAAAAGGCTGAATATGGTTCAGCGACACATAATTCTCTGAGACGGTCCCTCAGTAAGGCAGTCGACCGCTCAAACCGCTGCTTGGCCCGGCGCTCGGCCTCCTGAGTCAGCCGCTCCGCATCCTCTAGATGCGCGTGAGCCCACCAGCCCTCTTCAAGCCTTTCCAAAGCACGCTCCAAACCAGCAGAAGCTCGAGTTACCTTGTCCGCTTCCTGAACAGTCAGCTCCTTGTCCATGCGGGCGGCCACGAGCTCAGACTCCAAAAAAGTTAGTTTCCTCTGAAGTTCGAGGATCTTCTCTCTCGTATCAATTACCCCATAGGAGGCGGCCGTTTTTTGAGCCATGCAATCCTCTCCCCTGTGGCTCAACTGATAATACTGCAGAGACAGGTGGTGGAGGTCCCTCATTATAATCGGCTTGGCCGTATCCCGAAAAACCTTTACCTTCTCCATGGCAGTTATGAGGAAGACACACTCTTGATCTATTTCTGCAGACAGATCAACTTGCCGTAGTACTTGAAGTTGGGCCACAAGCTTATCAGCCTCTAGCAATTTGGGCTCTAGGAGCTCAACTATCCCTGCCCCGCCGGGGAGGGTTCTAAGGATTTCAATCTATCCCCGGACGCATTAACGGGCCAAGGCAAAAGAGGTCCCCCTCTGCACCGAAGCCTCAATTCCTCGCCTAGGTGGCGGTAGAAACTGTCAACCACATCCTTTGACGCTTCATCCAGAAATTTCGTATATGATGGCGTCAAAGGAAGAATAGCTGGCAGTGTCGAAGAAGATGCACCGGAACTTGATGCCCCTGCCACAAAGGAAACAAGTTTTGAGCGAATAGACGCTTGAAGAGCGACTAATTCCTCCTCCGCAGCCCGAAGGTTCTGGAGACTCGACAGGGAGGAAAGGTCGACCCCCGGAGCCACATGAACAGAGGAGAGGACGGAGACCATTTCTCCCGCCCTGGCCGTTCTGCCGTCTGTTCTCCTGAACTTGATTCAGCGGGAGGTCCCTCAATGTAAGATGGAGGGGAAGGAGGCACACTCTCTCTGGCGAACTCTACCCTGACAATGTCTGTCGTGGGCGGTGAAGAAGAAGGACCTGTACGTCCAGAGCGACCATCAGTCAGCTTAACCCGAAGGATGTGATGATAGAGCAGATGAACCTCCTCACTAGTCAAGACTTGGCTTATCTTGCCAGGGGGAAGTTGTTGAAGCTGAGGTTCGCTCATAGCCGCCATAGCCTCTTCACCAGCGATATCTGAGCCGAATTCAGCGGGTTCTTCTACCCCAGCTGCCCCGGAAGGAGATACAACTGGATCAGCGTCACCCGTCTGAGTTCAGCAGTATCGGGGAAGGTTTCAGATTCTACGTCGCCGTGAGTTGAGACCTCAGCAACGGGAGAAACCTTTGCCGTCTCTGGAAGAACCCCGGCAGAAATAATCTCGGCACACAAGTCACTAATCAAAGTGGTCAGGGCCGGGTCAACTTCAGAGCCAGGGGCCGGTTTCCGAGACTCCGATTCTTCTGAAGCCTACAAAGAAAAGAAAATGATTATGTCATAGTTCAAAAGAAGCGCTAAAGAAGAAGATGGTTGTATTTCAATTCACCTCTTAAATGGCGTCATCCTCGCCTCTATCCTTGATGAGCAGCCTGCGAGGCTTAGACGCAGTCCGTTTCACGGAGTAAGTTCTACCGCCAACGACGGGCTCATTCCTGTTTCGCTTCTGCGAAGGACCAGGAACAACAGACGGCTGATCCGCCACCACCTTATCTGTAGGAGAGAGAGAGTTATCAGGATCATGCTCATCATCCTCTTCGTCCGCATTGGCAGACTCCGAGTCCGACACAGCAACTGTGTTCTCTCGCTTCTTCCTCGCCTTGGACCCCTGGGGCTTCTCCGCAAGCCAGTACCAACAATAAAGCTGGTGCTTGGGTCAAAGCCAATAGGAGGCTTGCTCGCCGCAACATTGTATAGAGCCGCCAAATACAAAATCTCTCCATGAAGCATTTGAGTTTAACAAAATTAATATCATAACCATTATCGATAAGATGACTAATACTAAGAAGATTGTGTTTGAGATTTGTAATAAGACAAACATTCTTAATATAAGGATAAGGAGGGGAACCGATATTACCATTTCCTATAATATGACCTTTTAGATAGTTACCAAAAGAAACATGTCCTTCCTTCTTCATCGATAGCATTGTAAAAAGTGAAGCATCACCGGTCATGTGCCGTGAACAACCGCTATCAAGGATCCACTTGCTTCTAGCATGAGAAGGATTCTTCACCTACAACATAAGTTGAAGATGAACATTTTGGTACCCATGTTTCTTAATGGAGATGTATACATGTAGCTCCCACATGGTTTTGAATGGAAGGGGGAGAATAGGGTCTGCAAGCTACACAAATCATTATATGGCTTGAAATAAGCCTCAAGAAATGGTCTTTGAAGCTTTCCTCAGCCCTGAAGTCAGCCGGCTTCAAGCAATGGTCCGACTATTCCTTATTCGTCTGAAACCATCAAGGTATATTCATGACTTTGTTAGTCTATGTCGATGATATTATTCTAGCAGGGAACAGTTTAGAAGATATCACAAAGACCAAGTGTTTTCTCTCATGCCATTTTAAACAGAAGGATATAGGACAATTGATACACTTCCTTGGAAGAAAAGTAGCAAGGTCCAAGCATGAAATTGTTTTGTCTCAAAAAATACCAATTGGAGATTCTTGAAGATACATGATTTCTTGGGGCTAAATATTCACGGTTTCCAGTTGAGCAAATGTGGCGCTCACACAAGCAAATAGAAACTTATTGGAAGATGCACCACAATATCGAAGACTGGTTGGACGACTCATCTACTAACAATCACAAGGTCGGACCTTGTGTATACAGTTCACATACTTAGCCAGTTCATGGACAAATCCATACAACCTCACTTAGAAGCTGTCACGACCCATACCCTGTTTAGGGGCACGAGCACATGGGTACGTCCAGCCTACGCCACAGAGTCGACGGTAGAATGTTGTATAGGTCATCTAGAACATATAACATCTAAGACACAAAGAATATAACCTGTCATGTCAACGTTTGATCATTATACCAAGAATACCACTTGTAGTTAATATCACTGTCCAAAGACTTGATATTAATGATGTACTAGGTATCTTGAGATGGGGTTAACCATTATTTGAATTTGTTTGACTATATTTTACGCTTTGGTTATTTGTTAGAGCATGTTTGTTTTTTTGTTGCTTTGTTCTCTTTACAGTTAATATTGTTAAAATATATGCCAATAAGATTTTAATTTTCATGTTTAATAGGATAAATTTTAAGGGCAAAAAGAAATGAATACAGTAGCTGGTAAGGGTCTAGATCAAAAGAAACAATATAAAACTAAGGGTTGTTCTTTTGTGATAAGACAGGACACATAAGGAAGAAATGTACAAAGTATCACGCATGGCGTATAAAGAAATATACATTTCTAAATTTGGTCTGTTCTGAGTTTAATTTAGATTTAGTACCTAAAAATACGTGGTGGTTAGATTCTGGTGCTACTACCCACATTAGTGTTTATAGACAAGGTTGTCTGAGCTACCGAAGCCAATTGATGGTGAAAGATGCATCTATATGGGTGACGGCAAATCGGTAGAAGTAGATGCAATAGGAAATAGATAATGATAGGACAGTTCAACACGTTCAAAGTCCTTCGCCGTGTCACGGGCGATGACCTTGGACAAGAAGGCGCGGAGGCCACGGTGTATGCTGTACACCATGGCAGGAAGAAGAGCTAGTCTGGCCCCAAAGACCAGCTTTACAGCAGGGAGGATAAAGTTATGGCTGATCATCTCAGTAGAACCAGCCCCTTCCGAGACCATGCAGTTTCACAGCCGCACCATCAGAAACCCTGCCAGAAGTGCCTTCTCTGACAGCTGCTAAGTACCCTGATAAAAATAACTGAAGGAGTCAGTTTTACTCCCGAACCTGTCGCCCGTGGCCCTCGATCTCTTGCCACTCAATACCAGGTCCTGTACTTTCTCCTGGGTTTGAGGATTTCGAGGAGAAACCCGGCCTGAGGCGCCTAGCATAAAAAGGTATGTGAGCCATGATCGGGTGTGAGGAAGGTTCCCTTCCAAGCTACCGTCCTTCTTGATGGACGTCTGGTGGCAGGTGCTGTGATGACATAGTAGTTCCCGGTATACGACAATAAAACCCGAGAACCGTCGATCCAAGTCCTCGAACTCTTCGTTCGTTGGGGTATACACTTCAAAGACTTCTTCCCCCCAGGGCAGCTTGGAAACTGCATACATCTCGTGGAGGGCGAGTCCCATCTCCTCACCAGACGTGAAGAAGGTTCCCGTTTGCCGGTTTTACATCTGCAGGAGAGCCATGAAGATCGTCTTATTCTTGGGCAGACCGTGACAGGTCCCCCGAATGGTGTGATAGAGGCCGATCTCACGAAGAAGAGTCTCATACTTCCGCAGAATCTACGTGGTCAAATTGGCCCACGAAGGGATGGGGTTTATCCAGTTCAACAGTGCCAATCGGCCAACTGGATAGGACCCCTTTCGAGCAAGCTGGTTCAGAAAAGTGTCAGCTTGAGAGAACTTAAAATTGGGACCATGTATATTCGAGTAGGTCCCGGGGGCCAACCCCATCACGTAGCAACTGACCGATACCTTGCCCGCATACACTGACCCCAAGTTTCGGTTATAATGTATGTTACCCACAAACATACCCGACTGGCTCGGAGTTAAGGAGTCCACCATCTTTCTGTCCATCGGTAGCATGTTAAACCATGACAGCGAAAAATGACGCTCCATCTGAGGAATATGGATCGCCATTCCATCAGAACTAAAGCTCCAACTCTCGAATATATCCAGAACTTGGAGGTTCTTCACAATCAAGGCATCCCCAAAGAGTAACGCAGGCTTCAAGAATTCTCCCCCCAATCGCCCCGAGTTCATCATGGCACAGTAAAAATAGAAGGACTGGTTCTTGATAGCATTCAACCTCTCCACAGACTCGTCTTTAGGAAGCACCACATACTTGACTATGTGGTCGAACCGCACACCCACCTCAGATTGGGCTGAACCCACCAAGGGCTCTCCTGCAGGATTGACTGGCAGATTCACTGAAAAAACAAAAGAAAAAAGTTAGAAGATGGCCAGGTAAAACCACTTAGTGGTTCTGGGCTTATGCGGCTCTATTTTGACGAGGCCTCATGCGGCCCAGTTCAAGTGAGCTTATGCGGCTCGGTTTAGCGAGTGTTCATGTGGCATGGTTTAGAAGAGCTTATGCGACTCTCATTTGGGGCGGCCTCATGCGGCTCAGTTCAAATAAGCTTATGTGGTTCTGTTTAGCGTGGCCTCATGCGGCTCAGTTCAAATGAGCTTATGCGGTTCTGTTTAGCACGGCCTCATGCGGGTCAGTTCAAATGAGCTTATGCGGTTCTGTTTAGCGTGGCCTCATGCGGCTCAGTTCAAATAAGCTTATGCGTTTCTGCTTAGCACGGTCTTATGCAGCCAAGTTCAAATGAGCTTATGCGGTTCTGTTTAGCGCGGTTTTATGCGGCACAGTTCAAATAAGCTTATGCAGTTCTGTTTAGCGTGGCCTCATGTGGCTCAGCTCAAAGAAAACTTATGCGGCCCTGTTTTGTGGGGGCTCATGCGGCTCAGTTCAGAGGGACTTATGCGGCCCGGTTCTGTAGGTCCTCATGCGGTCCAGTGCTTATGCGGCCACGAGACGACTCTCATGCGGCTCAAACATGGGAAATACCACATGCGGCTCGGACATAAGATGTACATGCGGCACGTACAGCACAATAAACTAGAAGATGAAGAAGGCCCGCGCATAAAACATGCGACGTGGCCATGATCGTTAGGGTTTTGGAGTTCATGCAATTCCTCTCAACATCCTTACCAGCAATGGCAGGATGAATATCATGATGGATTGTGGGCGCCGCAGCCGACGAGGAAGCTGCTCATTTACCCTTCGCCGTAGAGGAAGCCTTGGAAGTCTTGGGAGCCATTGTTGATCGGAGAAGAAAGAGAAGACGACGACTTAGGTCAAGAATAATTGAGGAGAAAAGAAAGTAAAGAGTCTCTCTCTTCCAAGAGCACTCGTATTTATAGGCAGACGGAGGGGCTCGTAGACCGATGGATGCTTCGATTCATGTGCTGTCTAGGAGAGGAGACCGACTCTTGGATTTCTATCCCGCGCATGCAAAAGATTACTCGTAATCATTAAGAATGAATCCAAATATTTAAAGCTGACTCTTGGGATCCTATCCCAAAACACAGCTTCAAAATCAAAACAAATTAAGGAAAATTAATGAGACGCCTACGTGGCAGGCAGAGCTGTATGCGGCCAGAGCAGCCCATGCGGCTAGAGAATTCCAAGCGGCCAGAGTAATCCATGCGACCAGAAAATCCTATACGGTCAGAGAAGTCTATGCGGCTACGTGGGCATGCTTCTTATTCAAAGTATTTCAATTTTTGTAAAATTGAAAACTTTGAAGGGGGTCTTGTAGAAGCATAAAAAAGAATAATAATTCATATGCGGCCCAGACTCAACATGCGGCTCAAAAAGCTCGAAGAATCTTATGCGGCTCGAAGAAACCCAGAGAGCCGCATGCGGCTCAGGAAGAGCCACATGGCCTAATGCGGCTCAAAATAAACCGATGACAGCTGGCCATAATTACTTCATGCAGCTGGCCATTTAATGTTCTGACATAAAGTGACAACTCTGATGGCTCTGACATAATGAGGAGACGCGTCAGGCTCCTCAAAAGACGAAAAAGTCTCTGAGACAGCCGGCACAATCTATAAAGTCCAAAGAAGCTCTCTATGCGGACCGCCTAGACCACCCTTATGCGGTTCAGATTGGGGGTTCACCCTTATGCGGCTGCCACCCTCATGCAGCTGCCACTCTCATGCTGCTCGGATTATGGGGGCCACCCTTATACGGTTCAGTTGGAAGCCACCCCCATGCGGTTGCCACTTTTATGCGGTTCGGATTGTGGGGGCCACCATTATGCGGTTCAGTTGGAGGCAACCCCCATGCGGCTGCCACTCTCATGCGACTCGGATTGTGGGGGCCACCCTTATGCGGTTCAGTTGGTGTTCACTCTTATGCGGCTGTAACTCTCATGCGGCTGCCACCTTCATGCGGCTCGGTAGTCGGGGCCACACTCATGCGGCTCTGCCAAGATACCCCTTCTATACGGCTCGCATCATAATGGCAGTTGGGATACGTAGCAGAAGATCGACTAAAACTTTTCTAACCGCGTTCATACGGCTCTCAGCATAATGGCGGTTGGGACACGTGACAGAAGATTGACTAAGATTTATCCACTCGGATTTAGCAACCAACAAATCATAATAATGCAGATGCAATCAACATTAACTGCCCAGATCGATTTCTAACAAACTATGCAGATTTGGTGCAATCACATTAACTGCCCAGATTTGTTACAATCAACATTAACAGCCCAGATTAATTTCCAACAAACAAGACCAAGGCTAATCTTAACCAAATCCCTAACTGCCCACTTTTCAAGGAGCAATTACTGCACACCCTACATATCACAAATCTCTATAAATAGCTAGGTGCCATTCCCTTGCAAAAGCCTGGACAGAGAGCGGCGGAGACACAAAGAAAGGCATAGAGCAAAGAGCACCCAGCAAGAGCATTTCTTCATCAGAGCCGAAGCGACGTCCGATCGTCCAAGGAGTAAGGCAGAGTTGATAGCACTCTCCCGAGCCTCTACCGTCACCCCTCAGAAAAATAAAACAATTGTACTTTAGATTGATTTTCCTAGGTTTTGTTCCTAGGCTCTCTTCTGTACAAACGAGTGTGTAATTGTGAAGTAAAAGTCCAGTCCTCCCATAAAACTTCTCTGTTCTTTTATAATCAATGGCAAACAGCAGAAGGTGCAAAAGACTGAGGCTCAATACTAAAAAGATAAAATAGAAGATATTGAGAGATATCCCTTTATTGTCATGTCTACTAAAGTCTAGTAAAGACACATAAGGACTATACATAAGAGACTAATTCTGTTCTTCCAGAAAGATCTAGTACATATTCGACAAAATTCTAGAGGGATCTACAAGGGATACAGTCTTCGTTGAAGTGCAACCTTCCTTCTTCTCTACATGCATGCTGGAAGAGAGGCCTCTATCAAAGCATGTTCTGACCTTCTTGTGGGCGCATCCTATCAGAAGCAAATCAGTTACTCAGCACTTTGAAGAGTCAAGAGCCTTCAAGCCAGAGGCACAGCCACATGCCTGCGCCAACCTCAAAATCAAGATGGTGGTAGGCCCAATCCCAGAGGCACAGCTATCTGCCTGCGCCAATCCCAGACGCCCAAGGGTCTCATACCCTTTCCTCCACAGCCAACGCCTTCACTGTTCATAGGCGTAGCTAATTACCTATGTCCATATGAGGTGCAGGATGGTGATATGCTCACACCATCTCCACTCCCACGGTATAGTCGTCTGCTCCAGATCAGAAGCTTAAATCACTTCTCTACAAAAGACTTAGGAACTTCCATCGCAACTAATGCAAGTCGGCCTGTCGCTCCAAAAGCACAGTACCCTCGCCAACCTGAAGCATAAGCCTACTTGTCGCCTACAGCATAGTGACTATGGTAGTCCGAAACACAGCTTCATAAGTTGCTCTATATACACAGAAATCTTGTCGTCATTCAAAGCAAGTCAACTCGTCGCCTGAAAGCACAGAGGTTCCATCGTCTCCAGAAGCACGATCTACTCATCGTCCCTAGAAGCGCAGTAGCACTTAGTCCTCACCAGAGGCGCAGGAAGCATGGGTCCATCCCAATTGGTTTGTTTAAACCGCCTCTTGTAGAGAAGATTGGGATTAAATCATGATTGTTATCATATCAGATTGATTTAAATCTTAGACGATGATCAATTAGACTCCAAATCTAGGATAAAATTTCAAGATTTACTCAGCTGTATCCGAACAAGCAAATTGGCACGGCACATGTCACCTCCTTCGGTTATGTTGATAACCACTAGAGATCGCGTTTGAGAGGAATCTCAATATCCGTCACGTGTCAGCGCCGCAGAAGCATGCACCATACAATGATGACAGATTCTTTCATATCTCAGGAACCTTAATGCACATCGCATATGTGCTCGGTTCTCTATAAATAGAAGGAGTTCTCCTTCAACTAAAAAATTGACATCCTTCATCTAAAAAAGAACAATCCACCATGTAAACCCCCTAAAATTTCTTCTACGACTTTTGTAAAATATTATTGTAATTATTTTGTACTTCGTATCTACATGTCGCGTATGAATTCACATTGTTGTAGTGTACGAGATTTGTGTTTCGTGATTGCTCGTCGAATGCGAATATGTGCGAGGTACATATTTTTATAAAACATTTTATTAGAGATTTTATATATAGAAGAATTTAATTTTCAAAATAATATTTGATAAATATTTTTATTTCTAAAAAGAGTTATTTTGTTCGTCGTTTAAAAAAAATAAATGGTGATTTGAAAAAATTATGGTTTATATGAAAAGTATTCCAAATATTTTACAAAATTTGAAAGTTGATATTTAAAATATTTTGTTATTCATAAGAGCTATTTTATGATTTAATATTTAAGTATTTATCATGATTTTCAAAATTAATTATTTCTATATATATTTAATTATGAAAATGATACTTGAGATTTTGTTGATTTTTTTAAATATGCTAATTTAAATTAGAAAAAATTTCATTGGAATTTGAATTAAATGAGTGGAGGTTTTATGTTTGATTTGGATTTGAACGATTTAAAGTTTAAAGCGATTTTAATATAATATGATATTATCTAGGGGGAATTTAAATTCTCCCAATCCCTATCCAACTGGAAATTTCCACCTCCTATATAAGGAGAGGTACTCATCCATAAACTTCCACCATCCCCAGATTGTGAATCGTGTCTGTGTCTTCCGTCCACTAAAACTTCTCCATTATAAATACAGATCTCCTTTCCGTGTTCGACATACCGGACACCACTTTGTCTCTATGTGTCACGCAGGACACGACTCTAGTTTCCGACGTAACCCCCGACATCACCCAAACCTATCCTAAAACTGTCGTCCCTCTGCCACTCTTCTTGTCCATCCGGCACCGCCGTCATCATCTTGCCTCATCCCCGTCGTACTACTATCTATCACCATCGTTACCAGTTTCATACCGTATCCGTCGAGTGGCAAGCCATGCCTGCACCACCGAGGCCCCCTTCGGCCACCATCGTCGTTAGCACCGTCCCATCACAGACCCATATCACAGCTGCCACCATCCTCAATGCCAAGGACATTGCCACCACCATCTTTGTCAATACCACCACCTCTACAACCGTGTTCGGCCACCCGTCGTGTCTCCAAATCAAACCAACCAAATAAATCGACAACCACCCCTTACCTCCGGATCCGCCACCTCCCGACGAAGTCCCCAACCGCTGCCCCGACCTCATGAACCACAGATGGCCGCTCCCGCTGCCGTCCATCCAGCAAATGCAGCCCGGCCGAGCGCCCCACTCTGGCTCCCGATGTCGAGCCGCCCGTGCTCCGTTGGTCGAACCACCGGCGAGCTTCCTCGCTTCGCCTCTCCTTCCTCCCTCTGTGCCACCTCCACCAAACCTCGACGCCGGCGCGCCCATCTGCCGCCGTTGAGCCCACCGTGCCAGAACTCCTCCGAGCCGTCGCCGCCTCGTGGATCTCGGCCTCCCCAGAGCTGGTCGGAGATACAGCCGAGCCCGGCGCCCAATGCCTCCGTGCAACCTCGTTGAGCTCCAAACTCCCATTCTCTCGCCGTCCTTTTTCTCTCTCCATCCCTTTCTAATATAGACAGCAGGATCTGTCATATATAACATTTTCATTATTGTTATTATTGTTATTATATTACTGTTATTAATATTTATTATTATTATCATTATTATTAGTGTTATTATGTTTATTTTTATTACTGTTATTAGTATAATTATTATTTTATCACTAAGAGTTTCGTCCTTTACAATATTATTACTGTCATAAAATATCTATACATGTAAATTAATATTTTCAAGAGATTATATTAAATATAGTTTTTATTAATTATTTGATCTATTCAAATAAATAGCTATTTTGTTATCTACCAATTATAATTTTGTCCTAGAAGGATTCTATTCAAATATAGTAGGTTATTTTGACTTATAAAATATAGTTCCAATTGTTATATATAAAATTATTATTTTTCAGGTAGTTTCGTAAAATCATTTTTACTAATAAAGCTATATGTTCAAGTATAATTTATCTAAATTAATTCTTCAATCATGAGGTTAGTTTTTTTTATCTATGTTGACAAACTTAAGGGTTTTTCAGTTGAGACAAATTTTTTTGGATTTTTGTAGTAATCTTTAGACTAACCAAAATCTAGTTTCAGATACTATAAATATTTTCTAAAAATATGGTACGTGACTTTCTACACAAATTCTTCTCACCATAAATCGTGACTAAATCATGCTTCCTATTTTCTAGTAGATTCGTACCGTTACTCATCGACGATGGCTTTGGACTAAATGGGATATGACAGATCCTCGCACCACACCAGGCGTCATCCAGGCAAGATACCTTGCCATAATTTGTTGTTTATAAATTAGTCTGCATTTTATTTATTGCATATCACTGTGTATTATTTCTAGTTCTTTTAGCTGTACCATTATTACAGTTTCTGCTTTACTGCCTGCTCAGTGATATTAGTTGTACCTTATTTTTATCCTTTGATTGCATGTGGACCTAGAGTTAAGGGACTACCAGTAGTTTAGCGCATTACATAAACTTTGATACTGATGTGCCACGAGATGTGTGAGTTGTGAGTAGCATATAGCCTACGGACTTGCGTGTTGGCTAATTACTGATGCGTACAGGACGTGCGTTAGGTCTAACTGTCAATAGTTGTATGTTAGAAGACTTGACGGTTAGTAGTGTTACATGGTCGTGGATGCGACATGATAGGTACATTGGATGGAAAGAACATTTCCTTGTCGTATGGGCTTCGATTGCACTTTTCTTGTAACCCGGAAGCTCCGATGGAGATACGGGTATGTTTAGCCTCTCAAGTTTGCCACTGTCGTTTTTGAATGTCATGCGCTGTGGTCACTGGTGTCCAAGTGAGGATTATACCAGATCCCATTTACAGCCAGAGCTCATGCGACGAAAGTTTTATTCTCAACTGTATGTTCACATTAGTACGGTTAGGTTACCTTACTTATGTCTTGTCACTTTCTTTGATTGTGGCATATTTTATATTCAGTATTTATATGGCATGTTGTTTATTGTATCTTGTTACGTCCCTCTAAGGACCTGGTTATCTCGTTAGGTGTGTGTTCTTGTCTTTCGCAGGTGTTCTAGCCGTGGCCATGATCGTCACTATTTCTTCGAGGATGATTGCACTTTGATCGTCTTCGCTTCGTCCGTCAAACTCATTTTATTTTCCATGTATTTTTCCTTCATTGTTGGTAGTAGATTTGTCTCCGCCCAACTACATGTACCAATGACAATTCATAGATTATATGATATCTTTTATTCGTATATTTTATGTGGATTAGATTAGTCATGGTTCTACTGCATTTTACAGCTTACGTATATTTATTATACGGCTGGCATATCTACGTTCCTAGTCCTACGTATTTTGGGACTGGGGTATTACATATTTTTGTGGTGGCCATACAGGTCGAGTTAGCTGTTTCGATTACATTATTGTATCGAGCGGACCTGCATATAGGATTAGAGTCTAGAATCTCATCCACCTACTTGACATCCTTCCTTGACTGCAATTTTCGAACTCTCGATCGACCTCCTTGAGGTGCATCTTGCTTGACTCTATCTGCCGTAAATTTTTAGTTTCATTCTTAGTAAGATGACTACACTATTATATGCTTATAGGTCAAACACATGGCTAGAAGGTTACACTGACAATTAATATGCATTGAGATTTTATTTTAGAAATATGATCTTAAGGATTAGTTAGTTCCAAATTGGGTAGTAGCATATTACCGCTTTCAAAAGATAGTTGAAATTTTATTTCTACAAGATGGTATTCACAAGAGGATAGTTAGGTCGAGGAAACAAATTGATTTGATTTTGCATTTTGATTTTTGAAGGCCTTTGAACATTTATGATTTATTGAGTTATAACTATACATCTTTTGGAGGGATATAAATTTGATTTGAAAAGGATCATAAAATTTTAAATGTGGAAGTATGATTTATGATTGACCAAAATTTGAGGATAATTGATAAATTTTGGTAAAATATTTTTGAATTAAATTACTTCATATGATCTATGATTTATAAAGTTATTTAGATTTCAAGTTTAAAGCCTTGATTATGGAATATTTAAATTTTGGCAAAAAAATTTACTTTTGAAGAATAGTTGTGACTTATTGGAAGCTAAATATACACATTTGAAGGATATAGCATTTAAATTTGGGAGTTATTTAAATGTTCCATTTTGTAGTTTGAATTTTGGCTGATGAACTTATTTAAATATTGAGTTTAAGATTGGAAAAAAAATTTATTCGATTGGCGATATACAAGGGTTGTTCCGAGATTTACTAGAAATTTAAAATTTTGATTAAAGTTTACAGCCTAAGATGATTGAAAATTTTGGTGGAGTATTTTTGGGAATTTTATTGAAAAAAAAAACCTTCGAGGAACTTGAAATATCAGATTAGATCATATATTGGTAGAGGACCAGGAAGCAAGTAAGGTCACCCTAGTGAGATAGAAGTATTCCATATTAGATTGCCATACCACCTATTATTATGATATTGCATATACACAAGTATAGTTAGTCATCGACCAAACCGATGAATATATCTTTGACTTGCTCGACCTTCCCTTAAATCTTGATCATTAATCGTGACCATCTAATTGTTGAAACTTAGAAATGATAGAATCATTCCCGTGACCGTACCCTTATCTATGAGACTATTTTCTTTCTAGAAACTGTGTCTCTAACTTATCTTAACATGATCTACGAGATTTTCTAAATTATCTTTATTTCATGCTTTAACCTTTTATTTTTGTGCATTAACTAGTACTTTATGAAAACCCACTTTCTATTTTGATCATGTGACGTTCCCTATCGTGACTGATAATTGGAGCACAACACTAGACTTTTCCTTCCAACAAATTTCACATGTAAGACCTAGACAAGCTCACCTTCATGTAGGTATATCATGTCCCAGTAAAACAAGTCCCCTTATACTCTATTTTTATGGTACGACTTTCGGATAATAAAGACTAAACTATAACCCTTACCATGGTACCGATATACTTTTGATTATATATATGGACTCAACCTCGACTCCATTTTGACCCAATATATAATTGTGATCTACATAATTTCTTAATATGCATAACTTATGTGTTAACTCGATTGCTTAACCGTTGTCCTTTTATTTTCGTGCCTTATCTTGATTTACTCCGACCAATAACAACTTTACTTTTCGTGATATTAGCAACCCTTACTCTTCTCCCTTCTCGCTAAATTACTCGTCATATTTCACCTTGATTCCTCTGTGGTTTATGCAATTTTGCTCATGTTATGATTTTCTTGCTCGAAGATGAATTTGATCATGACATCCTTTGGTTGGAGAGAGTTAGATTAGAAAATCCCTAGAGAAAAGTGGTAAAGTTGAATAAGATGATTGAGCATGCATAATTGAAATTTTACGGTAAATTATGGGACGAAGTATATTTTATGATAAAGGGAGAATAGATTCTTGTTTGACAAATTGAGTCTTTATTTTATGAGATGAGAAATAGAGTGTTTGAAGAATTCAAGAAGAATGTAATTTCTTAAATCCTTAATGATCAAGAATTTAACTATGGGATGATTGTAAATATGAAGGTCATATTAACGTGAGATTGGATTTATTCTTGACTAATTGAGTAAAGAAAATTTATTTTTAAAGGAAAATTTTGCATGGAGAAATTAGCTTGAGAAAAAAATATGTAGAAAAAAGAGTATTAGAGATTATAGGAAGTTGGACTTATCAAATTTTAAGATTTTAGACATAATTTCATATTGAAGTAAGATTGAATTGATCTTCGACTAATGGATTAAAAGGTTGAAAAAAAATTTATGGTGTTATGAAGATATGATCCACAAATATTGAAGGGATATTTTATTTTGGCGTAAGTACAAATTTTCTGCAAAGAATGTTGATTCATTTTTGACTAAATATCGATTACCTACTATTCGAAGAGATTAGGAACGAGGAAATCCATTTTGAGGAAAATAATTATATTTATAGATATGTTGGGAAGGTATATTAGAGATTTATTGGAGTTGAACGTGTTGAGCTTGTTGAATTCTCCTTGTGAAACATCGGAACTAGATATATGCATACATTTTGGAGATTCAAAAAAAAGTGAGGTAAATGATCAAAGTAATTAAATAAGAAGATAAAGATGGAATATAAACTTGTGGAGAAAACAAAGTGAGAAAGGTTAATATGACTAATTGGTAAGGACGATTTGAGATTTTAACGATACTGAAAATGTGCACTGAATGTTTGAATCAGGGATATTGATCTAGTGATCAAAATTTATATTGAAAACTATTACCTATCTGGGAGCTTGCACAAAAGATAATGAATGATTGATTATAGACACTAAGGGGTTGTCATACACATGATCATATTAGAACTATTGAATTTTCTTGTCTTAATAAATGACTTACTGCCATTGAAATGTCGTTTCCTTCTCGTCAAACAATTGATTGCCTTTTGTTCAATATGAATCAAATCCTTATCGATTAAACTACTATTATCTCCCTAAGCCTACCTACCCTAATTATCCCTAAATTTCGAGGACAAAATTCTTTTAAGTTGGGTAGGATGTAAACCCCCTAAAATTTCTTCTACGATTTTTTTAAAATATTATTGTAATTATTTTGTACTTCGTATCTACACGTCGCGTATGAATTCACATTGTTGTAGCGTGCAAGATTTGCCTTTCGTAATTGCTCGTCCAATGCGAATATGTGCGAAGTACATATTTTTGTAAAACATTTTATTAGAGATTTTATATATAGAAGAATTTAATTTTTAAATTAATATGTGATAAATATTTTTATTTCTAAAAAGTGTTATTTTGTTCGTCGTTTAAAAAAAATAATGATTTGAAAAATTGTGGTTTATATGAAAAGTATTCCAAATATTTTGCAAAATTTGAAAGTTGATATTTAAAATATTTTATTATTTATAAGAGCTATTTTATGATTTAATATTTAAATATTTATCATGATTTTTGAAATTAATTATTTCTATATTTATTTAATTATGAAAATGATACTTGAAATTTTGTTGATTTTTTTAAATATGCTAATTTAAATTAGAAAAGATTTCATTGGAATTTGAATTAAATGAGTGGAGGTTTTATGTTTGATTTAGATTTGAACGATTTAAAGTTTAAAACGAATTAATAAAATATGATATTATCTAGGGAAATTTAAATTCTCCCAATCCCTATCCAACTGGGAATTCCCACCTCCTATATAAGGAGAGGTACTCATCCATAAACTTCCACTATCCCCAGATCATGCATCGTGCCTGTGTCTCCCATCCACTAAAATTCCCCCATTACAAATACAGATCTCCTCTCCGTGTCCGACATACCGGACACCACTTTGTCTCTATGTGTTACGCAGGACACGATTCTAGTTTCCGACACAACCCCCGACATCACCCAAACCTATCCTAAAACTGTCGTCCCTCTGCCACTCTCCATGTCCACCCGGCACCGCCGTTATCATCTCGCCTCATCCCCGTCGTACTACTATCTATCACCATCGTTACAATGTTCACACCGTATGTCACGACCCAGTCCCAAATTGTTGGGTCGAATCGGATCATGTCCAGCCTGCACCGTTGTGAGACGGTGGCAGTAAGCTGTATCCAAATGCATGTAATCACAACAACACAATATATTTGTCACAACTTCTAAAATTTCAAATATTAAAACTTGTCCAACAAAAGATTTATCTGTTACAACTAATAAAAATAAAACTGTCTTTTAATCTAACATCAAAACTAAAAAGGAAAATGCCATCTAGAAGGTTGGCTCTACAGTCCCGAGATCAACATCGTCCGATTGGAACTCTGGCAGCACAGCATGGTAGAGCTTAGGGTCGTAATAACTATTAATTAATAGCTCTGCATCATCAATGGAACTTATTGGGGGTGGGGAATCCATTCAGGAAAGGAGCAAAGTACAATTATGAAAATCTAACAATTCAACTAATAATTAGAAATTTGCAATTTTAAACAATTTGAAATACTTGAACAATATTTTCCAGCAATTCTCCACAATTGAAAACAATTGAGTATGTAATGCTTATGACCAGCTTGGGTTGTACAATGGTATCCTAGTGATACGATACGGCTTATCCCTGTATGAAAAAGGAGTAAGCTCGCACAATTATGCAATATGAAGGTATTGGTCATAGAACACTACACTACTCCCCCTAATCCCACAATCAATAACAATCAATACTCGTGTGGCAATGTGGTTTAATCTTGCAATATTATAATTAATAATTAAATTAAAAAATAAATATAATCGTACTTGCCTTGGTTTATAACTGGATTTGAGATGGATATCGGGGAAGGATTAAAACTCGTCCTCGAAATCCTACAGTTGAGAAGTTCTGACTTAGAACCATATTTGAACCAGATCTAGGTGTTCTAGTTATAATCTCTAAAATTTGATCCTAGTCAAGTTTTTAATTTGTTAAAATTATTCTACCGGAATACATTATCATTACGAACTACAATTAATTATTTAACGAGGTAAAAGTCGATTTACTGATTAATTGGGAAAATAACATTTACAAGTTAATTGTCAAAACTTTGTAGTTTAGTAACATATATATAAAACTAGATTTTTCTTTAAATGAGAGAAATATGAATTTCTGTTAACTTATAAAAAAACTTAATGTGATAAAACTTATTAAATTTCTATATAAAAATTAAATATTTTATTTTTATATTCTACGTATTTAATGCCAAAACAACAACCAGAAAATAAAGAAAAAACTACACTACACACTACAAGGTCTCAGAAAAGAAAATAGAAACTGGGCTTATGCCCTTACAATTTATTACATAAGTTAATTAAAAATTGTTGTTGAGCTCCGAACGCCGGGAAGCGGTCCATTCAGCAGGCCGAGGTCCTGCTCTCAAAATGCTATTGGCTAGTAATACGTTATAAAATAATTATTTAAATTAAATATAAAATACGGTAAGTCTCAGACTTAGTCCAAAATATCATGTTGCATTCTAGCTTATGCCTCAACGTCCGGAATGGCCGGTTTCGTTTGCATTTCGCTAGGGCCCATAAACCGATATGGTCGTCGCCCAAAAATAATACAAAAATCCATATTTAAAACCAACAATCAAATTGTAATTTGTTTTGCAAAAGCTGAGATTTGAAAATAGTTTTATTCAAAACTTTAATATATTTTTTTGAAAATTTGGGCAACACCTCCTCTATAATTGGGACAACCCAATCCTGGAAAAATGCCAAACAACACAAATACATATCCCAACCCAGAGATAGCTAAATTATAAAGCATAAAATATAACTAAAACTTCATAGCACATCCGAAATAAAATTCGGAAAACCCGAATTGAAATTCGGAAAACCACAGAACCAAACTAAGAAAAAAATGGTCACATAACCATATACTAGGTAATCCAATTTTAACTCAGAAATTCCAAGAAACCACAGAATCACAAAACCACATAATCATTTCGAAAGGGATTTCGGAAAATCCGAAACCTCGAAATCATCGACACCAATGGGAGGGACACAGGGACACGGAACATACCAGGGGTGCTCGGCTAGAGCTCTTAGATGAATAAAGAAGGAAAATTATCCGTGCGGACAGCAAAAAACTCGGGACAGCACTCAGATCCGACCGCGAGAAGCAGACAACGGCTCGGAACCGGAGAGGAGCGCGAAAAGGGGGAGGGGCAGGCGGCCGAAAAGCGGCTGCGGGTCAGCGGGAAGCCGGCAGTCGGAAACGGCCTGGGCCGCGGGGAGGAACGGCGGCAGAAGCCGCTCGGGTCGGCCGAAAGGGGCGCTGGCCGGTGGTCGGCGGTTCTGGAAGCAGGCGGAGGAGGCCGCTCGGGGTCGACGGCGGGAGACACCGCACAGGGAGTCGGTCGGGAGGCCGGCAGGCCTGGGTTCGCCGGAAGGGCGCGGATCGGGTGCCGAAAAGGGCTCGGGTAGGGATTGGGAGATTGGTGGAGATGATGAAGGGGGTTGAGAGGGGTTTTATAGGGAGGATAATGTGGGGGTTTCGGGAGAGAAACAGTCGCCGGGAGGTTACGGAAGAGAAGGGGTCGGTCGAGCGTTGGTTGGAAGGGGAAAGGAAAGGAAAGGTTTTCCTTTACTGAGAGAGAGAGAGAGAGAGAAATTAATGAGTGTTAAAGTAAATTAAAAGATTTCTTTTTCTTTTAATAAGTATAATGATATATATATATATTATATATATATATATATATATATATATATATTTTTAAAAAAAAAATTATATATATATATATATATATATATATATATATATATATATATATATATATATATATATATATATACTAAAAGATTTGTTTCAGAAAAAAAACCAAAATTTGGGTTCGGTTTCCGAAATGGATTCAAGATGGGTTTATGAGGGGTCAGGCCCGACACTCAAAATCCAGGAATAATAATTTTTCTAAAAATATGGTTTTTCATAAAATGGTAATAATTAATTTAGCAAAAAATTATACAATTAAATAGAAATAAAATTTTACGGGTTTCATAACCTTTCCTCCTTAGAAAATTTCGTCCTCGAAATTAAAGGATATGGTTAGGAATTACCTCAGGTCTCAAATAGATACGGATACTGCTCCCGCATCTCGTCTTTTTGCTCCCAGGTTGACTCGACTGGAGAATTGTGTCGCCACATCACTCTGACTATGGACGTCACAGAGTTTCTGGTTTTCTTCTCACCTTTGTCTAAAATTGCCACTGGCTTCTCTGGTACTGTGAGGCTGGGTCCAATCTCCAGCTCTGAAAGGTCCAAGATGTGGCTTGGATCCGGGATATTGCGTCTGAACTGTGGAACATGGAAGACGTTGTGCACGCCCTCAAGATTAGCTGGTAGAGCTAATCGGTACGCTACTTCTCCGACATAGCTCAAAACTTAGAATGGGCCGATGTACCTGGGACTCAGCTTTCCTGCTCTGCCAAATCTGATAGTTCCTCTGGTAGGGAAGATCTTGATGAAGATACTATCTCTTGCTTCGAACTCCAATGGTCGACGACTGCTATCAGCCCAATGCTTCTCTCTGTCCTGAGCAATCCTGAGCTTGTCTCTAATCACCTTTACCTTCTCTGCTGCATCGGTCACCATCTCAGGTCCAAGCAATACTCTTTCTCCTATGTCGTCCCAAGCAAGTAGAGTGCGGCAACGACGTCCATAAAGTGTCTCGAACGGAGTCATACCGATGCTAGCTTGGTAGCTGTTATTGTAGGAGAACTCTACCAAGTGCAAATTGTAAAACACCTAAATTTTTACTATTTTTTTATATATAAATTTGGTACTAATTTTAAATTTTCTATTGTACGCCACGTAGTCGTATTGTACGTCACGTAGTCGTATTGTACGTCGTGTGCAAAATTTCGTAATTGCTCGACGAGTGCAAATATGTGCGAGCGTACATATTTTGAAAAATATTTTTCTATTTTTATAGTTTCAAAGTAATATAGATAATAATTATTTCTAGCTATCGTTTTCAAGTTTATAATTTTAATTATGAAAAGTCTTTCATTTATACAGTTATAATAATAAATAATTTTTCCTATAAAATGGTATATTAGAAAAGTATATTTATGTAAATATTATTTGTACATGCATATATATTTCATAATTATTTATTAGTTTATTAATTAACAATAATGTAATTTTTGAAATTACTATTATTAGTATTCTTGGAAAATATATTTCAAAATTATTATGGCGATTTAAATCTTGATTTGAATTTATGGATTTATTTAAATAGTTAAATATTTGAAATTTGATTTATCCCATTTGATTTTAAACTAAAAATTTATTTAGATTTAAATTGGATTTGTATTTGGATTTGGATTTGATTGATTTAAAATTAAGTTGCGAATTATCTATTTTGGGTTTAAAACTACTCATAATCCTTATCCAACTGGGAATTCCCACATCCTATAAACAGGCAGGTACTCCTCCATAAATTCCTCAACTCCAAAATTTCACAACCAAACGTGAGTGCATCGTTGTCACGCCCCAGTTCCAAATAATCGGATTGGGAACACGTGGCATGCCAGCTGTACAATCAAACATAGCTAAATCCAATTTAATGGACTATGATCTGATCGTAGTACGCTGAAGTAAAACTAATAAAGTAACATCACAGGCAGGTAAACTAGTCTCATCCATGAAATAAAGTAAGAGATAACTGAATAGAAATTCATCAGTGCCATAGAGTCCAAATGTCAACAATGACAAGTGAAGAACAAATCACTAAATAAGTAAATGAGTACAACTGGAATGAAATGAAGTAGCAAATAGAAATAAACGGAATACTGGAAATGAAACCCACGACTGAAGATGTAGCTAGCCTCCAGAGAATCAAGGCTGCGGCTCCACCTCAAAGTCGTCGTCAACAAGTCCCTCTACTCCATAATCAGCCGGAAATAAGTGCTCGTCAAGCTCTGGAAAAGATACCAGGTCCTCAGAGGGACATAACAAATACACAGGAAATCGACATGCATGATAATACTGAACAGTAATGTAAAAGTAACTATAAAGTATGCAACCAAGTATTTCCCTAACCAAACAAGGACAGAAAATACAAGGTAAGCAATAGAGGGGTTCTAAACCATCTATGTGTAAATGCTCTCGAGACATCTCTAGTGGCACATGAGAGGGGGAGAAGAAGAAGAAACTGCCACCAAGCGTTCTACAGTTTGAGAAACGAGGGGCTACGAGCATCCAGCGTACATTGGAAACAGAAATTCTCATACACCACTAGTAGACTCTCCCCACCCAATGTACTCGTACCGTATATGCGGTACGAATAATATGCAAGACGTCATAGTAAATATAATGTAACTAAACCAAACTGCTAACAGACTCAAGTTCATATGTTAAGGGCCAGTCAACACATAACCTCTGTACTCAGCTCACTCATATGTGATACATGTCTGAGACGGTGTCAAGTTATACTAACACTATACTGGGTAGTCTTCAATGGAGACGAGTGCACACAAATAGCAATAAACTGGGAATTTGAAACTACTGCATAGTAATGTCAAGCAAGGTGTACTTGCCTGTGTCCAGCAACTGAGTATCCGGGTCCGATGTAGAGTCCGAGTTCCGAGAAGCAAATAATCCTAAACAAGCATGATTTCTAATTAGTCACTAATTAACAATTTACTAAATTGATTAATTGCTAATTACTCAACAATCATAGTATTTTATTAAAACTAACTAACTAGTACCAATAATTATGAATAATAATTATACAATAATAAGTATGTAAAATATACTTATTATCATACATTTATATTCTGTAATTAATAATACAACATAATATTTAATAATTAATTAATTAATTATAATTAATTAACTAAACAATTTAATACACACATGCATACACAATTCCTAATAATACTAACAAAAATAGTAAAAATCCTTAAAAATCATTTTAGTCTATTTTAATAATAAACTAAATAATATCAGAATAATAAATATATATTATATATATATTTTCACAGAAATGAATTTATTACTATTAAAACTAGTTATTAAATAAATAATTAAATAATAACAATGAATACATAATAATTCGAAATAAATCCTGAAAATTCACTATAACCCTAAATTTAATCATCAAATCTAAATTCACTATTCCACACAATAATAACACATAATTGATAATTATTTAAATTAATAAATAATTATTAAGCGACTTAATAAATAATTCTAAAACAATTCTAGAAATTACTTTTAATTCCTAAAAATTAGTAAATAATTATAAAATACCTAAAATAATTCCCAAAATAATTTAATTAACTATTTACAACAGAAACCCTAACATTTACCAATTTATAAATAATTATATAATTAATATCAATTAATTATATAATATACCTAGTAAATCAAAATTACCTTACTAAAATCTAAATAAATATAATTAAATACTGGAAATATTTTTATACAGTAAAGTATATTTTTACAAACATTTTCTATATAATATATATTATTTAATTAACAACCAATTAAATAATATAATTTAAAAACAGTAATTGGAATTACTTTAAAAAATCTAAAGTTCTCGGTTTTAATATAAAATAATTACAAATAAAATTCTATAATTTCTGGAAAAATTATTATAAATACTACATTAATTTTACGAACTTTTTCATCTACAAAGTTTTATTTAATTAATAATAAATTTATTAATTACTGATTAAAACAGTAAATACCATTAATTAATTAACGGCACATAAAATTTATAAATAAATAATAATAAATACTAATAAATAATATTAATTCACACAAAATTTAATGTAGATCCTATACTTAATTACTATTGATTTCCTTTAATTAGATCTAATTAATTACTAATAATTAGACAATAATTAATCATAAAAACTGAATTAAATAGGATTAAAAACCCTAAAACTAGGTTTTACACATGCAAGGGGGTTTTCCACGTGGCAGCGCCACGTGGGGGGGTCGGGGGCTACCTGGCCACGCCGCAGGGGGGTGGCTCCACCGTCTGGGTGCGGTGGCTGCGCCTGGAACGGCCGGTGGTCGCCGGGATCGCCGGTTCTGCTGCTCGCAGCAGCCGCAGTCCCGTCCGGCCTCGTGCTCCTCCGTACGTCGGCGAGGAGTCTCGGGTTGTGGGAGGAGGTAGGCGAGGGGAAGGCGAGGTCAGGGGGGCGGCTTGGAGACAAAACTCTAGGGTTAGGGTTATGAGGAACTTGGTTAAAGAAGGCTATATATATATATATATATATATATATATATATATATATATATATATATATATATTTTAAAGAAGGCTATATATATATATATATATATATATATATATATATATATATATATATATATATATATATATATATATATATATGATTCTAGGGTTCTAAGTTAGTATATATAGATAATCATATCTATTAATAATAACTAAAATAAATTATCTATTAGTAAACAACAATAACTAATTAATTAGAATATGGAATTTTCCATATTCTAGGGTTTCTAGACTAGGATTAAGGTTTAGGGAGTTCCTAATACAATGCACACACAAACACTTGCATATATATATATATATATATATATATATATATATATATATATATATATATATATATATATATATATATATATACACATATATATATCTAACTATATAAATAATTAATAATGAATTAAATAACATCTATTTAATAATTAAATAAAAAAATAATAACATAAATGTAAAAATTTGAGGGGTTTTATATTCTACCCAACTTATTAGAATTTCGTCCTCGAAATTAAAAACAAGCTAGGATTAAAAGAAAACACACAATCATATTTCTAAATCTAGGAAATTTTACAGACTAAATTAAACATAATCTAGAGAGTGAATAATTGCAGAATTAAATCATACCGGACGCCTCACGAAGGTATGGATAACGCTCTAGAATAGAATCTTCCCGCTCCCACGTCGATTTGCCCGATGAATGGTGCTTCCACGCTACTCGGACTAGTCGAATGGTCTTCCCCTTCAATACTTTTTCTCTGCGGTCTAGGATCTACACAGGCTGCTCCTCGTAGGACAAAGTCGGTTCTACGGTGATCTCTAAATGATCAAGTACGTGGTTAGGGTCTGCCACATACTTCCTCAACTGGGAGACATGAAAGACGTCATGAATGCCTTCCAATGACTGCGATAGTGCCAATCTGTATGCAACCTCGCCAACTTTCTCCAACACATCGAAGGGTCCGATGTACCTTGGGCTGAGCTTTCCTCTGACTCCAAATCTGATTGTACCTCTTGTCGGGGAGATTCTCAAGAACACATGATCTCCTTCCTTGAACTCGAGAGGTCGCCTATGAAGTGTCTGCCCACTGTTTCTGCCGGTCCTGAGCTGCTCGTAGATGCCCTGAATCTTCTTGACTGTATCCATACGAGTCACTAACTCTGGTCCCAATATATGTCTCTCGCCTATATCACCCAACATGCTGGTGATCGACACTTTCTTCCGTACAATGCCTCGAAAGGGGCCATCTGGATACTTGCCTGGTAGCTGTTGTTGTAAGAGAACTCTACCAAATGCAAGTGATCCTCCAGGATCCTCCAAAATCCAACATGCAAGCTCTCAACATGTCCTCCAGCGTCTGGATGGTACGCTCTGACTGTCCGTCCGTCTGGGGGTGATAAGCAGTGCTGAACTTCAGTCTTGTGCCCAGACTTTCCTGCATGCTCTTCCAGAAGTGCGATATGAATTGAATCTCGATCGGAGACTATACTGACTGGTACTATGTAATCGCACTATCTCCTTCATATATAAATCTGCCAATACCTCTGTAGATTGCCCCACTCGGAATGGTATGAAATGAGCAGACTTCGATAATCTGTCCACAATCACCCAAACTGCATCTCGTCCAGCTGGGCTTCTTGGAAATCCCGTAACAAATCCATAGTGATGTGCTCCCACTTCCACTCAGGTATCGGAAGCGGTTGCAATAATCCTGCGGACCTTGATGTTCAGCCTTGACTTGCTGACACACCAAGCACTTTGCTACGAACCGTGCTATCTCAGCTTCATTCCATGCCACCAGTAGTGCTGTCTCAGGTCCCTGTACATCTTCGTACCTCCTGGATGAATAGAATAGGTCGAGCTATGAGCCTCTGTCATCAGCTCCTGCCTGATCTCTCATTAGGAACATAGAGGCGATCTGCACCTCAAGGTCCCATCTTCGTGAATCCTCAATCCAGTCTGCAGTCCTTGCTCTGTCCTCTGTCGAAGCCTCTGATATCTGGCATCTGTTGGTAAGGTGCCTTGATCCGCTCTACTAATGAAGATTGAACCTGAAGGTTCATCATTTGCAACTCCTCCAGGCCTAACAACTTCGATGCCCATCTTTTCCAAGTCATATAGCAACTTTTGTGATGTCAGAAGTGTGCCATAGGCCTTCGGCTCAATGCATCTGCTACTGAATTGCCTTCCCTGGATGGTACTGTAACAATATAAAATCTGCCATCAACTCGAGCCAACGTCTTTGTCTCAAATTTAAATCCTTCTGAGTATAGACATACTTGAGACTCTTTATGATCTGTATATACCTCCATATTTCTCCATACAGATAATGCCTCCAAAGCTTCAAGGCAAATATCACCGCCGCAAGCTCTAAGTCGTGCGTGGGATAATTCTTCTCGTGGGTCCTCAACTGCCGTGAACCATATGCAACTACCTTCCCATGCTGCATCAAGACGCATCTAATCCCTTCCGGAAGCATCGCTATAGATGACAAAACCTCCTGATCCGATGGAATGGTCAAGACTGGTGCAGTAGTAAGGCGCTTCTTCAAATCATCAAAAGCAGCTTGGCACTCTTCGTCCACTCGAACTTCTGATCCTTGCGAGTCAACTTCGTCATAGGCTCCGCAATTCTTGCAAAATTCTCTACGAACCTCGGTAATATCGGCAAGTCAGAAAACTTCGCACCTCTGAAACATCGGTTGGGGTTGGCCACGACTCCACTGCTGATATCTTCGTCGGATCCACTTCTATGCCTTTCCCTGAGATAACATGTCCAAGAAATGAAACATGATCGAAGAAAATCACACTTACTCAGCTTTGCATACAGCTTCTGATGCCTCAAGATCTCCAGCACCTTCCTCAAGTGATCCTCATGCTCTTCATGGTTCTTTGAATACACCAAAATGTCGTCGATGAATACTACGACAAACTTATCAAGATATTCATGGAATACTCTGTTCATTAAATTCATGAACACAGCGGTGCATTTGTCAAACCAAAGGGCATTACTAAGAACTCGTAATGACCATACCGAGTCCTGAATGCCGTCTTCGGATGTCTTCTTCCGAACTTTCACTTGATGGTATCCCGACCTCAGATCAATCTTCGAGAACACTGGGCTCCTGTCAGCTGGTCAAATAGATCATCAATTCTGGGCAGGGGATACTTGTTCTTGATGTCACAGCATTAAGAGCCCTATAATCAATGCACATACGAACTGTTCCATCTTTCTTTGGCACAAACAAGACCGGGGATCCCCAAGGTGATGCACTTGGTCTGATAAATCCTGTCTTGCAACTCCTGCAGCTGCACCTTCATTTCATCCAGCGCTTCTTCCAGTCGATAAACATTTGAAGAGATTGGTGCCGCTCCTGGTATGAGCTCAATGGTGAACTCAACTCTCTATCGGGTGGTAGACCCGGCAGATCATCGGGAAAAGACATCAGAAAACTCATCAATGATCGGTGGCGGGGCAACCTCCATTGCCATGCAAGCTCCATGATCTGAGATACTCCCTTCTCAATGCTTCCTCTCTGAAATTAAACTCCGGCTGGCCTGGCGGTCTAAATATAGCACAACCCCTGTGCAGTCCAATATCGCATGATATGAAGCCAATCCATACCCAATACTACGTCGAAATTTGGCATAGGAAATACCAAAAGTCGAGCTCATCTCTCGGCCACAAATGACGACCGAACAGGTTCTACATGTACTAGTCACAGGTACTATACCCCACCAGTAATAATTTTCCAACTCTTAGGCATTGTAGAAGTAGCTATCTATGCACAGCTACAAATCTAGATGATATAAATGATAGGGTGGCACCAGAATCAAATAATACTATAGCAGGCAATGAACCTACTAGAATAGTACCTGTGATAGCCTCACTTCAGTTCCATCTTCCCCCTGAGTGAGAGCAAAAATCGTCCTGTTCTGTTTCGCTGCTGCTTGGCTTTCTCAAACTGTGCTGACTGTAAAGTGAATATAGGTCCTCTCTGCTGACCTCTGGTGCTGGTGGCTTCTGTCCTCCAGCTGGCACAATGGCTCCCCGAAACTGGGCAATCTCGAGCCTGATGCTGGCTCGATCCACAAGCTAAGCAAGTACCCAGCATCCTTCTGCACTCTCTCTGTAAGTGTCCCTTTGCCACAGAAAATGGCAAGTCGGAAGCTCCTTAGACTGGTAGGGTCCAGTCTTCTGCTGATGCTGGTGATGTCCCATAGGTCTCTGACAGGACTCCTGCTGCATCTTCGTCTGCACTGGCTGGTTCTTTGCTGGTTCAGCTTCCCTTGCTAATTGTCTCCTGAATCCTGGCCTCCGTCAGAACTCAGCATAAGAGATCGGGACGGGAGCTAGTATAATGTTGTAGCTCCTGCCTCAGCCCGTTGTGAAATCTCTTGGCCTTCTCCAGATCATTGGGTATCAGTACTCCCCATATTTGCTGAGTCGACTGAACTCGAGTCATACTCGTCAACAGCTTTTCCTTGCTCCAGGTGCAGGAACTGGTTGATAAGGCATTCTTCACAGTAGTAGGGAAGTACTTCTTATCAAAAAACTCCAAAAATTATTCCCACGACTGACGAGTACCCAACTGACGCTCCATAGAATCCACCAGTGATGGGCATTCCCCTCAGCTGAGTTTTACGCCAGTATCCTAAATCCTCAGGCAACTGAGATGCCGCAATAGCTTCTTGGTGCTGGTGATCTAAGTTAGTATCCTCCGGATTCTCATTTCCCAAATAAGGTTTGGGGTTCATCTGCACGTAGTCCTTCACTGAACCTACCTGTGCTGGTTCACGGGAGCTGGTGGTCGGAGTGTGCAGGTGCTGTGCTGTCATCCTCTCCATAGCTGTCAAGAATCCCTGTCTCATCTCAGCAGCTTCCGTCTTTGTTCAGCGTACTGCCTCTGCTCAGCTGCTTCTTGTCTCTGCTCCCGCTGATGCTGTCTCGTTCTTGCATAATCATGTGCAATGAACCTGAAACATCTGTGCCGGAGGCACAAACGAGGGCACTCCATATGATGGTCTGAGGGTACTGGGGGGAGGAGGAGGTACCCCAGTCGGTTGTGC
>JANAVB010043419.1:630699-645108 GCA_029216955.1 Iris pallida | reverse complement strand
GACTGATCATCCGTACCAGATGACTGGTTGTCTCTACGGCAGCAGTACGTCCACTCTTAGATTCATGATTCTGCAGAGATAAGATAGAAGGAATTGAGAATAGGACGGAAACAAACGAGATGCATAAGAATTTGTTCAAGGATAATCAAGAATGTATAGTCAAGTTTGGATGAGACCTAATATTCTAAACCTAATTTGCAGCTTGTCAGTACAGTAACGTAACCAAACATTTTCTGACCTGCATGGGCCACCACTAAAAAACATGTCACCCCAGTTCCAAATAATCGGATTGGGAAACACGTGGCATGCCAGCTGTACATTCAAACGTAGCTAAACCCAATTTAATAGACTATGATCTGATCGTAGTACGCTGAAGTAAACTAATAAAGTAACATCACAGCAGGTAAACTAGTCTCATCCATGAAATAAAGTAAGAGATAACTGAATAGAAATTCATCAGTACCACAGAGTCCAAATGTCAACAATGACAAGTGAAGAACAAATCACTAAATAAGAAATGAGTACAACGGAATGAAATAAAGTACAAATAGAAATAAACGGAATACTGGAAATGAAACCCACGACTGAAGATGTACTAGCCTCCAGAGAATCAAGGCTGCGGCTCCACCTCAAAGTCGTCATCAACAAGTCCCTATACTCCGTAATCAGTCGGGAGTAAGTGCTCGTCAAGCTCTGAAAAAGATACCAGGTCCTCAGAGGGACATAACAAATACACAGGAAATCGAAATGCATGATAACTGAGCAGTAATGTAAAAGTAACTATAAAGTATTGCAACCAAGTATTTCCTAACCAAACAAGGACAGGAAATACAAGGTAAGCAATAGAGGGGTTCTAAACCATCTATGTGTAAATGCTCTCGAGACATCTCTAGTGGCACTGAGAGGGGGAGAAGAAGAAGAAACTGCCACCAGCGTTCTACAGTTTGAGAAACGAGGGGCTAACGAGCATCCAGCGTACATTGGAAACAGAAATTCTCATACACCACTATTAGACTCTCCCCACCCAATGTACTGTACCGTATATGCGGTACGAACAATATGCAAGACGTCATAGTAAATATAATGTAAACTAAACCAACTGCTAACAGACTCAAGTTCATTGTAAGGGCCAGTCAACACATAACCTCTGAACTCAGCTCACTCATATGTGATAGTGTCTGAGACGGTGTCAAGTTATACTAACACTATACTGGGTAGTCTCAATGGAGACGAGTGCACACAAATAGCAATAAACTGAGAATTTGAAACTACTCCATAGTAATGTCAAGCAAGGTGTACTTGCCTGTGTCCAGCAACTGAGTATCCGGGTCCGATGTAGAGTCTGAGTTCCGAGAAGCAATAATCCTAAACAAGCATGATTTCTAATTAGTCAGTAATTAACAATTTACTAAATTGATTTAAGCTCATTACTCAAAATCATAGTATTTTATTAAAACTAATAACTAGTACCAATAATTATGAATATAATATACAATAATAAGTATGTAAAAATAACTTATTATCATACATTTATATTCTGTAATTAATAATAAACATAATATTTAATAATTAATTATTAATTATAATTAATAACTAATCAATTTAATACACATGCATACACAATTCCTAATAATACTAAAAATAGTAAAAATCCTTAAAAAATCATTTTTAGTCTATTTAATAATAACTAAATAATATCGGAATAATAAATATATATTATATATATTTTTTCACAGAAATGAATTTATTACTATTAAAACTAGTTATTAAATAAATAATTAAATAATAACAATGAATACATAATAATTTGAAATAAATCCTGAAAATTCACTATAACCATAAATTTAATCATCAATCTAAATTCACTATTCCACACAAAATAAAACACATAATTAATAATTATTTAAATTAATAAATAATTATTAAACGACTTAATAAATAATTCTAAAACATTCTAGAAATTACTTTTAATTCCTAAAAATTAGTAAATAATTATAAAATACCTAAAATAATTCCCAAAATAATTTAATTAACTATTTACAACAGAAACCTAACATTTACCAATTTACAAATAATTATATAATTAATATCAATTAATATATAATATACCTAGTAAATCAAAATTACCTTACTAAAATCTAAATAAATATAATTAAATACTGGAAATATTTTTATACAGTAAAGTATATTTTTACAAACTTTCTTATATATATATTATTAATTAACAACCAATTAAATAATATAAATTAAAAATAGTAATTGGAATTACTTTAAAAAATCTAAAGTTCTCGGTTTTAATATAAAAAATTACAAGTAAAATTCTATAATTCTGGAAAAATTATTATAAAATACTACATTAATTTTGCGAACTTTTTCATCTACAAAGTTTTATTTAATTAATAAAATTATTAATTACTGATTAAAACAGTAAATACCATTAATGAATTAACGGCACATAAATTCATAAATAAATAATAATAAATACTAAAAATAATATTAATTCACACAAAATTTAATGTAGATCCTATACTTAATTACTATTGATTCCCTTCAATTAGATCTAATTAATTACCAATAATTAGACAAGAATTAATCATAAAAACTGAATTAAATAGGATTAAAAACCCTAAAACTAGGTTTTACGCATGCAAGGGGTTTTCCACGTGGCAGTGCCATGTGGGGGGGGTCGGGGGCTACCTGGCCACGCTGCAGGGGGGTGGCTCCGTCGTCTGGGTGCGGTGGCTGTGCCTGGAACGACCGGTGGTCGCCGGGATCGCCGGTTCTGCTGCTCGCAGCAGCCGCAGTCCCGTCCGGCCTCGTGCTCCTCCGTACGTCGGCGAGGAGTCTCGGGTTGAGGGAGGAGGTAGGCGAAGGGAAGGCGAGGTCAGGGGGGCGGCTTGGAGACAAAACTCTAGGGTTAGGGTTATGAGGAACTAGGTTAAAGAAGGCTATATATATATATATATAAGATTCTAGGGTTCTAAGTTAGTATATATAGATAATCATATCTATTAATAATAACTATAATAAATTATCTATTAATAAACAACAATAACTAATTAATTAGAATATGGAATTTTCCATATTCTAGGGTTTCTAGACTAGGATTAAGGTTTAGGGAGTTTTAATACAATGCACACACAAACACTTGCATATATATATATATATATATATATATATATATATATATATATATATATATATATATATATACACATATATATATCAAACTATATAAATAATTAATAATGAATTAAATAACATCTACAATAATAAATAAAAAAAAAAAAAAAAATAATAACATAAAATGTAAAATTTGAGGGGTTTTACAATCGTGTCCGTGTTCCCGTCCAATTCTTATTCCAATCTTTTTACATTTACATAAATTTCTCTGTCGGACACACCCCCCCCCCCCGACAAAATCAAATTCCCAAATCTAAACCAATTCTAGCCATGACCACCATCATCCTTCCTCGTCGTTCCTACACACCACCAAAGTGCCCCTGCCACCAGTAGAACCCGCCGCCTGCGACCCTTGACCAAAGCCCTGTTCGAGCCACCCGACCACACCAACACCGTCAACATCCCGACCAAAACACCACCTCCGGCCAATCCGTCTCTGTTCTCCTCCCCGACCGTCAAAGCACCCTCGCCCTAGCCGTCCCATACCCCTGCCGTCACGGACGTATCTTCGACCACCACCTTATTCACCACCGCCACTACAGCAAGGACCTCCGCCGACTCCGGCCAACTCTCGCTGGAACCAGCCACCAAGCGGACTGAACCACCCAAAAAACCCCCAAAAAAATTTAAAACCCTCACCTATTGTAGTCGTCGTGGTCACACGCAGCAGCGTCGTTCCAACCCGGTCCTCCGCCCCCCTCTCCGCGGTCAGCGCCTCCGACTCTGCCGTTGGATCAAGTGTCGGCATCCTCGCCACTCCGGCGAGATCCGTCGCGCGCAGATCCGCCGCCCTCTTCCGCCGAGTCCCGACCGCGCCTCACTTCTCCTCCACCCACGCTAAGCCCCGACGACCTCCAGCTCCGACCTCCCCTCCGCCTTTCCTTCCTCCGTGCCTTCCTCCACCGCGTGAAAACCCACCGCCGGAGATAGTACATCCCTCCACCGCCGTTTCCGCTCCCCTCTTCCGTTCTCTTCCCCTTCGGCCTCTCTCTTCCACTCTCGCTGCTTCTTCCTCTCCCCGTTCCTTCTTTCTTCTCACTCTCTCTCCCAATTCTCTTTCTCTCTCTCTCGCTGGCATTGTTTAAGAGTACTCTTGTGTAATAAGTGAAGGATGGTCTCCTCGAGAAGAGGAGAACCCTTTCCTGTCTGATTATTTTAAGTATCATTTATTTTTTATTTATTTGTTTGTTTTGCTAAATATGATGTTATTTTGAGAAGAAGAGAACAGCAGTACATGTACTGTACTGTGGTAATTATTATAATAATAATAATAATTATTATTATTATTATTTGATTGTTTATTTGAATAGAAGAAAAGAACATCAGTATTAGATACTTTGCATTATTATTATTATAATTATTATTATTATTATTATTATTATTATTATTATTATTATTATTATTATATTTACTGTTATTAGTATTATCATTTTATTATTACTGTTATTATTATATTGATATATTATATCCTTATTATTATTTTAAAACTTTGTTATGATTATGATTTTATTTATTAAAATTTTATTCTTCTGTTTTATTAAATAAATAGAAATTATTTTGATAACTTAGAGTTTTTCTTTAAAAAAAGACTTCCAATTTTTTTTGTATTTAATTGAAAGCATATTTTGACTAATAATTTATATTTCAAGTATTATAAAGTATTTCTAAAAACATATGTTATTTGACTAAATATTATTTTTACTGGTAGTTAAGGAATATTTTCCTAAAAGTGTTACTAAATGCGTTTTATAAGGATTTCTAAAATAATTATGAATATTTCTAATAAATCTTCCAAAAGGGTATATATATGAATTATTACGGGACTGTCTTGCTCTAAATCGATTTCCTCTTAGGATTATCTTAATCGTGACCACTCCCAAACTTCCTATTGCTTTGCCAATTCTTTCCTTCCACCTATTGACCCTGACTAATTTGACCCTCATGGACCCGATGGAACTGTCAGTGTCACCACCCTAGGTCACCTTGCATAGTTGTAACACCAAAGTTGTAGTTCGTGCCACCTTGATCAGTGCAGCACACCAGGCGTCCTACCAGGCAAGACACCTTACCATTTGCTGTTTATTTATTTTAGCTCATATTTCATGCATTATTTATTATTTTTTTATGCAAAATAAACTATGATACATAGTATAACTTGTTAGAATTTACTGTCTAGTTAGATTTCCTGTTATGTATTAGTTTTTTTACACATTAAACCTAGATTTAAGGGACCACCCTTGTGTTTTGCATTCATTGGCATTGACACATTGTATCACGAAGTTGTGTCTCATGTAGAACACAGACATGCGTGACTGGCTGGCCACCGGTGCGTATAAGCCGTGCGATAGGATTAACCGCTAATAGAATTGCATGCTAGTTTGACTTGGCGGTTATATAGGTTTACTGTTATGGATACAACATAATAGACATTGGGTGGGAAGAACAGTTCCTTAATGTATGGGTCATATATGCACTGTCCTGATTGCCGGTTATCTCCAATGGGAGGTACGGTCCTGATAGCCGATTATCTCCAGTGGGAGGTACGGTCCTGATTGTCGGTTATCTCCAGTGAGAGATACGATCCTGATTCCTGATATTCCTGATCCGGTCCATGCTTCAAATATTTGTTTTTTTACTGCATATTTATTATAGTACGGTCAGGTACCCTATTGCATGCATCCCTTATTTATTTGAGCAATATTTATTCAGTTTATATGGCATGATATTATGTGTCTTGTTATGCCTCTCTGAGGACCTGGTTATCTCGCCAGGTATATGCTCTTGTCTTTCACAGGTATTCTAGCTCTAGCCGTGGTCCTCTTTATTTCTTCGAGGACGATTGCACTTGGATCGTCTTCTCTTCGCTCACCAAAAACTTATTTCTTTTTTCATGTATTTTTCCTTTACTTGTTGGTAGTGGATTTCTCTCCACCCAACATATTGTATCAAGACAATTCATTATCATTATATGATATCTTTTATTCATTTATTTTTGTGTAGATGAGATTAGTTATGGTTCTACTGTATTTTACAGCTTATGTATCCATACGAGGCCTATGTACTTCGTATGAATACAGCTGGCATGTCTACGTTCCTAGTCCTACGCATTTTAGGAGTGGGACGTTACACAAGTGGTCTTCCCAAGACCCTCCAAATTCCAAGACGTAAGATCTCAGCATGTCTTCTAGCGTCTGGATGGTTCTCTCTGATTGTCCGTCAGTTTGGGGATGGTAGGCGGTGCTGAACTTCAATTGTGTTCCCAAACTGTCGTGTAAGCTCTTCCAGAAGTGAGAGGTGAATCTGGTATCTCTGTTAGATACAATACTTATCGGAACTCCATAAATCCGGTAGATATGCTGCATGTACAGTGCTGCCAACTTTTCGGTGGATAGACCAACCTTGAAGGGGATAAGTGAGCTGACTTCGTCAGTCGGTCCACAATAACCAAAATGGCATCCTTCCCTCCTTGGGATCGAGGCAGTCCTGACATAAAATCCATCGTTATGTGTTTCCATTTCCACTCTGAGATGTCTAACGGCTGCAACAGTCCTGCGGGTCTCTGTCTGCTAGCTTTCACTTGTTGACCAATCAAACATCTAGCCACAAACCTGCATACGTCTTTCTTCATTCCGTACCACCACACTACAGTACGCATATCCCGATACATTTTATTAGCTCCTGGATGTATGGAATACTGCGACTGGTGTACTTTTTATATCATCTCATTCCTCAGTTCGCCAGTTCGTATGCAAAGCCTCGTACCATGCCTCAATGCACCGTCGCTGGCGATTGAGAATCCTTTAAGTGTTCCTGCTAGCACTTGATCTCTGAGTTTGCAAAGCGTCTCGTCTTGGAATTGTGTCTCCTTGACTTTGTCCATCAGATTTGAATGCACTTGCAACTGCATCATTGATGTTTCAACTCCTGGTACAATTGCTTCTCTCTCCAGCTTCTTCATTTCCTCTTCAGGCAGTACAATCTCCAGTCCAAGCTTCTCTATGCCTTCCAGCAAATGCCACTCCTTGGTCAAAAACATTGCCATCTGGTATCGACTAAGTGCATCCGCAACCACATTAGCCTTACCCGGATGGTACTGCAGGTCGATGTCGAAATCTTTTATCAGCTCCAGCCATCGCCTCTGTCGCATGTTCAGCTCCTTCTGAGTGAAAACATATTTAAGACTTTTGTGGTCTGTAAATATTTTCACTCTCTCTCCATAGAGGTAATGCTTCCACAGCTTTAGTGCAAAAATAACTGCTGCAAGCTCCAAATCATGTTTGGGATAGTTCTTCTCATGAGTCCGTAATTGCCTAGATGCGTAAGCAATTACTTTTCCGTGCTGTTGAAGAACACAACCCAATCCTTTACCAGAAGCATCACTGTAGGTTGAGAAACCGCCGGTACCTGCTGGTAGCGCAAGTATCGGTGCCGTTGTAAGTCTCTTCTTCAGTTCCTCAAATGCTGACTGGCAAGCTTCAGTCCACACAAATTCTTCATTCTTTCTGGTGAGCTTCGTCATCAGCTCAGCAATCCTGGCGAAGTCCTTCACAAATTTTCGGTAAGAGCCAGCTAATCCCAAGAAACTTCTGATTTTAGTAACTGAACTTGGTGTACTCCACTTCTCAATAGCAGCTATCTTCTTTGGATCCACCGAAATTTCTTCTCCTGTGACAATATGGCCCAGAAAATCCACCTTGTCTAAGAAGAATTCACATTTAGATAGCTTACCATAGAGCTTCTCCTTTCTTAAGGTTCCTAGAACTTTCCTCAGATGCTCTTCATGATCTTCTTCGGTCTTTGAGTAGATCAGGATGTCCTCGATGAAGACAACAACAAACTGATCCAGATATTCATGGAAGACCTTGTTCATAAGGTTCATGAATACCGTAGGGGTATTCGTCAATCCAAACGACATGAACAAAAATTCATACAGATCATATTTGGTGTTGAACGCCGTCTTTGGAATATCCTCCTTCCTGACCTTGATTTGATGGTAGCCAGATCGAAGGTCTATCTTCGAGAACACCTTAGCTCCACTGAGTTGATCAAACATGTCATCGATCCGAGGCAGAGGGTACTTGTTCTTGATGGTGATGTTGTTCAGCGCCCGGTAGTCAATACACATCCGTACAGTCCCGTCCTTCTTAGGCACGAACAAGACAGGTGCTCCCAGGGTGAGTCTCCATCTATGATAAATTCAAGGGCCTTCAGCTCATTGATCTGGTCCTTCATTTCCTTGGCCTCCTTAGGGTTGACTCTGTAGCATCCCCGAGAAATAGGGACAGAGCCGGGAACTAGGTCGATGGTGAACATCTCGATCTGGGGGTAATCCTGGAAGACTATCAGGGAATACGTCCATAAATTCTGCTATAATAGGGTGAGGGGGTCTGGGTTCTTCGATGATAGAGGAGTAAGTAATACCCTCCATATCTTCTGGAGCTCGAGATATTTCAAACTCCAACTCTCCATGTTGGCTGAAGACTACACATCCTCTGTGACAATCTATCAGCGCATGCTGCTTACTTAACCAGTCCATTCCTAGGACTACATCATAGTTAGGTAAGGGCATCACAAGTAAGGGTGCTAAGAATTTGTGTCCTGAGATAGTTATAGGGCAGTTACAGGTCTCAGTGATGGGTATGGGTCCACCACCAGTCATAACTTTACATATTTTTTTGCTAAATCCCGGGGTGGTGTGCAGAGATGAATTTTGTTGCTATAAAACTGTGTGAAGCACCCGAATCGAATAATGCTAAAGCAGGATGTGAATGCACATAAATGGAACCTGTGATGACATCAGCGGTGGGTTCCTGCTATAGATTTTGCTCATCTGCTGTTAGGACAAAAGCTCGCCCAGTCTTTTATTGATGTTGTCCAAACTGTTGTTGCTGAGTGGGTAGGGAGCCTTCTGCTGTGTAGTTCCGATCCGGTTGAATGTTTTGGGGCAGTCCCTCACTTGGTGGGTGGCAGACCCACAAACTAGGCAGTGCCCTAGTCTCTTCCTGCAGATGTTCGCCTGATGCCCTGGCCTCTTACAGAAATCACAGACTGGAATCTGCTTCTGAGGTGCTCTGTCATTGTTCCTCGCCTGATGATGATGCTGCTGGTGGTGAGAAGGCCTGCTGTTATTGTTTTGATTGGGCCTCTTATGGTTATTCTCGAAGTTGCTAGTTCCAGAATACTCCCTCTTTGAACGAGCAGGCTGACTCTTCTCTATATCCTGAGCTCGTATTAAGATCCTCTCATACGTCTTGGCACCACCTGCGATCACAGGAGTGCGAATCTCTTCCCTCGTTCCATACCTGAATCTTTCAGCGATCAGCGGAGTCGACAACCAAGTTCTTTGCAAAGCGACTAAGTTAAACAAACTCTGCCGTATATTCACCAACCTTCATGTTCCCTTGCTTCAGATTCTGGAACTGTCTTTCCATCTTCCGCAACTCTGATATTTGGAAGAACTTCCTGCGGAACAACCTCTTGAAGCTGTTCCAGTCAAGCTGTCTGTCCTGGAGTCGGGGTTCATTCCGATACCAGGTGCCTGCTACATCTAGCAGTTGGAGTCCCACAGCTTCAACTTGGAGGTCATCAGGAAGTCGAGCGACACTGAGGAGACGCTCCATGCTGTCGAGCCATTCGTCAGCATAGATAATTCCCTCGGTTCCCTTGAAAGGTCGAGGGCGTAACTTCTTGAATTTCTCGATATTACCGACTTTAGCCGACCTTGGTTCAAATTGGGCTGCTTCTCCTCTCTCCAGTGCAGCCCTAGCTACATTATGGGCGTTCTCCATGTCCTCTCTCATAATCACCGTCTGTTCGTGATGAGCTTCATCTTGAGTTCTCTGTGCCTCAAGCACTCCTCGTAGCATGCCTACGAGGTCGGTAGGGTCCACGGGCACTGGTGGGGCAGCTGGATCGGGCACCACCGCAGGGGCTTGCTGTTCAGTTCGAAAAGATGTAGGATCTAACAATTGAGTTGTAGTAGTGTAAAATCCATGGGGTTCTGGTACATTATGGAGACGATCGGTCAGCTGCCAAGGTGTAGGATCCGGACTTGGTTGAAGAGGTGGGGTGTGATCGGGTGATGACAATCCATCGCCAGCAATATTGGTCTTGTCTGTGGCCATACTCTGGAGGGTTTAGGATTGCAAAACATAAGCAAGGTAGCCTACCAGTCTATAACAATCAAAATATTTATTTATAATATATTTCGGTCCTATGTTGTGACAAATTAATGTTCTCGTGTTCTAATTGTTTCTAGATATGTTTACCTAAATCGTTGATCAGACCTGCATGGGTCACCACTAAAACATGTCACGACCCGGTCTCAAATTGTTGGGTCGACTCGGATCATGCCCAGCCTGTACCGTTGTAAAACGGCGGCAGTAAACTGTATCCAAATGCAGGTAATCACAACAATACAATATATTTGTCACAACTTCTAAAATTTCAAATATTAGAACTTGTCCGACAAAAGATTTATCTGTTACAACTTATAAAAATAAAACTGTTTTTTAATCCAACATCAAAACTAAAAAGGAAAATGCCATCTAGAAAGTTGGCTCTACAACCCCGAGATCAACATCGTCCGATTGGGACTCTGGCAGCACAGAAGGGTAGAGCTCAGGGTCGTAATAGCTATTAATCAATAGCTCTACATCATCAATGGAACCTATTGGGGGTGGGAAATCCAATCAGGAAAGGAGCAAAGTACAATTATGAAAATATAACAATTCAACTAATAATTAGAAATTTGTAATTTTAAACAGTTTAAAATACTTGAACAATATTTTCCAGCAATTTTCCACAATTGAAAACAATATAATTTGAGTATATAATGCTTATGACCGGCTTGGGTTGTACAATCGTATCCTAGTGATACGATACGGCTTATCCCCGTGTGAAAAAGGAGTAAGCTCGCACAATTATGCAATATGAGGGTATTGGTCATAGAACACTACACTACTCCCCCCAATCCCACAATCAATAACAATCAATACTCGTGTAGCAATGTGGTTTAATCTTGCAATATTATAATTAATAATTAAATTGAAAAACAAATATAACCGTACTTGCCTTGGTTTATAACTGGATTTGAGATGGATATCGGGGAAGGATTCAAACTCGTCCTCGAAATCCTACAGTTGAGAAGTTCTGACTTAGAACCAATTTGAACCAGATCTAGGTGTTCTAGTTATAATCTCTAAAATTTGATCCTAGTCAAGTTTTTAATTTGTTAAAATTATTCTACCGGAATACATTATCATTACGAACTAGAATTAATTATTTAACGAGGTAAAAGTCGATTTACTGATTAATTGGGAAAATAACATTTACAAGTTAATTGTCAAAACTTGGTAGTTTAGTAACATATATATACAACTAGATTTTTCTTTAAATGAGAGAAATATGAATTTCTGTTAACTTATAAAAAAACATAATGTGAGAAAACTTATTAAATTTCTATATAAAAATTAAATATTTTATTTTTATATTCTACGTATTTAATGCCAAAACAACAATCCAAAAAATAAAGAAAAAACTACACTACACACTACAAGGTCTCAGAAAAGAAAAAAGAAACTGGGCTTATGCCCTTACAATTTATTACATAAATTAATTAAAAATTATTGTTGAGCTCCGAACGCCGGGAAGCGGTCCATTCAGCAGGCCGAGGCCCTGCACTCAAAATGCTATTGGCCAGTAATACGTTCTAAAATAATTATTTAAATTAAATATAAAAATACGGTAAGTCTCAGACTTGGTCCAAAATATCATGTTGCATTCTAGCTTATGCCTCAACGTCCGGAATTGCCGGTTTCGTTTGCATTTATCTAGGGCCCATGAACCGATATTGTCGTCGCCCGAAAATGATACAAAAATCCATATTTAAAATCAACAATCAAATTGTAATTTATTTTACAAAGGCCAGGATTTGGAAATAGGTTTATTCAAAACTTTAATATATTTTTTCGAAAATTTGGGTAGCACCTCCTCTATAATTGGGACAACCCAATCCTAGAAAAATGCCAAACAACACAAATACATATCACAACCCAGAGATAGCTAAATTATAAACCATAAAATATAATCGAAAGCTTCAGAACGCATCTGAAATAAAATTCGAAAAACCCGAATTGAAATTCGGAAAACCACAGAACCAAACTAAGAAGAAAAATGGTCACAGAACCATATACTAGGTAATCCAATTTTAACTCAAAAATTTCGAAAAACCACAGAATCATTCCGAAAGGGATTTCAAAAATTCGAAACCTCGAATCGATCCGATTCCCATAGCGGGATCGGGGACGATGTCATCATCGACACCAATGGGAAGGACACAGGGACACGGAAGATACCTGGGGTGCTCGGCTAGAGCTCTCAAATGAATAAAGAAGGAAAATTATCCGTACTGACAGCAAAAAACTCGGGACAACACTCAGATCCGATCGCGGGAAGCAGACAACGGCTCGAAAACGGAGAGGAGCGCGAAAAGGGGGCGTGGCACGCGGCCGAAAAAGCGGCTGCGGGTCGGCGGAAAGCCGACGGTCGGAAACGGCCTGGGCCGCGGGGAGGAACGGCGGCGGAAGCCGCTCGGGTCAGCCGAAAGGGGCGCTGGCCGGTGGTCGGCGGTTCTGGAAGTGTGCGGAGGAGGCCGCTCGGGGTCGACGGTGGGAGGCACCACACAGGGAGTCGACCGGGAGGCCGGCGGGCCTGGGTTCGCCGGAAGGGCGCGGATCGGGTACCGAAAAGGGTTCGGGTCAACGTCAGGCTCGGGTAGGGCTTGGGAGATTGGTGGAGATGATGAAGGGGGTTGAGAGGGGTTTTTTAGGGAGGATGATGTGGGGGTTTCGGGAGTGAAACAGTCGCCGGGAGGTTACGGAAGGGAAGGGGTCGCCGAGCGTTGGTTGGAAGGGGAAAGGAAAGGAAAGGTTTTTCCTTTGCTGAGAGGGAGAGAGAGAAAGTAATGAGTGTTAAAGTAAACTAAAAGATTTCTTTTTCTTTTAATAAGTATAACAATATTTAAATATATATATAAATATATACTAAAAGATTTGTTTCGGGAAAAACAAAAATTTGGGTTCAGTTTCCGAAATGGATTCAAGATGGGTTTAGGACGGGTCAGGCCCAACCCTCAAAATCCAGGAATAATAATTTTTCTAAAAATATGGTTTTTCATAAAATGATAATAAGTAATTTAGCAACAAATTATACAATTAAATAAAAATAAAATTTTATGGGTTTCACACCTATCCGGCCAGTGGCCAAGCCACGCCTGCACTACCGAGGCCCCCCTTCGGCCACCATCGCCGTTAGCACCGTCCCATCACAGACCCATATCCCCGCTGTCGCCATCCTCAACGCCAAGGACATCGCCACCACCATCTTCGTCAGTACCACCACCTCTACCACCGTGTTCGGCCACCCGTCGTGTCCCCAAATCAAACCAACCAAATAAAATCGACAGCCACCCCTTACCTCCGGATCCACCTCCTCCCGGCGAAGTCCCCACCCGCTGCCCCCGACCTCAGGAACAACAGATGGCCGCTCCTGTCGCCATTCGTCCAGCGAACGCAGCCCGGCCGAGTGCCCCACTCCGGCTCCCGACGCCCAGCCGCCCGTCCTCCGTTGGTCGAGCCACCGGCGAGCTTCCTCACTCCGCCTCTTCTTCCTTCCTCCGTGCCGCCTCTACCAAACCTCAGCGTCGGCGTACCCATCCGCCGCCGTTGAGCCCACCGTGCCAGAACTCCTCCGAACGGGATCGCCTCGGCTCGGCGCAGACCCCCGATTCTCATCGTGGCCGGGTGGCAGGTCGGCCTTCTCGGGTCGACCTCGCCCCACAGCTTCTTCCCTCTCAAACTCTCGGAGGCCTCCGTTCGTCCCGCCGCCAACGCTTCGGTTGGCCGTCTTCCGCCCGGTCGCTCCCCCTCGGCGCCGTCGTCTCCCTAACGTTCAACTTCCCCTCTCTCTCCTCCCCCACCCTCCCCCTCGGCGCCGTCGTCGTCCCCAACATAGTTGACGCACCCGGGCTCGGTGTAGTCAGCTCGGCCCCCCTCCGCCGGTTGCCCCCCATGGAGCCCCTCCGACCCCTTTCCTGCTCGGCCCCCGTCGGGGTCGCCCACAGCTCCGCCTGGCTTGCCTTCTTTGGCCCCGAAAACCACTATGCCGCTCCCTCCGTAGTGTTGACCCCCTCCTCGACAATGCCTGGTCCTCGCCGGGCCGTCCCTT